>JAZHYW010070328.1:335130-590930 GCA_037355805.1 Ixodes ricinus
AACCGGTCTCGACCGTTCCAATATCTGGGCTTCTGCACCTGGCCACGGGTTTCTGCGGAGCGCATACTGGCATGGGCACTAGCTCTCTGCGAACGGACGCCGCGCATGCGCCCACAGCTCAGTGACTGCGCTCTTTCGCCAGGGTGTTAAGCGCTGGAAAGGTGTATACGGCGAGCAAGCCTTCCCCAAACGTATCTTTGTGGCGCATCAGGATGCCTTCGACGAGCATCGCCAATCGGAGGGCAGCGCAGAATTGCTTTTTTGGGCGGGGAAACGCGCGATGACGAGGCAACCAAGCGCGCACCCGTCATTGGCTTGAGGTCGGGGGGGGGGGGGGACAAAAGCGCGTGGACGCGTTTGGAGCGGAGGAACTTCCACGCCGTATGCGCAACTTTTCCACAAGGGCGCAGCCATGTTGTATGTCGTCACACTTTGGTATGCGATAAAACGTCGTTTTGATCTTCTCCACGCCGCTGGAAGGTGTTTGACGGAGTAGCGCGTGATTGTCACACACGTTCTTGTTTTGCCTCACCTATATTTTCTCGCATATATTCCAGATTGAAATGCTTTATTATTTTTCGTCGCTCATACCGGATACGCCTATTAGGTGGCTGGGGACCAGAGTAAATGATTCGAATCTTAGTTCGAAATGTGAGCCCTTGCCCGAATTATACCTTTCGCTTTCTGACATGTAGTTTATGAAGGCGTTCGAACTTGACGCGCGTCCGACGAGTCGCATGAATACGTCACTTGAGGGAGGTAATGACGGCGATTTGTTGTCGCAAGCAGCTTGTCCTCGCCACCATACGTGTGTGTGTGTGTATATATATTTTTTTCTTTTTTTTCTTTTTTTGTTGTTAGCAGCGTATGCAGAAACCGCAATGACATTGACAAAGATGTGGAAAGGAGTCGCGGAGTCAGCGCGATACGACGGTGCGCTGCTTCGAGGATCAAATTGAGCAATAACTCAAACCGCTGACTGAAGGCACTCCAAAATCTGCTCACGCGCACTCTTCCCTCGTGTTTTTTTTCTCTTTATTTCTTTTTTAGAACGAATGCTCTTACCTGTTTCTTGACACTTTCGCGTTCTTTTAAAGAGCTCATTTTGATTCTATACTTTTTTTATGTCGGTATAACGCTTCCTCTTTGCTCGTGCGCCTCTTGCTTCTGAATATTCCCGCGCTGACGCCGTCTTGGAGAAAATGTACCGGCAGCAAGCTTGAAGAGTTACCGAAGCGTCGTGAACCCCGACATCTATTTGTTTCGTTAGATTTCTGTTCTCTCGTTCCCTTTTTCTTCTTTATTTTTTTATTTTTGTCTTTCCACAACACATGCTCTTCAAAAAATTTTGTCTCTTTCTCCCTTTTAATTTTTTTTTTAATTTTTGGATTGAGCTTTTTTGTATCTTGTATTTCGGGGACATTTGAGCTAACACGCACATCGACTGCTCTTCGTTCCAACACAATGTAGCTATTCGACGGGCAGCGAACTCGGACTCGGCATTTGTACACTTCGACGAGGCTTAACTCTTTCGAAACGCGTTATCGATCGCGTCTCTTCGCGTACCTCTGATCTAGCAGCGACGGGCTGCACGAATTCTGCAGCTCGACACAAAGCGGGGCAAACGCAGTGCTGGTGGTTGCAGTACGCGTCCCAGGAGCGTATTGGGTTTGCCATAAAAGCGATGTCCTCTTCCGAAACGCATTTCTCGGCTCGTTTCTTCACTTGTTCCGTTCCTCTTCCCCAGCATGTTGGGGTCGTCGAAGTGCTGACCCGTCCATTTAAGAACGGCAATGTGAAACAATCAAACAAACATGCAAACAAACAATAGACGAAGAACAGAATGTGCTTGAGAGGAATCTGAAGAGAACGCGCGTTTTGTAGACGCTCGCAACGGCAAAAGGTGAATAGCCCCCCTTCCGAATCTACAACTTGGGTCTCGGTGCTGCCTCCTGCTCTGCTCACTGGGATTCCTTTTCTTTTAATAGCCACCGACACCTGAACGACTCCGCTCTTGTGCCCCCCTTCCCCCTCTCTCTCTCACGCCCTCATCTCGAAAGAGCACGCCCTCCATCCTCACGGTTCATCCTCACTCCAGCGCTTCCGTCTATTAAACGCATCCTTTCCCTCTGTGTTCCTTCTTTCTTCTTTTGTAGCAGTTGTATTATTACTCCTCCGGCTGTTTTTTTTTCTTCTTTCTATTTGTTCCTCTCCTCCATCTTTCTCTCCTCTTCCATTCCTCCTCCTCCTCATCTGACTCCCCTCCTACTTTAAACGGGGGAGAGACCGTCGCCGCATTCCTTGTCGCACTACGTGTCTCCATCACGGGGTCGGAACATACCCCCTCCTCCTTTCCCTCTCCATCTTCCATCTCTCCCTTCTTCCCCAAACTTCCTTCCTTCCCATTTCGCTGGTCGTTTCCGAGTTTCGAAATAGCTTCCGGTCGCCCTTGCCTGCCTTCGACGACGCTTCTATATTTAGCCCGCTCTGTTCGAAAAGCTCCGTAGTTTATTTGTTCGCGTCGTCTTTCGTCTCTTTCCTATTCTCCGTTCGACCGCATCCCCCTTCTCCTAAACTACGTGCGTCTGTCTGCCCCCAAGAAGAACGCGCTTTGTGTGTGTGTACGGCCGTACGTGTACGTGTTGTTTTTCGGAGAAGGGAGGGTTTGCGCCGCCGTCCGTTGGCACTGCTTTGCTCCTCTAACGCGATGGTCGTTGTGATTCGTCTCATCCCAACTCCAAAAAAGAAAAAAAAAAAAAAGAGTCAGTCGTTGTTTTTTTTTGTCCCGTCCCGTGTTTGTTTGTCCAATCTGTCTTTATTTTTCTCTCTGCCGCCGCAATCGGAACGGCAGCACTGTTTTTTTTCTCTTCTTCTTTCTTTTGTTAGCGGCGCCGGTAGCTCTCTCAACAACTCGGTCGACGCTCCCCTTTCCTCGAGATGGACGAGCGCTGGCGGCATTACGGCCAAGTTTATGACGCAACCCCCCCCCCCCCCCTCCTTTTCCCGGTCTCTCGGATCTTTATTATTATTAATTTGGCCGCATGTGTGTGTCTACGGCGCGCGCCGCGTTGGCTGCCATGTTGAGCGGCGGCGTGCATTATTGCGTTCGTGTTCCTTTCTACCGGAGAGGAGAGTACGCCGAGAGACTGCCTATGGTTGAACCTAGAAAGACGGGCTGGGCTAGTGGTTTTTGATTTTTTTTCCCCGTTGTTTTAGCGTAATATCGTTTGTTTTTCTTGCTTTGCCTGGTGCTTTAAGTTAAGATTTTATTGGGAGTGGCGTTGCGGAAGCTTTTAGCGTCTTGTTCAACGAAAGGCACTGTGTGTATTTCTATAGCCGCGCGCAATTTTTTCGAATAAGTTGACCGGTGCGAAATAGAAAATGAAGATATTTTCTTGCTTTTCTTTTTTCTTTTCTGTTTCGCCTTGTTTTTGTTTGTGCGACCGTTCGTGATTTCAATGTATGCGGTGGTTGAGGAAGGCCAGCTAGGAGTCATTTGTCTTGATGCGTACCAACAGAAATGGCGTCCTGTTTTTCGCTTGCCCGCCCGCCCGCACTTCGGTTGCAGTCGTGGCGTTTTCATTGCCTCGCTCTCCGAGTTTCTCTCCCCGGGGTGTCGGCGCCTGTAAAGCGTGCTTTGCCTGCATCGCACGGTTGTTATGCGGGTAAGCCGGTCGCGCCTGCGCGGCGTGGGTACGAAATGAAGCGGGCTGACCGCCGCTTTTAATGGGGACGCGGGGCGAAGAGAGTAAAAGGGATGTCGGCCGGGCTCGAATGTTTACGGCCGGTTTACGCTTCGGTTAGCTAAAAAAAAAAAAAGAAGAAGAAGAAGATAGTAGAGAAAATGTGTGTGTGTGTGTGTGTGGGGGGGGGGGGGGGGATTGCATTGACTGTTAAACTTTACGTTTCCCTGAAGGGAAAACAACGAAGTTCAAACAATTTGGAAGCCTAGGTTTCTCAGAATCTGCTTTTTCGAAGCGGGGAGTAATTACAGGAGCTGACTGTTTTTCTGTTACTGTGTATTTGAAGTTTTCTTTATTGCGCATTCAAGGCTGTTGCCATTTTTTTCGGATCCGATCATGTTGTTTTTAACAGCTTTTCGTCTATTTCCCTCCACTGTCCCTAAAAAGAACTTTTTTTTGGTTGGATTGGATTGTTTGTTGCTTCGCAGCATACAAAGGCGTGGGAAGATGTTTCGACCTTCTTTAGTTGAATAGTTTTCAGAGTTTACTCCTGGCCCTCGAGGGGCTTTCGGAGATACGATGTGCAGCGGTAGTTTATGTGGTATTTTCTTTTCTTACCCCAACTGAAAAAAAAAAAATGTTGCATCGAAAGTACTACAGCAATAGATAAACAATCTTTTTTTTTACCGATATTTGTTTATTGTTTTATTTTAAAATGGACGGCAGCTAGGACTTTTTTCTGCGTCGGGTCTTTAGCGCGCGTACTTTCCGCCCTTTTTTGCAATCTTTTTTTTTTTTTGGTAAATAAATATTGTTACGGTTTGAGAAATGTGGACGAACACTGGCTATTCATACACATCTAAAGAAGAAAAAAAAAGTCGTTTTTTTTGTGTTGCGGATTTGAATAGACAGGTACGACTGATGTCAACGGCGGAGCCGGTTTCGGCCACCTGTGCACTCCTCGGTGAAGGGCAACGTTGACGCAATGTCTCCTTGGTAGTCATGGCAACCTCGGACGTTTCTTTTCGGTTGCGACCGAGGCGTCCTAGGAAAACAGCCGCTCTCTTCGGTAAAGGCCCGTCGCGGCCCCGCGGCCCCCTTTTCTCGCGTTCGATTTCTCCCGGAAACGAAAAAGGCCCCTGATCGAGGCTTAAGTAAGACTCTTTCGCAGCAATTGTATCGAGTCCCCTCGACACACATTGCTACAATCGAAAAGGGCTCTCGGATGCTCTCGAGTTGGAGTCGAGCTCGGAGTACCGCCGGTGGGTCGCTCGAATGAATTAGATGTAGTCCAACCGTGGGCAAGGCGGCAGCGGTGGCGAGCGCGGTGTGCAATACGTTTAGTGCCGGCTAAAGAAAAGCCAGAACAATGGAACTGGCGACAGCGAAGGGAGTTAGTTGCAGGGATAAAAGGGAAGCGTCAATTGGAACGAAAACATGACAAAATATCTCCTGTCGTTCGTGGGCGTGCGTTCGACCGTTCAAAAAAGCCCCGTCGTTTCTTTTTTTTTTTTTAGCTACCTATATTATTTGTTGGAATGAACTTCCACGGCTTTCGTTTCACACCATCGAACCTCTTGTAACCAACCGCCCGTCGGGAACAGGTTGTACAGCCCAAAATACAACATCTGTCGTCACGGTTTTAGGCTTTAGCGTTTCCAATAGATGCCTTTCAGTTTGGAAAAAAGAAAAGTGATAACCGAAATTTAAAAATTTGAGACCTCTGCGAAAAATATTATTTTGACTTATTAATTTTTGGGGTTACTGGTTCAGCCGTGTCCATTTATCTGTTGAAACATTTTTGAGGCGAACCCGCGACCACGAAAATTTCGCTTTCTGACAAATGCCTCGAGGACGTTCGTTAGAAGTTGCTAAATGTAAAGTTCATGATCGATGATCTTTTTAAGCATTTATTTATTCGTACCCGCCCTTACAAAAAAAATGAACTGAGTTTCAATTGAATGTAAAGGGCTCACTCAATAGACTGGTGCATTCAGTCTCAATTGAAATTCAATTGACTTTTCTAATGAGTCCCTATTGAACCGTCCCAGGATATTGGCCACTGAGGCGCAATTGAATTTTAGCAATTGCATTTCAATTGAATTTTGGCAATAGTGTTCTAATAGAACTTTGCTATTGAGTTTCCAATAAAATATTGCAATTGAGTTTCAATTGAATTTTTGCAACGTGCGTTTCAATAGAATTTATTGCAACTGCGTTTAAAAAAGATGGCAACTGGTTAAGAATTTTTTTGTATACTTAAAGCATGCAACATGAAGGAAACAAAGCACATGGAGGGAAACGAAATACAAACATCATAACTAAGCACTCACAACCCACTAATCGTACTCCCCTTTGACTGCCCCACCGCCTTATATACCCTACATAAGAAAGGCATTCATTTGGCCGAGCACTACCCTCTAGCATTTATTAAGGTTCCCAGTTTGCTATTTCCCTCCTTGGAAGTCTCAATGATAAACAATGTTTCGAAGTCATTGACTCTATCCCTTAATAGAAAAACATTGGTACAAGCAATTAATCGTTCGGTGCAGTAATCCACAACGACCAAAAAACAACAAACTCAATTGCAATCCTAATGAGTAAATTCAATAGGAATTGCTATTGAGTTTCTTAAGACCAAGCTCAATTGTATCTGTAATGAGAATTCAATAGAATTGCTATTGAGTTTCTATGACCAAGCTCAATTGCATTCGTAATGAGTAAATTCAATAGATCGATATTGAGTTTTGGCGACCAAACTCAATTGCATTCCTAATGAGAAATTCTATAGAAACGGTATTGAGTTTCTTGCGACCAAACTCAATTGCCTTTCCTAATGAGTAAATTCAATTGAATCGATGTTGAGTTCTTTAATGACCAAACTCAATTGCATTCCTGATGAGTAAATTCAATAGAATCGATATTGACTTTCTATGATAAAACTCTATTGCATCCCTAATGAGTAAATTCATTAGAAATGATATTGAGTTTCTAATGATCCAACTCAATTGCATTCCTAGTGAGTAAAGTCAATACAATCGATATTGAGTTTTTATGATCAGCCTCAATTGCATTCCTAATGAGTAAGTTCATTGTAGAATCACCTGAGTTTCTAATGATCAAACCTAATAGACATTGAGCTTCATATTGAGTTTCAATTCTACTCTATAGGAACACAATAGAAAGTCAATTCGAAACTCATTGACGGTTTTTTGTAAGGGCGTGGATCGCCTCGTAGGATTATTGTAAGATCATGTTCGTATAGTCCGACAAGCGGGAAAAAAAAAAGTCATTGTCCTTAGTGGATAAAGTCTGTTCCGGCAAATAACGAATTCGCAAAATCGCATAATCTGTAACTACACGCAGAAATATTTTTTTAATTATCACGACGAGAAGAGGCGTCAGATTACGTTCCGTAGCATATCAAACAATTAACTGTCAAGTGTCCAAAGTTTCCTTGCGTCTCTAGGCGGAGAAGTAAAGCTCGCTGGAAGTTTGTGTGGCCGCTATGCCTCGCGGACATGACTCCGTGGCTTACACTGCGCGTTCCAGATCAATGCGGCCTTACAAAGCGTGACGGGGGCTCGTACATGGAGCCCCGTCGCTCCACGAATCGTGTCAGCCACGCACCCTCTCCGGGCTCGCGCATTAAGCTGGCTTAGCCTTATGTAAGTCGATTTATTGGAATAATGCTCCTCTAGGTTCCTATCTCGAACTGGCGAGACTAGTCGGGAGAGTCTACGGCGGCCCTGCGTTCTCAGTCGTGATGAAGGACTAATGCCGTTCTTTAACGGGCATTTCAATGGCCTCCAGAGTGAATGGCTTTATAGAACAGGCGAACTAGCGCGTGCCGAAGTGATACGCGCAGTGTCAAGATTGCGAGCTCATTCGCCGATTCTGTGAAGGCCTTCGGCAGGAAAGTCCGCAAAACGGGTGTTAGATCCCCGTTTCACGGGCGATTCAAAGGCCTTCAGAACGAAGGCCTTGAGAGCCTGAACCTGGGTTCAGATAAACCCAGGAATCTCTCAGTAGCCGTGTGGGTACTGAGAGATCCCTTCTCTTTCTCCTCTCCCTAAATGAGCGGGTCTCTGAGCTATTTCCCGCAAAAAAGAGGAGTGTCTCCCTCTTTTTGAATGGAAAGGAGGAATCGGGGAAGAGTTTTCTCCTTTCTTGCTGTTCCTCAGCCTTTAAGTAAGGTGTTTTTTGTTCCACTTTGAGCACTATTTCAGCAGATCTGAGCCATCCAGAGGGGGAATCTTCTCGACATCTAAAGGGTTTGAGAATTCCGGCTTTAGAGAATTGGCCACGCATGCAGAGCAGCACGAAGCTTAAAGGGTTAAGATACGATCGAGCGCGGACGACATCCCCTAATTTCGCGGCATTGCAATTTTTTTTAATGTTTTTATTAGTGCGTATTTATGCGGACGAGATCGGTGCAACATTGCACCGTCCCCGGTTCTATCGGTCGACGAGCGTAGCGCAGACGGCGTGGCAATCTGCCGCTGGTTGTTTAATTTTTCGCGCGATCGGGAGCCGCCTCCTCGAAGGTGGGGACTCCGGGGCGGTACCGCTTGGCCGCTGAAGGCGTCGTCGCGGCCGTGGCGAGTTTGGACTCTGGTCACGCACGCCGTCGACTGTCGGGCGACTCGGACGTCGGTGACCCATGGAGCGCCAAGCCGTGGCAGTGGCGTTCTTTGACCTGGTTGCCCGGGCAACCGTGGCGGGCAAAGCACCAGCTGCCGTCGCCGCCACACTGGAAACGACGGCCTTCTATCTCGCGCCGGTTTGCCGCCTCTCCTGTCTCTCTATCTTCTCGGTCGAACGTGTGCGACTCCCCAGGGAGCCTAGATTTGAGAGAGGCAGCAACTCGGGAAACATTGAGAGTGTTTGCAGTTTAATGGCAGACACCTCCTGCGCACATGGGTCACAGGTGCGCATGCGCTACGTTTTTGCGTAGCGAGGGAGAAAGCAAGAGGAAAGGTGGAGACATTTGCAGACGACGTGACCTCAGTCGAGCGCTTGGAAGCACTGTGTTATCTGGGCACACTGTACTTCTTCTCACCCTACGATGGATTAAAGGCAAAAGCTACGAACCGCCAGATCCAGTCACGAGCCACTTGGAAATTGCGTGGTATTTCGCTTCGATCTACGTATCGGTGCCCGCTTCTAGGACCACTGATGGGCGGACAGTGGTTCGAATTGAATAACACTAAGTGACTCATCAATTTTAGCTTGCAAAGAAAGCCACGTCATGCAGGCTCTTTGCAGTGTCGAAGCTATAGAAATGATGCAGCGCTTTGTGATTCGGGGCATTATTTGTCCACCCCTAATCAATTTTAAGTATAGGGTGCAGGCACGTAGCCAGGATTTTGTTTACGGGGAGAGGAGGCCCAGCAAAATGGAAGATTTCGGGGGGGGGCCCGGGCCCCATGGGCCACCCCCTGGATACGTGCCTGAGAGGGTGTCGTAGTCACCAGGCTCGATCTATAATGGACCGTACAAATCGACGCCTGCACGAAAAATCTAATCTTTTCGCCAAAAAAAGTACTTCACAGGTTCCTTTTTTTTTTTTTGTAAAATTACAAAACGTAGCTTTCTGTCTGTAAAATTTAGGCGAAAAGCTTGCCAGGGTCAACGGCGGGCGGCGACGCAGACGACTGAGTCGAGTTGCGGTGCGCGTTTGTCGCACGTATTGATAGATGGCGTCGTGAGCAGCGTCGGAAGGTGTAGCCGGCCAGCGAAAGAAAGCAGACGACATGCAGACCAAATCCGCCCGCAGCAAAAACGCCGTCGTTATGCAACCACGTTTATTTATTTATTTATTTTTAGCTTCAAGTTTTGCTTTTATTGTCCGCGTTTATTTTTAAATTAAAGGTACACTACAAAAAGATTATCTTCATTTTAATAAATCATGTTCGTCGCGAGCAGTCTCGATAAGGAGGTAGCGCCATCTATCAATACGAGTGCCAAACGCGCCCCGCCGCTCAACTCAGTCGTCTGCGTCACCGCCCGCCGTTGACCCTGACAAGTTTTTTGGCCCTATTTTTTCTGGAAAGGGAGCAACGCTTTGTAATTCTACAAGCGAAAAACGGGCTTGTGAAATACACCTTTGATGAAAAGTTCAGATTGCTTCGTGCAGCTGTCAATTTTTACGGTCCATTTCAGATCGAACCGATTTAGTTTCTTTGGAGATATATTTGACTGGTAGACTACGCGGGTTCTGGATATACATGAATATGCTCACGTTAGAAATAAGCGCGAAGAGCACAAGGGATGTGAGCAGTATAGTCTCCTGCGGTCGCCGGCGTAGTTCTTAAACATACTGAACTGTACGAAATGAATGGCTCGGCATTATTCGAGGTCAGCCGTACTTCTTGGAATTTTTTATCAGAGTAGTTCGGTTAACGGCGGAACTCGGGGATACTGGGGAGGGTGTGACAAACGGTTATTGCAGGTTGCGCGACGAGCAGAAAGTTACGCAATCGCTAGATTCTCCAGTCATGAGGCCGTACGGGTCGTAAATTCCCACAATGAGCGGGCAGCTCTGGCTGTTATTTCGGTTATGTCTCTGGCGTGCCTCGTGCACTTCGTCTGGATGTGGAAACTGCCGTCGAGACGGTGTCACACGCGCAGTGCGAAGGCTGGTTCGCACATGTTGCGTTTGACCACGACCGACGGCGCCACAACCGAGTTTTAAGCAGCACCCGGTCGTAAGCAGTGACGAGAGACTTGTAACCGGTTTTTAAGCATCTCCTGTCGTAAGCGGTCGCAAAGCCGCATACGATGACACATCGCCGGACCGCTGGCGCCATCTATCAAGTAGCCGTGCAACTGCTTATAACCAGACAGGGACATAGCCTCCGGGATACTTGGCTACTTTGTGTGGCTATGCGGCAAAGCTATGGGCGCACGTGCGCTTGCGCACCTTGAGTGCCGATCAAAGCTGGGCACGCGCACTCTTCGCTACTTTTTAAATGCCACAGAAAATTGTCCGCAAAAAAAGACTTTACCAAAAAAAAAGGGGGGGGGGGCTTTTTGCCGGTTTTATTTTCAGTGTTCGTGCGTATGGCGCGTGCTGGGAGACCTTTTCTGTGTACTCTCGTCCCCAGCCACCTAATAGGCGTATCCGGTATGGGCGACGAAAAAATACTAAAACATTTCGACCTGCAAATAGTAAAAAAATAAAGGGGAGGCAAAACGAGGAAGGGCGACGGTTACGCTTATATCCTAAATGCCTTCTATTAGCGTGGCAAAGGCAAAACAATGCTTTCGCCCATACTGGAAGTGACGTCAATTCAAGATGGCGGCGCACTTGCAGAAAAGGTGTACCGCAGGAAAGGCTACAAGCGCGAGCTTCTTGCCCTAGGGCACATCTGGGCGGCACAAGCTCTCGTGCAATAAGGACAGCTGCCAACGCTATGAGCTCGCGCTTCTAGCCTTCGCTGCGGTACAACATAAGGTGAAACAGAGTATAAAATAATGTATAGACTGGAGTTTTTTTTTTGTATTTGCGAGATTAAATAGATGCGCCATCTATAAGAAATGGGCGCTTAGAACATTGTCGGAATCATTTCAAGTCAGCAACGAAGGAATCACGCGTAAATAAAAAGCTATAAAATTGTACACGCAGATGGGAAGTTTTAAAATCTACCTGATAGATGGCGCTAGTGTCCGAGTGTCGTAACAGAGAGCTGTTAGATGACGCCAGTGTCGTAGTATTACAGAGAGTTTCCACCTGCTCTCTCGGGGTCACGTGGTTTGTGGACAGCCAACGTTACTAGAACCACTCAGTTGGGAAACTGCCATAGAGACTGCTCTGAAAAAGTGGCACCAATCCGTCCACGAGAACCGAGCTAATGGCGACCCCAACGCCGCCACTTCTCCCGCAGTGGCCAGTCCAGGAACTGCACGTGACTTCCATTTACGTTGTAATCGGCCATTTTGGGGCCAGAACAGATACTGTGGAAGGGGCTTCGAGGTACCGCCCCCGACTCCCAAGCGGACGCGCCGCGGTTTACTACCGTGGTTAATATGCGCCTAACTCAGGACGCGCTACCTGAAATCCCCGCTGAGGCAGGGTTGTATAAAAATAATATTAATTATACTGCAAAACCTTGCGAACTAAAGATTTTAAAAAACAACACGCGCCCCCCATTTTGTACTAAACTCCAATAAAAGTTACTGCAAAAAGAGTTTTTTTCCGTTAGTCTTTACGCAAAAACATGCTTTCTAAAAGCTCGAGGCGACCACAGTAAAGACAAATGATACAGAGTGGCGCTGTTGTCGCATTTAGCTCGGTCTCGGTGGACGCCAGCGGCCCAGGTTTCAACGGTGAGTTTCCCAACTGAGAGTTCTAGAAACGTTGTGGACAGCGTTTGCGATACGAGCTGGGAGGACGGGACGAACGCGTAGGTCGTCTGCAACCGTCTCGGCCTTTCCGCCTGCTTTCCTCCTCGCCACGCGACAACGCAGCGCATGCGCACTTGCGACCCGTCGGTGCGGGAGGCGTCCGCCATGAAATTGCAAACGCTCCCCATGGTTTGAGACCGACCCTCTTTACAATCTAGGCTCTTTCTAGTCCGCCGTCGCACGGTTTGTAACTTGGGGTTGTGAAGGAGAGTGGATGAATACTTGTGCTTAGCGGCAATATGAGATTCTTTGCCCTTCTCCATTGCATCAAAATTTAAGCGGAAATTAGTTAGTTGTTGGACTTGGAAGCTTTGGCTAGGTGGCGCAAGCCGCCGCCCGATTAAAATGGGTTCAGCCGTGTCCATCCATCTATCCATCGTAAGCGGTTACAAAAGAACACGTAACGCGGTCGAGCATGCTCAAATGCAAATGTCTGAGTCACCCTTGTAGTGTATATGCTCGAGCGCGTCTGCGTCTTTAGCCCGTCTAGTTTTGTTAGCCTTTTAATTAGTTCATCGTTCTGCGAGACCGATATGTGCCGGAGGACATGCCTGGTTTGTTCTGTCGGCTGGCTATAGTTCGTAAAGTCGGTTCGCTGATTCTCATTTGTCGCGCAAGGTTGTATCTTTACGTACGTCGCTCATTACTCAGTGCGTCCGTGTTTGTTCTCTTTGCAGTGCGGCTTCATGACAGTATACAAGAGGAGGGCTACCACTATCTAATTTTCGACCTGTGAGTTTTGTCTCTTTCCATCCACGTTTAGAAATATATATTTAAGACTGCGAAACGATGAGCGCTAAACTATGTATTTCTGCTTGTGTGTTTGCCCTTTCCAGTGTCACTGGTGGAGAACTCTTTGAGGACATCGTCGCTAGAGAATACTACAGCGAAGCAGATGCAAGGTAAATCTTAATACTAGCCACCTCACTGTCGGTGACAGAACGTGCTCAACGTTCTATTGAATTTGAGTGCTTTCTGTTTGATCGAGAATTGAACGTTTTACGTCCACGATATGTTAGCTGTCTGCCACGGACGTAGCAATACCAACCAGTGTTCACGGCGCACCATAATCAAAAATCATGTCGAGCACCTGAAATTTGTAAACGAAAGAGGGATAATTTTAGGTTCAGCACTACGGCAGTGTTTCAAAATGTACATGTTTGTGTACCTCTCCAGGGTGTACTCTAGAGAGGTACCAAAACATGTACATTTGTACCTTGACATTCGAAAACCTGCTCGGGTTCCAGCGTTTGTGTTGTCACGCTATCTATGCTGTCTGTGTTTTCACGTGATTTGACCCGCCAGATTCATTCGAGCTCGCTCGAGTAAGTTTTGGAACACAACCTAAATTATAACTTCGGTTTTTATTATTATTATTATTATTATTATTCCGAGCGTTTAAGGAGAGCCGCGGACAACTCGACATCGGAGCAAACCCACGTACGCGTTCGGGCGTCGGTTCCCCTGTAAAGGGTGCTTCGCGAAACGCTCCGCCTCATTGCGGGGAAGCGGTTTGACGGGACGACCGCGCGTGAACGATTCTTCGAATTTCTGGATGGAGAGATTTCCGCAGAAAGTGCGTATCCGTGTTTCGCAGAAATAGCTACCGCACGCGAAAATTGCACAAGTTTCTTTCTTTTTTTTATTTTTTTTTTCCTTTTAATTTGAGGTGTTTATTTGAAATTTCTCAACCTCGGATTAGAAAGAGACCATCGGTTGTGTCGATTTTCGACTAATGAGCTCACTGCTGTGCTGCGATATTATATACGGTATGTTTGCAAAATTATTTTTGTAAATGTAAGGAGTCTGTTTATATGAGGCTATTGTGTACTTTGCAGGACCATGCCCTTTTGTAACCTCATGCTTTTTCTGTCTTCCTTCAAAACTTCAGACTAGCTGAAGTTGATATGCAGCATGACATTGCCTTTACTTGGGAATTTATTTGTTTCATACTGCAAGCAACTGCAATGGTGCAAGTAGTTATGAATAGGTGACTATGTCAGTGGACAATAAATATTGGCCACTGACATATGCTGAGATGAGCAATAAAGCAATGTACACTTCAGTGATAAGCTGTGTGTTTTCATTCTTTCAGCCACTGCATTCAACAAATTCTGGAAAGTGTCAACCACTGTCATATGAACAATGTGGTCCACAGAGATCTTAAGGTAAGTGAATAAACGTGCCAATGTGACAACTCGAATGCAAAGTGATAAATAAAGTTTCCCCTGAAGTACAGCTTCCCTGCTGCTTAGATCGTTTGAAGAAAGACATGTGAGATTAATTGAGTCCGAGTGAGAGACCCTTGATTGCATTTATTCAGCTAATTTGAAGATTTGTTTAGAGAGTGCCAGATAGGCAGGGGATTAATATGTCAGCAAGGCAGTAGTAAGCCTATGAATTAGTTCCAGAAATGTCTTCCACAAACTGGTTTTCTCCAGTCCAAGAGTATATTCTGTCTAAAAAAAAAGCTAAAAAAAAAAAACTTGTAGTAACACAACTGCAAATATTGTTACGTATGTACAGAGCACAACATAGTACAAACGAGCCATATGCAGTTTTTTTCTGTTCTTCTGTCAGAATCAAAAGTCTGTTGTCAAAACTACTAGTGCAGGGGAAAGTGTTCACTCAGGCAATTAACTAAGCAGCAAAATCTCATGCTCGCCCATACCGAGTCTGTAGGTAAAAAATGCAAAAAAGTAGAGGTGTCATGTTTGTGCTGTGTTGCACAGTGAACAGCAATATACAGGATGTGTCACGAAATAGAGGCAAAAACTACACTAAAACCGCGTGTAGCCCTGAGGAGGGATTCAATGTCATGTTGGTCACTGCCAAAGGAGTTGTTCTGAGTCCATTCCAATAATCTCCCTCAGTGCACTGACATCTTTGTCCACTGAGCTGTAAAATGCATTCTGAGCAGGCACAGTGTCTGTCATCTGGTATGCCCAAAGCCATGCATGCATCCACGGCCCAGTGATGCGGCATTTTTTGTCTGGCTGGTAGGCACCGTAGAGGTGTATAGAACTGCATATATAGATTAGGATAATTAGACATTTAGCTATATCTAGAAAATGTACTTGCAGTATAGTGAAAATAAATATATAGCTTCAATTAGAAACCTGCTGGGCATCGTCAAGAACAACTAAATAAGCCTCTTCTTGGAAGGATTTAAGTGGATGCAGCAGTTGCCTTTATTTCCCCCCCCTTTATGCAGATACACACACACAAAACAAAACAATCTGAATGCATTGCCAAGGTCTCAGGAATTCCTGCTGACTGCATCTCAGCAGCAAAAAGCCAGTAGGAAATGGAAACATCATAAGTACATACCAATGGCTACATTTTGCTGACAGTCTAAAAAAGAAAACAAAAACTGTGATGCCTCATTGAAGTTTGGCATTTTAGCATCGCCCTATAGAGTTGCACAGGCATTAAGTCTTTTCTAGAATTATAACTTCTTTAGCATAATTCGATGATGCCAAGAAGGTCCGTAACAGACAATCTGCTTTTATTTTTACTAAATTAAAATTAAATTTTTGTAACTAGTAATTAAACACTGGATTATCCAGCACGCTGTGCACCTCCATACTAGACTTGTTGTGGTGCATAGCTTTCGTAGGAGACATTGTTCCTGCATTTTGTGAACCATCCTGCACATATTAGAACTTTGTGGCCAATGATACCTCAGTACAGAGAACCTCTGCACAACCTTTTTCTGAGTGCAGCCCTTTCTTGACCATTTCATTTCAGCCTGAGAACCTGTTGTTGGCCAGTAAAGCCAAAGGTGCTGCTGTCAAATTGGCAGATTTCGGACTGGCTATTGAAGTTCAAGGAGAACAGCAGGCCTGGTATGGTGAGTGCTGCATTTCTTTACTAATTTCTTGGTACTGCCAACTCTATTCAGAGCTCTGGCAGGGCTGTATTTTAAGTCTACTGACCCACTGAGGACACTCTTAAAGCTAGCTGTAACAGTGCTACTAGAAAAATAACCACTCCTCTTTGAAACCACAGGTTTTGCCGGCACACCAGGTTATCTATCCCCAGAAGTGTTGAAGAAGGATCCCTATGGGAAACCTGTAGACATTTGGGCTTGTGGTAAGCCATCTGCTTGCAGAATGCTGTTCATTAGTTGTGTTCTTTATGCTTACACAAGGATCGCTTTTTGACACCGGACAAAATTTGTATGCAGGAGTCATACTCTACATCTTGCTAGTGGGCTACCCACCTTTCTGGGATGAAGATCAACATAGGTTATATATGCAAATCAAGGCCGGAGCTTATGACGTGAGTCCCCGTCAATTACTTTATCCCCTTTTTTAAAAACGACCTACCTTAATATCCTGGTAGATAGCCCCATCTAAAATCGAAAGCAAATCAAGTGAAAATAAGGAAAAAATTAACTTTTGGCGTGCAATAAAAAAAAAAAAAGGCTAGTTTTAGATTTTGTGATATGTGAAACTTGTAATCGTAGGGAGGGACGATGAACTAAAGATTACAGTCCTTTCCAGTCAGCAATGCTTGCTTGTCTCCCGCCGTGGCTAAGTAACACCATTTCTACTGTGGCCACCATTGTCCAGGGCTCTGCAGTCACTCTAAATGGGCTATCTTTAGGTGTTCTTAAAGAAATAAGAAATCAAGCCAAAAATATGGGGCGGGTTATCTTTTGAAAGTGGGGCATCTTTCGGGATTTTACGGTAGTGCACTTTGCAAGCTTCCTTCTAAGAACATCATTGAAACAATGTTCAGTTTTCTGGTGAATTGGCAACAGTAAGTAGTGGTGTGACATTGGTATGCGAAACATTGTGCAACTTATTCATCCCCATACTCTGATTCCTACTGAAGTCACTGTAGTAGGCACATAGGAAACATTGTAACTCTGCTCCAAGCTTATGGTTTGTATACAAGCAGCCAACATCTTTCAATAAATATTTCTGCCTCTATAAAGTGGCAAAAGTTATTTGGCCTTACTGCAGCTTTTTTCAAATGTTTTTCACTCGAGTATATAAAGAGGGAGCAGTAACAAAGAAATGGGGTCTATTCGTCCAATATAAATAAAGACCCTAGGTTCTGTACCACCGCGAGAATAAATTTATACGATTTACTGACCTCTACTTTGACAGGAACTCTAATTGTCACTTTACAGTTGCTGAATTTCGTTGTGTGATTTTTGGAGTATGGGAGGCTAACGTTTCCATCACTCCTGTTTTCTCTTTACCATCACTGACATACCTCCAACCGCGTGTGCCCGGGTGCAGTATCCGTCCCCAGAGTGGGACACGGTCACTCCGGAGGCCAAGAATCTCATCAACAGCATGCTGACTGTCAACCCAGCCAAGAGGATAACCGCGGCAGAGGCCTTGAAGCACCCCTGGATCTGCGTAAGTTGCCCCGCCGGAAAGACGCCGCAGCGCCTGCGCGCTGTGGGAGGCGCATGTCTACGTGCAGCCGCTCACTTGTCTTCTTTCTTCCTTGCCCCTTTTCCTCTCCACTGCAGCAACGGGAGCGTGTTGCCTCCACTCTGCACCGCCAGGAGACCGTGGACTGCTTGAAGAAGTTCAATGCTCGGCGTAAACTCAAGGTGAGCACCTTTGCCAATCCGATTGACCACCGCCGTGGGAGTGCCCTTTAAGGCATTCTGGGGCTGACATGGTGCAAAGTCAGCACTGCATCGGTGCTACTGTCTGTGCGACTCGATGTCAAGTTGGCACTGCATCGTGTGTGTGAACAGGAAGAGGCCTGGTCTCGTCCGGCGGAGCGCCGAAACTCGACCTTCTGTAGCATTAAGTCTGCACTATGTCCGTGGCGCTGGCTTAGTGCGGTGCTGCGTGTGTGTATGTGCCTTTTTTCTCCAAAGGTCGAGGGGTTCGATGGTGTTGTTTGCATTGCAGGGCTTGAAATGTATGATAAGCAAGATGATTGCGAGCTTGATTAGGGGTGGCAGGTTGTATTGATAGGCAGAGTTTGCCGGTACTGTGACTGACCCATCATTATGGGCTGGGCATCTATGAATTAGTAACCTTTCGATTGGTGGGCAGGGGAGGCATGTATGCTTTTGGATGTCACCTGATCAGAATGAGTGCTATATGTTATATATCCCCTCGTCTACTCTACGGTATTTATCTATCATTCCCCTCTGCTTAAATCTCGACCTACATTTTTTCCTATTCCAACCAGCCTAGAGGTGATCACAGGAGGGTGAGGTGGGATATACATATATTTACGAATCTTCTTGGAACCTTCTGCATGGCACAGTTGATATAAATATGATATCGGCGCTTTTTCGCATTTGCTTTTACAGTGTATTGACAAGCACCAGATTTCACCAGTTAGGACAATGCTGTTTTTGAATGAACATTTTCTGCCAGAGCAGTAGAACGTTTAACGACATTCTTTCAGCTCTAAGCGAAAAACATGAAAAAACGGAGATTGTTTATTTGCGCCAACTTTGTCATGCTTTGTGCGTGCTGTGTGTCCACAAACAATGTCAGTGAGCTGTATTAAATAAGTCAAGTTTAATTGTACATATCATAAGCCCTACATTTTCCCTTTAAAGTAGCACCTTTTTATATAATCCCTTTTTATATATATATATATAACATAATTTTATATAGTCCCTTTTTAAATATATATATAATAATTTTATATATAAATCCCTAAAATATGCTGTTTGAGATAAAGAAAAAAATCTTTGTGGGAACAAAGTACCAACCTCGGCAGACGTCGAGGGTAGAAAAAACATACTAATTAGCAAAATAATTAACTAAAATTGACTAATTACTTTTTAATTAGTGAAAATAAACATATGGTTCCACCGAGAAACTTGTTAAGCATCATCGAAAACCACTAAATCAACTCTTTCTAGAAATATATAATGCAGTGGCAGCCTTTTACAGCGTTTTAAAAACGCTCAGTTTGTACTGTAAAAGCTTGGTCTGCTGGGCAAGTTGGTAATTGACATTCATATTAAAAACAGCGCAAAGAAGACGGGACAAAAAAGCGAAGAAGCTCGCAGGACAAGCGCTAGCTGGCAACTAAAAGCTTATTGAACGCTTCCAACTTTGCTATCGCTGTGCCTGCACGTAATCTCATCTCAACGGAGACCCGGCGTACTGCCAAATCAGTAGATATAGCCCGCCCACCGCCTGTTCAAAAAGTCAGCAAAACAGGTGGAGGGACGCAACAAAGGAAGGTTAGAAAGAGAGTTGCTGGAGGCTGCAATAATACATGCTTGCGACAAAGACGTTTGCATTAGCGTTGCATCGGTGTATATGCAACCCAAAGAGTACAGCTTCATTAACGCTATCTAGCTTGTAAATATTAACACGGCGCTTTTTCCTTTCCTCGTTCGGGTTGTGCGACGGAGTGATGTAGCCGTTTTTCTGACTTTTTAAACAGGCGGTGGGCGGGCTGTATCTATTGATTTGGCGGTACGCCGGGTTTCTGTTGAGATGAGATTACGCCCGTGCACAGTGATAGCAAAGTTGGAAGCGTTCAATAAACTTCTGAGTTGACAGTTAGCACTTGTCCTGTGTGTTTCTTCGTCTTTTGTCCCGTCTTTTTTGCACTATTTTTAAAATGAATCTCGGTTTATATGCATTTCTAGGTTTCGGTTTCTAATCGGAGCGCATCTTTGCAGTGGTCGCGGCGCAAAGCCACTGCCTTGCCTCCCTCATAGAATGGAGGGAAGTATGGCGCACATGTGTTGTGCATCTCGGCCACTGGAGGGCAGGACTGTGGGCGCAGAAATGCGCTCCAATAAGAAACCAAAACCTAGAAATGCGCCAAACTTGAGCATTTTTTTGGAACGCCGTAAAATGCTACCCTTGCCTTAATCTTTCTAAAAAAAGTTGCTTTAGTGGTTTTAGATAATGCTTAGCAAGTTTCTTGGTGAAACCATATGTTTATCTTTGCTAATTAAAAAATCAATTAGTAAATTTTAGATAATTATTTTGCTAATTAGTATGTTTTTACAATCCTTGACGTCCACCAAGGCCGGTAGTTTGTTCCCACAAAGCTTTCATAGAAACAGCCTGTATAATACTCTGTTGACTGTATCATAATTGTAGTTTCATAGGAAATATGGCACTGACGCGCTTCAGGCATTGGCATATCTTTCCATCTAGAAAGCATGTCTCACCCTTGTTCTCCTCTTTCGAAAAGAGTGAATTCTTGAACCACTTGTCTGATTTAAATGACGTTTAAAGGGCTTGTTTTTGTTGATGTTGAGAACACCTGTGCCAAATTTTGTTAACCTGGGTGAAGTACAAAAGAAATTGCAAATGGTCAAAGATGAAAGTGAGCGTGTCTACGTAGGAAAACTATTGTTTTGATATTACTCATAAATTTGTTGTTTTCATCTGTTATATTGCTCTAGGACAGTTCAGAGCAGATAACTATGGGGCTATATTTCTATATTATACTATCTTTCATGACAAAAAAGACACAAAAACACAAATACTGTTTCTCAGATTTCCATCCTTTGTCCAAAATTTTAGTTCTTGAGCATGAAAACTGAGAAAAATAAAAAAATACAAACTCATAGTTATGTTCCCCTTAAAATTTCACCCCAGAAAAACTGATAAAATGAATCCAAGTTACGTAATAACAAAACGATAGTTTTCCTAAAGTGAAATTTATGCCAAAAAGTGGAATCGAGCAAAATGCGTTCAAAGTGCTCCCACCCTTGCCTTTTCTATAGCATCGGTGGACCAAAAATAATTTATAAAAACTTAACTATGCTGTGTAAACTAATGAAACTTTCTGGGAATACTCTCTGGATATTGGTGGATGTAAATATGACATATTTCAAAATCAACTTTTTTTGCAGAAATTGTTTTTTCTGGGTAGTGTCCCCCTGTAAGAGTTTTTTTTTTCTCGCTCATCTTTTTCTATCTGCCTCTTTTGTTTTCGTTTCTTCTCCACTCCCCTTTTTGTTTCAGTACATACTATTACTTTGAAGTGACCGTTCAGCTTCACTTGACAGAGAGGTTTTAAAACATACGGAGAATTTGCAGACTTGGAGGGTTGGTGCTGCTATTTACATATTTAACATCTGAATGTGTCTTCCGGTGGTCTAAGCTGCTAAAATGTCTTTCAACATTTTCAGCATAGCCAGAGAATTGGGGTTGTAGGTTGTAGATTCCTCAACGTATCAAGAGTGGTTTCACCACACGTGAAGTGGCATTCAAATCATACTTATCCTAAATGGCATCAGTGCCATTATTTTGGTGCACTCTGTAAACACTTGGGAGTTACAAAACCTATTGAAAGGGAAGATGCGAAGTGACATTACGGCATACCCACGAAACATGCTGTTCATGCAACATAGCTCATTCGAGTAATTCTTAATGAATTCAACTTCTGGTGGCATGGGCTCTTTGTGGTTCCAATGGGGGGAAGGAGCACCTTGTCTGGTACAGAGCATGTGTGTGTAATGGAATAACCCTGTTGCGAGAACCATTATCACACGTGTACACTTGTGTGACATGTCTTTGCAGCAGTGTCTTCTACGTATTTCTTGGAAAGAGGTTTTATTCAAGTTATTCTTTGCTAATAGTTAGTTGTATACTGCACGTACTCGACTCATAGCTGCATCTTTCATAAGGAAGACCCGAAGTTTCGTACATACCTATTGTAGCAATCTATATTATAAAATAGCCTACTGAATAGATTATATAAAGAAAAAATATATCTGATGCTTTAACAAAGTTTGGATTTTATGGAACAGGTATTTTTTTAGCTTCATTATTTGTTTGATTCATTCTGTACAAACTCGCAGGAGTTTTCATTACGAGGGCAGGTTTCTGCTATTTTTTTAGGAAATATGGGGAATTCGTGACAATGCTACCTCAAGTGTGATCACTTTTATTTTGTGGTTTCTTTTTATCAATCGCATTTGAGCCAGTGTACCGACACACGTTTTCTCATTTAAAAGTGCCACCCTTGCCTCTTTCTAGGGAGCGATTTTGACAACCATGCTGGCAACCCGCAATTTTTCAAGTAAGTGTTTTTGCACGTATGCACCAGGCCCCCATATGTCTTTGGAAAGCAATCTCGCTCCGTTACGCTTGCCAAAGTGGCTGGTATCGAGGCTTTCGAACAATGGCATGGGGACCTTATCGAACCTTATCTGGGTCTGCTTTCTTCTGGCAATCTCGTCTGTGCACAAAGTCTCTTGTGAGCCGAGTCTGATCTAGAAGAACTTGAGCCATTCAGCAAGTAACAGCATCAAGCAGTGTATAACAGCAACAAGGAGCAACGCTGAATTTGGCACGGACCATTGGGGAGTTGGAGACTGTCGACCAAGCCCGTGTATGGACCGAGATATTTTTGTGCTTGTGTCTCTCTTTTGCAGAGGTAGATAGAAGGCCTAATAGGCGTAACTGAAAACCCACTTGCAGGGAACAAGGCCTACATGTCGTCGCCCATTTTTGCTTTGCACTCTTTTGTAGCATCTTTATGTGTGCAAACTTATTGCATGGCAACTGTTCTTTGTTTGTCTTTCACTTACGAAATCTCTGTTGTTGCATTGAAGCTTCTCCGTTAATAAGCTAATGCAGTGAAGAGCCCTTGAGAGAGTGGCTTTTATGTGTTCTACAGCATCTTCAGAGCTACTTGGAATGTTTTGTGTCTTCAACATGCTCTTCTGTTGTCTTTCCCTCACTGATTTTCTCGCTACTACTATGCTCTTGTTTCGCTTGCTGGATTTTCATACTGCTTTTCCATCAGAAAACACTGAAGCAATATGTTGTTGTTTTTCTTTTTCGGGAGCTACCTGGTATGAAAGTGCATATTTGCATATACATGACTTTTTGTTTCCTATTTGTTCGTAGCGTGATGTATGTAGGTGGAGAAGGGTTTTTGTATTAGCATCTGGAAAAGCTTTCTAAAGCATAATGCTTTGTTGCTCCTGCACTTTCATGTCAGACTGTTTCTGTAGGAAAAGTTACTCTGCACATCACACTTGCCCCAAATGCTCGACTGCCACTTTCTTGCGTTTCTAAAAGGTTATATTAGAACTTTAAGTATAGTTGAATGGGCATAACTGCAACATAAATTTAGGCAGTAAGGTTTCATCCCCATACATACCTGTACCAGCCAAATGAAAGTGAGCACTGATTCTGTATTCAGGGTGACTGTGATGTGCATTGCACAAGATTGCTCATTGTTTGTCAGATTTCTCTATGAAAGTCTGTCTTCATTTCTTCTAGTTTAAGGTTTTAGGGCATGTCCTTGAGTCGGCACTTGGTAACAAAGAGAGGGGCAGCAAAGCATGAGACATTTTTTACCATTATCTTTGTTTACGCTTTTCATGCTCTACCTGCAGGTCATGTTACTACTCCGAATACAGGTAAAAGCATCATTCCACCTTCATGAGCTTTTTTTGACATTTTTGCTTTTTTTTTCTTAAATAAGATTTTTCGTTTTTTTTTCAAAATTGTTCTTTCATTTTGATTGAAAAATCTTCAAGTTGATTTTGCGGAAGAATGAGCGGCAGGATTTCAGCCTTTGACAATCACTACCGAAGAACTGAGAGTGACAGTGGCAGATGCTTAAAGAGTGCAGCTTCGAGAGACAAACAATTTTGTGTTTGTCTCTTTAAAATGATTGATTAAATTTAGTCTGCTTGAAATGTCAGGTGTGCAATAATCCTGTTTCTCTTGTGTCTCCCTCAGTGATCTCGGTGATGTGATTTCGAGGACTGTAAACCTCTTTTGGTCCTAGCCCTTCAGCTGCATTCTTCAGCAAGATTGCTTTGTTGTGTTTAATTTAAAATCCATTTCACTTAAAATGATAAAAGGAGAACCTTTTTGTAGCTTTTACTATTTATTTAAGGGTTGATTCATAATTTTGTTCAGATTGCTCTTCAGTTCCATTTTCATACATTTTGACACACCCTCTGGCAAAAAGAAAGCAGAGAGGTTGTTCATCCCTTCATTTTGATTTACCACAGACAGATTGATGTCGGTTAGCTATCATCCACACACCAGACTAATACAGCCACTAAACTGCTCTCCTCCTCCACTATGCTTGAGCTATGCATGTTCAAGGCTGCTCTTTCTGCAACTGCCTGCTTTGTCACGGTTTCTCGTCTCTCTGTGTGATGTTCTTGTCTGCATGCTTACTCTAGATTTATATAGAAATCGTGTTTTTATATGGCATAAAAAATTTGTTAATTAATCTGACAGGGTTTGTTCAATCCATTTTTGTTGGGTTTCACTTGCAGGACCAGATTATCTGAGGCTAACTGACTAGTGTGATTAACAGCCACGTCCATGTCTTAGTATGACATTTAATTAAGCTGCTTTTGATTTGACCTCTAATCAGTGTAATGTGTAAGGTGTTTGGGAAAATTAGAGCCACATTTTTTTCATACCAGAAATAAACTATGTATATAGCCAGCACTTGGGACCAGATGGCAAAGTTTCAGAAGTTAGCATTATTTGATTCAAAAGTTACAACCAATTTTTGGAAATTTTCAACGAGAAAAGGGGGTCCCTTCTCAGAGGCAGGTGCAATTCATCTCCATGTATGCACTGGCTTTGTTGGCCTCTAAGATTGCCTAGGAAGACTGAGGCTAGGCGGCACAAGCTACTGCCCGTTGCAAAGGGTATAGCCAGTAACATCCATCTAACCATCCATCCATGCCAAGATTGTTTAACTTTTGAACCAGATAATGTTAGTTCTTAAAACTTTGATATTTGGTCCCTATTACTAGGTAGTTCTATTTTTGGGCAGAGACTGAACCTTTGGAAATGCATAGTTTACTTTTGCTGTGAGAAAAACATTTTTTTATTTTCTCTGCACCAGTTAGAGTATATCAAAGTCAAGGCAATTTTATGTGCTTCTGTCGCCTTGAGGGCAAATGCACCTCATTATAGTATGGATTAATAATACGTCTGCTAGAAAGCTGAAAAAAATAAACAGCTTGCATGAATAATCAATGTGAAAAGGTTGAATGATGAATGCATGGTACAAGCTTGTCTTTTGTCTGATAATTGAGCTTTTCCAAGTTCTTAGTTGAGCATCTGTCGCAGCATGTTTGTTACTTGTACAGGCTGTGCACTAACACTTTGAACTCACTTTAGACAGTCTGCAAAAATCGGTTTCCCAAACGTATCGCGCTGCGATTTACTACAGAGGTGGTGCTAGGTGGTTGAAGCTTGGAGTGAAAATATCAATGAATGAACTTGCCTTGTTCAGCAAAGAAGAGAAGAAAAACCTGTTTCGGGTCATCTGTGTGGCATTCGCATACGACGTCGTGACCGTGCTCACCTAGTTGTATGTGCCGCCAAAAGATGGCGCTACGTGAGACACGAGGATGCGGCACCTCGACCGACCACCTCCGTGCCAAAAATGGAAAGCCATGAGGGATTTAAATACCTGTTTTCTTACTCAGTTTGTCTTATTTCTAATGAATAAACTATTACACTTGCAGAATTGTATATTAGTGAGGCGCCTGCCAGCATAGTGAAATGTTTCCGAAGATCGTCTTCTAAGCTTGGTGGCGGCACATCCCCGACGCTTCCGGCATCTGTTGGTGACAGATACAGTTAGGCGAGCACGGTTATGGCGTCGTCTGCAAATGCCGCCGCATATAGACCAAAACAGTAATGAAGTAATGGGGAGGGTGCAGGCTAGCTGGTGTAATTTGAGCATAGTTGTAAACCCGAGACTGGGGATAGGGACAAGAGACGAAAACACAGAACGACACGGACAAAGACTTCGTTCGTGTCATTCTGTGTTTTTGTCCCTCGTCCCTATCCCCAGTCTCGGGTTTACAACTATAACCAAAACAGATTTTTTTTTTTTTTTAACAAGGTAGCTTTATTGTTGATATTTTCACTCCAAGTTTTTACCACCTAGCTGCACCTTTGTAGTAAATTGCAACGCTATACATTGAGAAACTGATTCTTGCAAACCGTCTAAAGTTGGTTCAAAGCATTTGTGTACATGCTGTAGATGCATGTCATGAGCTCTGTAGTGTGAATAAAGCAAATGTGTTGACCACGCATGATGCTTAAATTGCCGTGAGACTGCCAGGTCATGACGTCAAGGTCTTGTTTAAAACTTTACGCTTGTTGGGTTATTTTATATAGAGCTTTGTACATTTGCTTGAAAACCTAAACATGACTAAAAGCGTACAGGGACCTAACAGATTATGTGACATCATGATCGCATCCAGCACCTTTAATATGACCTGCAGCACAAGTGCAACTTTTGACACAGAATTTTGTTTGGCTGTGTGGTACAGCAATCTTCTAGGATTTCTTTGTATAGTTGTATACTAGTATAGAAGGGAGGTCTTAACATGATATTTACAAGATCAACATGAGATATCCATAGCATTACTTGTTGAGAACAGATCAAACAGATCAGTATTATCTGCATTGAATCTGCAGTATTATGCTTTAGAAGGTGCATGATGCGATCCTGATGCAGTCTGGTGCTGTTTGTCTGCACTCAAGTGAAGTGGTGTGACAGTGATGACAGTCTGTATCAAATGCATCTGAGTCTAGTTTGCATTTTTGCAGCAGCTCACTCCTTGCCCTTGAAGTAGCACAGAGGGATAAAGTGTTTGTCTAAAGCTCTCACAAACACACATGCAGAGAAGGAGCATATGCTTGCTAGAATATTGTCAGTGTTCCTGCGTAAAAGTGACAACAGTCAAGTGTGAGATGCTAGTCATGTTTTCTCGACAGCTGTTTTTTTCTTGAATATGGTTCTGTTTATCTCTTTGTAATTCATAAACCTTAATGCAGAGGAGTGCTTCACTTACAGTATTATTTTTCAGACTTATGCAGACCCTCTTCGTGAAACCTCAAATTTATTTACCTACCACAAAATGCCGAGTATGTGCCCACGTCAAAGTAAGTGACATGGGCGCATACTTTTGAAACATTGAAATGTAAGCTACAGACATATCAAGCTTCCCCCTCAACAAACTCCTGAACCCACCAAGCTAACCAAGGCTTACATCCGCGTTGGCTGCTTTTTTGAGAAGCTGGTGCAAGGCGGTAAAGCTTTACGAACGTGCCCCGGTGCAAAGTAGTGAAGCCTGATGGGAGGTCGCTGGCAAAAAGCAAGCTTAAGACAAGAGGAGCAGAGCTGCTTTAAAAATTAGGGGTTTTCCCAGATTCCTATACTGCTCCTATAATGTTCCGTTGGTTCGAACAAGGGCCTACCCTAGCAAGTGCATCTTCTACTTTTCTGCCCTAGAACCTAACAAGCAGCCATCCCCATTTTTTTACGATTATCTCAGTCTTTTGGGTGGGTGCTTGCTCTGCATTTTATGGTATATATTTTTCTTAACGTCTTTGAAGTACCTTGAAAACACTGTCTTGAAAACATGGTTACCGTCTTGAATTTGCAAACATACATACGTTTACATGCATATCCTAAAATATGAAAAATATTTTACGCATGTGTAGAGGAGTGTGCTCAGCCATCCCACATGTGATGTATAAAAATTTACAATAGGCTAGATAGGGCACAACTGGTGTTTTTCAGATCTTACATCAGAAAAAGCAGGTGGCAAGTTTTAGTGTTTTGCCAAGTTTCAGGAGATTTTTTTTTTCTAAAGTCGAATACGCCACCATTTAAAATGACGATCAAACTTTTAATGCCTACATCTAGTATAGTGCATATTTGTTTTGTATTTACCAAGATTTTCAAGAACCTAGATTAACAAGAAACTTAATGAAGTAAGGTTGCATCCACTTCAAATAAGCAGCATTTGCATACACGGTAACAGCATTAGCTATGTTTCTGTCCTTATTCTGTACGAAAAGGACATTCCTGTAGCCAACAAGAAAAATGACCACCTGAAAATGCCATGTATTCTGCACAATGTAAAGAAAAAGTGTGCATCAAAGTGTGTTTGCAGGATGGTTCTCGCTGTCGCACATGCAAGTCGTAAATGTGCATTGGTGTGTTTTGGGGCTAAATGGACACTCCGTTTCGCCCCTAGGTCGGAGCATAATGACGAAGAAGGGCGAGGGATCCCAAGTCAAGGAATCCACTGACAGCAGTACCACCATCGAGGACGACGACGTCAAGGGTTGGTTCCTCTTGTGGTTGCAGATGCAAAACAAGGCTGGTGATATCGGCCACTCGGCAGTGTTGGACAAATGGTTCTTATAACACTGATCAGTTTTATTTTTGTCCTTGCGGTAAGGATGGCTGACTAACATTTACCTGCTTTATTCCTTTTCAAAACAATAAGCAAAGATATAACGCTGTTCTTCCTTTCACGCTGACACACGGGCACACTGTTCACTCACTATCTCTATCTTATGCTTTAGGCATTGGAGTCTGCTTTCGTGGATGTCATGGAAACACTAGAGCTGCAGGTAGTCAGTAGTAGAGGGCTCTTCATGTTAATTAAGCAGATAATATTTCTTAATCTACAAATTTCGATGCCATGGTTTACAAAATCTCATGTCATCAATAGTTAACCTGGTGCGTGAAGCTGACGCGGTGTTTATAAAAATGAAAAGGACTTTCACATTTATGAGCAGTGAGAATGGGGCACTAATGTAGGCTGATGGAAAAGAGAATGCTCATTCAGTTCATTACTAATGGTGTGTATTGGTACAGGCTCACTATGCACTTCTGTGAAGTTTGCATAGTTGAAGGTAAAACTGAAGGGAGAAAAGCGATAATGAAAATCACACATTTTGATGCAACATGTAGATTGTGTAAATATGCAGACTGGTTTTGCATACATCCTTGGACACTTGCTAGCTTGTTGCATCACTATTGCAATGGATTTGGCAGTCTGCTAACAACGACCTGATTCATTTGTAACAAAAAGATGTATATCTAATACTTAGCATAGAAGTACTTAAACCTAATTTAATAATGATAGTTAGTGGTACACTTGTTCAAAGTGTCCTCTCCAGTTTTTGGAATGAAAATAGAAACTTGCTGAGCAAATATTTGACAAAGAATTCTGCTTTCGTATTTTACATGAACACTATTTATCCCGATGTGGTTTTGTATGCCAGAAAATATCTTGAGTTGTTATTTAAGGAATGCATAGATTAAGAGGTAGTGTCCCTGTTGAGCACCTTGAAGGTTAATAAATACGACGAAGTCTGCAAAGGATAATAGGAGCTTTGTATACATACTAATGAGGCGGCATTGGTGTGCACTTATAGCCAACTAAGGCTGAGAAACTTACGGTAGAAATATGTAGTGTGTGTAAAAGGGAAATGCAGTAGCTTTTATCATACTCATAGCCATTAGTTCCCACCATCAACACCATACTGTACTATTGGGTTCAGATGAAATGCGAACAGTGACGGAACTTCAAGCCCACTATCGGTGCAGCTTCCAAGCTTGAGTTGTGCTTGGTGAGGTTCACACATACCAGAGTAGGATGCACAACCTCGCAGCATCCTACCCCAATGTGTTTGAACCTCTCCAAGCACTACCAAAGCTTGGAATCTGCACCGATAGTGGGCTCGAAGCTCCGTCACTGTTCGCATTTCATTCAAACCCGATAGTACACCACACATCCCATCAATTAGCGTTGCTAAATAGGCATCCAGGATTTGTTTGGTGTAAGGCATCTATCAACATGGAAAAGAGTAGGAAAGCCTTGAAGCCTCAAGAATTTGCCAAATCTATAAACTGAGAATTCGACAGATTTGCTAAAAGTTGTTTTTACAACAGTCCTCCTTTTTGTGGAAATGGTAAAGTTTGAAACAAAGAAATGTGCTCTTGTGTGTTTCAACTGGACATGACAGCAAATAGAAGTTAATTTGGACATTGATGGCCACAATATATGTCATGGATTGTATTCTCTCAGATTTTGCAACCTCATCTGGGTTAGCTATAGTATCAGCTGCCTGTTGAATCTGAAAGCTTATGTATCATACCTTGTGTGGGCACTCTGATCACCTGTGGCATCTAATGTTGTCATATGAAAGGATTCCTGCTCAATTTGCATTGAGCAGCAAAGGAATTCTGAACATTCATGCCAGGAGCTAGCCTGAACATTCATGTCAGTCCTGTTATTTGGTATCTACCAAGACAAGTGACAGTGTCTTATCCTAAACAATATTACAACATGTAGCAACTCATGAACTTTTAACTTAACTGCTCCTCATAGGAAGGCCTCTCATAGAAAAACTTACTTCACTGTAGACTTTTCCGTCGTCCTGTAACATCCTTTTCTACGGAACATTGCTTAAGGAATTCTGCTAAAATGCTCGAAGAAAGCCAGGAAAATTTTAATCCAAATTGTACAAACAAATGCTGTTGTACAGCAAAGGCACAAACAACTTCAATGAACGTGGCTCAGGCTTTCCTGCTATCCATCATGCTATCAATCTTTTGTAGCTGTGAGTCTTCCTCTTCTCCTCCGACTGTTCATACTTCTTTTTTCAAGTATGAAATGCGTGATGTGCAATCAAGTGTTTTGTTCTTCCAATGCAGAATCCATATCCCTACAGATTCCTTTATCCGTTTGTGCAAAACCGTCATCAGCGGTGACCTTCCAACCTCGCCTTGCAGTAAATAGCAGTGACTGCTCCATAGATGTGCCCTTCATTCTACAGACACATTCACCAACACATGCAGGTGGTTTCAAACAATGGCACACGCTTCATGATGAGGGGTGCCAATAGTTGGCTGCACTAGGTGTTGACGCTCAGGCTGTGATGCTGATCGAATGGCGTGCCAGTTCTTTTATTGTCGAGTGGTTGTGCTGTGTCCATTCTTGTCTGTGGTGGTCTTTGTCAACTGGTCAATTTTGCACTTTTGGGTTGTTGTATCCTATCGTTGCATGGATTGTGGCTGCTGGATCGGTGGGATGGTTTCTTTCTCAACAGTTTCGTGGACTCTTGGAGGCAGTAGCTGTCGATTTTGCCATGGGGAATGGAAATCATTTTGTTGTTCAGCTTCGGCGGACATTATCTTCAAGCGAGGATGCATTCACAGAGATGGCTATGCTTGCCCTTTGAGTATTTATTCAGCCTACCTGGAACTCTCACAAAGCTCTAAAACCAAAACAATGTCCACACACATCAGTGTGCTTTAAAATTTTTTCAATTTGATTGCTTAAGGTTGTTTGGGAACACTTAGCTTTTATTGCAAACGAAGACCTAAGCTGAAAACAAGTTATCAAAGTGAGCTTGATCACGAAATGATTGTCGTGGCAGGTATGAATGTTAAAAAGTTTTCATGCTCGAACTTGGACCATCACGCAGTTTTGCAAAGACTTGATCCACTTCTTTCATGCCACGTATCATAAGAATCGTTCCTGAGCTTGTTGAATGCTTGAGATGTCAGCTGCTCTAGTTCTTGGGGGAAACATCTAAAATACTTAAAATCCTACAGTCTTGAAAATTTAAGAACTTAAAATTGACCCAAACATGATGCTGAAATTCACCTTCTAAGTTTGCCTCTAAGTTTTGCCTCTAAGTTTTTATGCTTGAATCGCATTCTTTTTTAAAAGCTACCACAACATAATTTTGTTTTATTGTAATGAATAATCGCATATACTCCTGCTGTCCAGCAATGGCACCATATATATACAACAGACGAGCATTGCGGGTCCTCCAAGAGCCCACTGAAATCTCCGTTATGCTCGACGGAAGTTTATGAAACCCCAATTTCTCTTCATTATTTTTTTGCTTCTGACACTCTTTCTTTCTCTTGTCATCTCTTTTCTTTCCTGTTCTCTGTAGACAACGTCCACGCTGCACCTGAGCGAAGTAAAACCGTTATTCAGGTGGACCAAGGTAGGGAAGCAGACCTGAATGAATTCAAAGCGAGCTTTCTCTTTCTCTCTCTCTCTTTCTGCTGTCTGAGCTCTGCAAGCCCTGGTTTTCCCCTCCCAGTATGTGTGTGTGATCAGTGACGTGTGTGACAAGTACTCTGTTCAGTGGTTGTGCATCTGGTGGTAATGTTGCATCCCAGCTTGCTAAGAAAAATATCCTCTTGATGTTTGAGCAAACACCAAGCGTCAGGGCAAGTTGTTGTGTACAAAACTTTTGGGAGCAAAGTACATCAATCTCACACAAACACAGGGGCATTGTGATTTCAGGGCTCCTGCACTTTGGTACTACGTACACCAATAATGGCATAAAGTTGTGGTCATTAATTCACATCTACTGTGCCTGTTTGTTTGCGAGAGGCAGTCCGTGTTGCCGAACAGAAAACAGATAGCACCTGGTTAGGGTGTAAGTGAATTCGACAGACACAGTGTGAGCTAACTGGTGCTGCTTCAAACACATTCTTGCTGTTTTCAAGAGTCTTTCAAGAGTTCATTCAGCGTTTGTTGATTGCACTGACTGCATTGAAGCTTCAGTGCTTCCTGTGTCCCTACGAAGCAGAGAAGCCTGGAATCATGCCTCTGCAAAGGCCCAATGTGGTGTTGTTAGTTGTAGGCTTACTATACTTCGTTTCAGCTTGGGTCCAGACGCAGCCGATGCTACAAGCGCGAGCTCCGGGCTTCCAGCGTCCATGCCAAGCACGCGCGCTCGTGCAGTACAGGCACTGTTCAGAGCCACACGCTCGTGCTTGTAGCATCGGCTGCGTCTGGACCCAAGTTGAAACAAAGTATAGTCAAAGCTAGAGGTAATTTCGTGGCCTCTGTAGTTTGAGACATAATATAATCAAGGTTTATTTAGTAGCTGCATTAATTTTGGAAACTCTTTGCCTGTAAAGAAGCTTGCTCGTTATTCCTAGAAACCTGCATTTATTTTAACACTCTGCTTGCATATCACGCAGACGAAGGGAGTCAAAGCACTTCTGGCTGGACTGTGCCGTGTTTTTGCTTGTTTATATGTATAAGAATGAATAAGGACTTGTTTTGTATGGGAGCAATCTTGCATGTATTTGTTTCATTTCGCTTTTGCATTGTTGGAACCTTATTTCTTCGTGTTGTGAGTGACCTGCATTGCATGGTTGGGTAGTAGCTCTTACGCAGAAAAAGATTTGGTTTTGTTACGAGATGCTGTTCTTGTGCCTTGCTTACTGTTTTGTTTGTCACTGTCTTTTAATGCCTCTGGTATGGAAGCCAACCGTTACACAAAGTAAATTTTTCCCACCATTCGTTTGGGGTGGTTATTACGTATGGGCAGCGTCTAAACAAGTGGCACAGTACCCGATGAGAAAGAGAGTGTCGCTTGTTTATGTAGCGTCCCCTCTGGGTTTGCAGGCTTCCAGACCGGAGGCAGTGACAGGGCTGTGGCTGTTCACATTACGCCTCACTCTCTCGCCCGTTTCCTTTTGTTCTCTCAGTTAAGTCGCCAGGAGTCAATAGCAAGGGGAACCCCAAAAGCACGCAAGATCTCACACAAGTAGCAAACTTAGCTAGAGCAGTAGCCTCCCCCACATGCAGTGTGATGCCCACTATCACCTTTCTAAGCGCCTCAGGTGAGATGGTTGGTCTTTATTAAAAGAAGAAAAAAAAAAAGAACAATTTTCCCCACTAAATTGCCAGTTTTCTCTGCCCAGCGCACCAGCACAGTTTGAAGTGCTAGTCGCAGCACCCTTTGCACGATTCTTTTTTTTTCTTTTCATTTTTGCATGTGTGCACGGCCAGATGGAGACACGTCTGCGGGACACACGCAAACCTTACTTTCCGCCCAAGATATGGAAGATTGGGGAAGTGGTGCGTCCTTAAGTATGCCTCCTTAAAGAAACAAATGAAAGGGCACGGGATCCTTGAGGTCTAGGCAGCAAGCTGCTATAGACGTGGTGCACAGTTTCGAAAACATTTTACTGCGTGAACGGTAATTGTTGGGCATCCAAAAAAATGTTTCTTTATTGACGAGCTCACTTTCCAATCATGGTACATCCCTGCTCTCGTAATCTGCTCGGCAAAATGAAAGAGAATGTGAACTTCGGAGTCGCATCAGGTGGAGGCACTGCTGTGCAGGGAACTTCGAAATGGGCCATGTGCCAACATTGGGTGCATTTCATATAGTATACCTGTGCCTACTGCACCGGCCCAAAATGTACAGCCCCGCCTGATCAGGTGTGGCCTTGGCATAGTGAGCCCACCGTTTGAACATTGCTGGTTGCCATTTTCTGCCCTGTAGATGGGCAGCCTTTTTATTGGCACCCTTTGCAATGGTAGCTTACACCACCTAGCCTCAATAAACTGCTGCAAGATGTATAATGCGAAGTATCGCTCTTTATGGTCAGAGGCAAGTGGCACTTGAATAAAGCTAGAAACTTTGACCTCTAGAACATGTGTTGGACCACCATCTTTTTTTTTAAGCAGATGAGTATGATAAGGAAAGCGTAAACAACGGCGCTGGAGCTTAGGACCTAGTATACGTTTGTTTCATTTTTGTAAAAGGGTGAGATACTTCTATGTTTTTCGAATTTCAAGTTTTGCCTTTAGGCTTAACCTAGCTGATTGAATCAGATGAGTAGCATTGATAGATAGCCACTTATGGTCACAACAGATAACTGCTAGCTTGCTGCAGGCTTTTATATCATTTGAACACTTCTAGAGAGATGTTATTTCAATGTCATTCTAATTTGAGGTTGGCTAAAATCACTCGTAAAAGGCTCCGGTGGAACATGCTGCGTGCATCGGTGCAGTGCGCACAGGTAAATTAGAAGCACTTTGCAGACTGGCTGTTATTTACCAAGCCTAATTATAGCAACATGGTGACCATTTTGAAAATATTTGTAAGGGAGGAAATACCAGTGCGTAATATCTGACTAAAAGTTCCCAAATACCGAAGCTGAAGTGAGTCGTAAAACTAATTGATTTTTCCACATGCCTACGAATGAAGGAGATAGTGGCACGAATACGAATTTCCTTTAAAACAGTTTTCAAAATTGTTTATAAACAAAAATTCATCACTCGCTTGTTGGACAGTAGTTTCAAAGATTAGTTGTTTTTTTTCGTTCTTTACCTTGTGCAAGAGTGGTGTTAGTAGAGCCATATATTTATTTTATATTTTTATTTTTATTTACAAAGCTTATGGTCCGAGATTTCAATATTTCCGCTCTAGCACCACAATCTGCCACCTGCTTCCCAAAACCTTTGGGCCTCACGCAACTGCTACCCTCATTTTCCCTTTCCTTTTGCACAGCAGCACCTAGTAAAGAGACTCTGCACTAAAAATTGACTTGGTATTTAAGATACACAATAGTTAAAGGGGCACCAAACTGTTTTCTCTAATAGTCTATTTGTGGTCGTAATGCAATCTATGGGCTTTAAGCATCCTAAAAAGCCAAACATTACATTCGTGCTTGGCCGATTTCTTTATTAAAATCTGTATAAAATATTGATTACCTCGGAACTATTGCTGACACCAGATGGTGCCGTCGGACAAGGAGAAGCAGGGCAGCCCTTCTCCTCGTCTAATGGCGCTATCTGGTGTCGGCTATGGTTCTGAAGTAATCTATTTTTGATACTGATTTTAACAGAGGAATTGGCCAAGCATGAATGTAATGTTTGGTTTTTTAGGATGCTCAGAGCCCGTAGTTCGAGTTATGACCGTAAATAGACTATAGCAGAGAGTGGTCTAGGGCCCCTTTAAGATATGAAAACAACTTTAGTCCCTGAATGAGGAAATTTTTTATTGTTTGTGATCTAAATTTTACATACATAACACTTGCAAATGGAAAGTGGCTACTGTTGCAACTAATATGAATGACTGTTGTATAAGAATGTGCCTAATTTAAGGTACCCCTTTAATTTTCTAACAGTGCTGTGTCTCTTAGAAACTACCTGTCTAATGGCTTGTGTAGAATCCCACAGTTTTTACTACTTTGAAATGGAGCCATATCTAACTTTTGAAATAAATGCTGCTTGATTTCGAATGCCCAAGCTTTGAGCAGCCTGCTAATAAGAAATGGGGTTACAGATCAAGGTGTACTACTCTTTAGTGTAGTTACATGACTACCCTGAGTAACATGACAAACCTTTCCTTTCTATGATGTCAGCCATAAGGAACAATAACGGTTCTGCCCACGATCGTGAGTATGCTCTCTATGTCCCATCTCGACCTGCAGTGCCATATGCTACGCTTGTTGAATCCAAAAGTGCAGTCTAAATGTCTACTCATGACGAGACTCGAAAGAAACTAATCCTTCATTATGCATTTGTTTTAAGGCCGGAATAAATGGCACACTACTTAATATGAACCGTTAAGCAAATTTTGCACTGGCTGCTGTATGGATATGAATTCTGCAATTATTTCGATGTTTGGAGAGTGTGCTTTTGAGGGCTAGATTGCTTGTAGACAAAACATTTGGAACACTGGTTTATTGTTCCTCTCTTGACCCACAGCACGCAAGCAAGAGATTGTCAAGCTCACTGAGCAACTCATTGAGTCCATCAATGGGGGAGACTACGAAACTTACACGTGAGTACCAGCCACAATTTTAGCTTCAGTGGATTCGGAGGTCCAAGTACAACTCTGTAGAGCTGTGAACGTGCTGTGTTAATTTTGAGGGGATTTTTTCAAAAGTATCTTACAAACTATCCTTGGAATACAGTAATGCTAAAACTTATATTTTCTTTTTTTTTGTAGTGGAACAGTGAAAGATTACAGATGAGACACCAGTGTTGAAGCGGTTGTCATAAAAGTTTCTTTGGGAAATGCTTATGCAACCAAAGGGCTCATGAGAGCTACAGTAGGCTCGCGATAATTCAAACTCGGATATTTCGTACTTCCGGTTAATTCAAACAGATTTGAAAATTTTGGTTGTCCCGCTATGTTTTTATTGTATTTATAAGCCGCTTAATTCGAACGGCGTTTTCGCTTAATTCATACTTTTTGTTCTCGCGGCCCCGTTGAGTGCGCTTCTTTCCGAGCTTTGGTGCGCTGCAGAGAAGCAACACCCGCGGCGCGTGCTTCCGCGGGTGTTGCTTCTCCGCGGTGCACCGGTGCTCGGGGAGAAGCGCACTCAACGGGGCTCAAGCGGGCACACATGAGCTTTGAAAACGGGCACCACGCAAACATTTCCATAGTAACTTGCGCGGACGCTGTGACGTGGCGGCATGGCATAGGTCCACGTCACAGCATCTGTGCAAGTTGCTATGAAAACTGCCGCGCGGTGCCAGTTTTCATTGCTCATGTGTTCCCTGCTTAATAGTTCACATTAGACAACCTCTTGGCCTGATGAACAAAGTTAATGTTGTTTTGAGTTGTGATCTGCTGCCTAAACAGTCCACGATAAACAACTTTTTTAAGGGATAAATAAACTTGTCATACATTTCACAAATGTTTTATATGTATGGCATACCTGCTTATGATCAGTAGGCCTATGAGAGGAAATCACTAAATATCTGCTTTGTATGTGTAGTCATTCATATGACATATCATAATTTTATCTTGCATCATATTTAGACGAATTTCCGATAATTCCAACTTTCGATAATTTAAACAAAATTCGTGACTTCTTGGAGTTCGAATTAATGAGTCTACTGTATTCCCGTATCCTTGCAATACCCGACATACACTAAAGGCGTTTTACGGACTGTAGTCCGCACCGGTGTTCTGGACGTCTGCAAAGACAAAGTTCAGTTCTTTCACCAATGTGTTATGCCTGTACTTGCTTATAATTAGGCCTATGTTGAGGAAACTGGCAAAAATCTGCTTTGTATGTGTAGCTATCCATGTAACAAATCATAATGCTGTCTAGTATCATATTTAGACGAATTTCTGATAATTCAAACTTCTGATAATTCAAACTAATATTTGTGACTTCCTGGAGTTTGAATTAACGAGAGTCTACTGTATCTGTTCATTCTTGTGCACTTGACAGTACGGTGCTTAATGGCCATTTCTTTCTATATCCTTTATATCGTGACATTGATCTCATTCTGTCAACTTTTCATGATGAAAAACAGTGCAAAAAACACAAGGACACAGAGGAGAGAATCACACACAGGACAGTGCCTTGTCCTGTGTGTAATTGTCTCTTCTGTGTCCTTGTGTTTTTCGCACTGTTTTTCATCCTGGATGTATACCAACTAGCCCAACTGTTCATTCCAGTCAACTTTTCACTCATGACTACAGCAATGCCACCAGTTTACATCGGGCCCTGCTTATCATGTTTCTACAATACTGTGAAGCATATCTCCAAAATGGAACTTCATCATTCGCACAACAGCTCTGAAGACATATTTACTCTATAGCTCAGTTTTTAAATGCAGACATAAAATTTTCTTTAGTGTGCCTTTAAAAAATATCAAACATTGCAACCCATCAAGGATTTAAGGAGCACAGCCTTAGACATGCAGCTCTCCTTTATCATAGAAAACTTTATAAGGGAGACCATCTTGGAAAGACAGACATAAAAAAAAGCAAGAAGAGAAAGTGTGCAGGCAAGTGGGTTAGGAAACATCATAATTTACACGCCGAGACACGGAGGAAATAAAATAATGTGTTGTCTTGTTCGTTATTTTATTTCCTCTGTTTCTCAAGCTTTAGATTATGATAAAAAGCTGACACGGAAAGCAACATGAAAGTGACGTCATCAGCGTAACGGTGGTCGCATGGCGTGGTCTGCATGACCTGCGTCTGCCAATTTGGTGGGTGATGTCTCGCTCGGCAAATGTAGAGGAGTTTGGTGACTTGGTACGTCTCGAACTTTGGTGACCATTGTAATGGTGTTCCTGACATAGCAGCCCAGGCGAAAATCGGTCCACTTCCAGCTGGATTATGGAACTGGAAATGAGGCGGTCCAGCTGGATTCCAGCTGGATTCCAGCTGGACCCAGCTGGAATCCAGCAGGACCCAGCTGGAATTCAGCTGGACCCCCTCATTTCCAGTTCCATAATCCAGCTGGAAGTGGACTGATTTTCGCCTGGGAGGGCTCCCTCGCAGATGGTACCTCACTCCGATTGGCTGGCATAAGTGATGATGTGGCCATCGCAACAACCAATGTGGTTTGTGGTATGAGTCTCAATACATAAACGATTGCGCAGAGAATTACAGATTCAAAATAATTCCTATGTTGGATTTGATCAGGTATACTGACACAAGTACACACTGCTTTTTTTTTTTCTTAGTTTGCTTTGTTATTTGGTCAGTCCTTTGGGATGCCTGTGTGCCTCTGTGACATGTAATTCTTTTGTTTGATTAAGCCTCGTACATTAATAAAACAAAGCAGATTGCTTGGCTTACATTGTTGTGCAAACCTTTTTTCTGTTTTCAGAAAGCTGTGCGATCCCCACTTGACTGCATTTGAGCCTGAAGCTCTAGGTAACTTAGTGGAAGGGATGGAGTTCCACAAGTTTTATTTCGACAATGGTACTGCATGGTTCTGTTGATCTCGCATTTGGAAGCGGCACTCTCACAGTGACACTAACCTAAGGGATGTGAAAAAGATCTGAATTCTATAATGTGGGGACGTTCAAAAACACTTCACGAGGGGTGCCAAACCAAATCATCACTTTTAGCCATCTTATTAGTGCTTTATAGTACTGCATCATCTTTACCAGCATTATTTTAATCACCTAATATAGTTTATTAATAGCTTGTGATCTTTGGTAAAGCAAACTGTTTAACACCTTACCTCATTTAAAGGGCTATATATTCATTATAGGCAGGCATCTTTGAGACCCATTTTATGACCTATGCACAATATTTGAGCGAACAGATTGGAGGCCACTAACATCCCGAGTCATAAAAAGGAGTAATTTGATGACCTTGTGTCATAAAAATCAGACATGTGCTATATGGGGAAAGTTTGAACTAGCTGGACTGCATATACATTCAATCTCCTTGCTAGCATAGAATGAAGGTATTCACGGCAGACCTATTTTAGATATTCATGTTTATTGACAATACACTCATAGAATCCTGAGGAAAAAAAAACATAAAGCTACTCTATCTGTAAGTGATAAATTATATGATCTGAAGAATGCTGCAACCTCTAGATGGCAACATCTGGGGAGCTCGGACTTCTTCATGTTGGCTTGGCTAACCTTTTTTTGTAGTAGACTCACAGTGACCATAGCATGCAAACAAATGTGCACATCTAACTTGCATGAGAGCTTTTTACACTAGCACTATATGGTACCTACTGTACTAAAAGATGTAAATAGCTTGAACATATGTCACGGCATGAAGTGTGTTACATTGATGATTGAACTGCCGTCTAATAAATATTACATTGTTTGGAAATTTTTTTTTAATGTAGAAGCATCCTGAAATGCAATTGCCTGATGTCCTCACATTTTCTTGATACTAGAAGGCTTTCCTAACCAATCCCATTACCAGCTTCTCCTGCTTAGCTAATATGTTGTGTTGTGAATGACTTTCAAAAATTTGTCTTTTGTTTCAATGGACCATTTTGAACTCCCGTGTATTAACATTGAATGGTCCCATAGCTTCTAGAATGTGGCAGTGTAGAATTGGTGGCAAAACTGCAATTAGAGCTTGCAGTTCATTTTTGGTGGTGAGAAACATAGAACAGAGCAAAGAGGGAAAGGATAGTTTTCCTTGTATCTCTGTGTACAAAGAAAACCATACAAATTCAAGTTCATTAATAAAACTCCTAATCTAAATTCCTATTTTTATAATCCAGTGCACCTTTCTCTTGAGTGAATATCTGGGAGCCTAGGAAAATTACTCACCAAGCTGAAGCTCTCTGCAGTGAAAAAATTGACACTGGGAATAAAAATGCCTATTGAACTCTTTGTTGAAGTGAGATTTTGATTATATATTTTATTTTGAAAACAGTTCATTGTTCATGGAAATGTTGCTGTCACACAATAATTTGTGAGGTGTTTATGGCAGATCTTCAAATATCATGTTTGAATTTCTTTATGGTGCCCTAACTAACCATTGTTTCATTTTAATTTTATTGCTTTCACGATTCCTGGAATTCTACCGCCATGGTGAGAATCAAATGTATGCCTTGTTTCATTAGTCAATTTGAAGTGTCGGTATCCAGAAGAAACAAACTCGGTTTTTGTGGATGCCAGGAAAAACAACCCTACAAATGAATAAACGTAATGTAAAACGTATGAGAAAGGGCTTGTGACCTTAATCTATGTATAATGAGACTCGTTGTGCGAGAGCAGAGCCGTCTTATTTATACACGGTTTTTGCTTAATTATGTTGCGTCTCGTTATTGCTACTCGCAACTCCAACCAGGCTGAATAACCAACTTTACACCTCCAATATGTTTGAGCCCCTTAAGCTTTTCCACAGCCATCTGTTGATGCGGAAATGGCTGAAAAAGGCAAGACCTAGATGGCGCATAGAGTCCTAGATTGTTGCCTCTGCTATTTAGATTAAATGTCGTATGGCTTGCATTTGAGATAGCTGCCCACAGAGTTTCTACTAGTGAGAGCAGTTAGACTCGTGACTGAACCTCGCCTCTGCTTCTTGTGCTCCAGGTGCAGGAAAGAGCTACAAGTCCCAGAACACAACGATAATAAACCCTACTGTGCACCTACTAGGGGAAGATGCTGCCTGCATTGCATACATTCGCCTCATGCAGTACATTGACAGGTGAGCACAACTGAGACCACTTGTCAAGTGCTTCCCGACATGCAATCAAACTTTAAGCTGCATGCATACGTGCGTACGTTGTAGTAAACCATGCAGTCACTTGTTCTCATTTTAATTGCAGATGTAATTACAGTCACCGACAGCTTAAAAATGGCACAGGAAGATAACTTGGCGTATCTCACTTCTATAAGCAATTGGCTGTTTACGGCTATCTGCTCGGCCTGTAAACAGCAATATGCGCTTTCGAGCAACGAAGGAGCTCAGTTTGGTGTTTTAGAGACGAGCTCTGGGCCAGGGCAGTAGCTACCAGTCATCTTACAAGCCTGTACCAAACTGACAGCTTCAAATCCCATTCCTCACAGGGCTGGCATTGCACGCACGCGGCAGACGGAGGAGACCCGCGTCTGGCACCGGAAAGACACCAAGTGGCAGAACGTGCACTTCCACCGCTCGGGAAACTCGTCGGGCATGCACCCCGACCCGGCCGCCAAGTAGCGCCGCCCGCCTAGAACCTTGCCTCCACAACGCCACTCACTACACGCCCCCTCCCTCTCTTTCCGTTCCCCTTTCCGACGTGTCATACTCACTGGAGGTTTCCCCGCTCCTTGTCGGTCTTTCTCCGCTGTTTCTGTTGGGTGTTACTTCCGCCCGACGGGCTTCTCTTCCGTACAACCTTCCGAATGCCTTTTTCCAGTTTCTGCACGTCTTTGCCTGCCCGGCACATTGACCTTGGGCCGAGTTCTGCTAGCCTTGGGTGACACTCGGAGACGGGATGAAACTCGCTGCCCATACGAGCATGCACTTTTGCGTTGGCTGAGGATCAGCTAGCTGTGAAAAAAACTAAGTTGAATTGCCTTTCTCTTGCGCACTTGTTTGTGAAAGTGTCAGTGTAGCATTGACCGTGCGGCTGCGTTTGTCCATGGCTCGCAGAATAGCGGTCCAGGATTCCTGGAATTTTGGCGGCATGCGGGTTTGTGCGCACAGAAAGCGAAAGCAGAACAACTGCACCCTTTTGGGAGGAGGAGGAGAGGGGGTGGGGGGAACACAGCCTTGTCCTTGCAGGTTTGGTGAAACTTGCCCTGGTTTACCTCCTGACTTTGTGTTTACAATCCCCAAGTGCTGTTTGTGCAGTGTATGTTTAAAGAGCGGCCAGCAACTGAGCAGGCCCAAAAACGACTTTGGCTCGTGAACAGAGCTTCGCTAGCTATTGGCGGGAAGAAAAAGAAATGGACACTGTATAGATCACTACCATTTCAGCAGGTATGTTTTCTCTGTTGCACCTGTTGCACCTGTTGCCCCGATGCCTAAGCACATGTACTCAGTCATGAAATGCTTTACCTTTAAGCATACTAACTCGATAGTTTGTTCTTGTGTATACTATCTTCCTCCGTGGTGCACTCTCGAAGGAACGGCGCGCCCTGTTCACGAGAGTGGACGAGAGTGATCTTTTTTTTTTGTGTGTATCCGTTGCTTTCCTAGAGAAAGTACTGCCCTTGTTCATTTTGATGTAAATGAGAATTTCAAGAACCTTAAAATATTTTGTAGCAACAAGGATGGAAACTGCAATCTTGGTGGGAGCTCGACATAGTGCTGCGTTATTGATTGCACAATTTGTCAACTGTGCTAGTACAACACTAAAACAGCACCAAACTTTTCACAGCTAACTTAGGCCAGCAAGTAGGTGGGGGTTCGATAGATACGAGAAAACACCCTTGAGCCACTGTCGACTGCTGTCCAAATGACCCGAAGCCACCGCAACGCGAGGGTGGACAGCCACAGCGAATCGATACACTAATCACTGTGGGTTTCTCTAAGGGACTACCATACTGTGCTGGAGTTGTAATGGTTGCCGTGTATTCAAACAAACGCGGCATTACACATCTGTTTGCACCATATGAGCGGTTGCACGTCGTCCTCGCTGTTCTTGCACCTCATGCTAGTTAAAGACACCACTGTTGACATGCACGGCCCTCCGGAGCTGTCCTTTCTGAGCCACCCACGCACCTCGGTGGCCGGTGGCGGAAGCGAGTGTCAAGGGGGAAAAGAGGAAAGGGAGAAAAACTGAGCTACCTCTTGCCCTGAGCGAGTGCCGGGGTTTTTCTGGTTGAATGCTCTCTCTCCCCCTCTTTTTCTCCCCGAGCCGCTCCTACAACGTTGACACGTGAGCAATGGCATGTCACGTGCGTTCCACATAGTGCTGCCCCAGTAGCTACTCTCCGCCGTGTGTCCGTGTTTTGTACTGTGATATTTGTTTTGCTTCTGTTGCTATTTTCAAACGAAGAAGAAAAAAAAAGGAAAAAAATGCCCCTGGTGCTTTTCGCTTCCGCCGTACTTTCTCCTTCCCGGGCCCCTTGCATTTCTGACGATGCCTCCTCCGGATTACCGAGAGTTTTTGGGATGATTTCGAAGTCAGTTTATGGTGTCTTTCCCCTGTCGCGAAGGACCGTTCACTGATGTTTGCCTCGTAATATCGAAATGTTTCTGTATTTTACCCGATACTTGAAAGTTTTGTTTTGTTGCATTTTTTTCTATATTCCTCTTGTTTTTTGCCTATTTTGTTGATGTGAAGTTTTACATCTATGTTTGTTATAATGCACATACTCTCACATTAGAAAACAAGAGAATTGTGCAGCTACAAAGAGTTCTATCATATGAAACCTGATATTTATAAATTAAAGATATACACACTCCCAATGTTTATTTTGGTTTCTATTGGTCTCCTGTTTTGCTTTTGTTTTGTTTGCCTACTTTCATTTATATACAGCGCACGGTGTTACATAGTGTACATGGTGCTTGTGAAAAGTATATTGGGTAGTTATCACCTAGGCAAATATTTCTCATGCAGCTTAACTATTGGTGCCTTGAAGTCTGCGTCAACTTTCAAAAACTGACAGGGAAGTCTTTTAAAAAATAGTGGTGTAAGAGTTGTGCTACTACTAGATGACAAATAAAAAAAATAAGACGAAAAAAAAATACATAGAACATTATCTTTACTGTTGCCAAGTGCTTCAATATGTTCCATTAATATTAGCGTTAAGGACATTGTCAAAACTGACAGCGAACCTTAATTGATGCTAATTTGTCATGATCCAGCAACCTGCTAAACATATTGAAAAGCTGTAAAACCTGAATTCCCTCATTACACACATTTGATTCCCACAGCAGAATTATGGACTTGGAGGACTTTATGCTCCCAGGTTTGGCACATAATAGTGCCAGTCGGTTATTATTACTGAAACTAGTTTGTTTTGTTTGCTTCTCCTTTTGTTCTGGTCACAAGTCACACTCTTAATAGCAAATGGCTCCTGCATTTTTAAATTGTTTCTGCATCAGAAATGAGGCAGTGACAGTCCTCTCAGAAACACCCACAGATTGTTTTGTATCAAGCTCATGGGACTTGGAAGATGCCTGCAGTGTTTTACATTACCCGAGATACAGCCCATTACATCCATAACACAACACTCGATGTCCCTGCTTAAACTTGTTCTAAATATCACAGTTTGAAATATTCAGATTCATGACATCTATTTCCATACTCATGGTTGTTGTCTGTGCTTGTTAATGTTAAAAAGTATATATAATTTGACGTCAAGGTCCAGGACCTTCAATCACTCCTGATGCTAGGCAAAAATGTGAAGTCCTGCTGTATTGAAAGCTTGACTTTGTTTCTTCTTTTTTTTTTGGTTTTCTTTTTTTTTCTTGACTCGAGATTAGGTTCTGAACTTGATAAACTCGCTGATGGTACAATTCTACCTTCTGTGCATTAAACGGAATTCCAGGTTGTATAAGAACGAAAGAGCCCGTAGTTAGAGTAAGGATGTGTGGAACGAAAAATGTTTGCTCTAAATACTATATAAGCATTGTTTGGGATGGGGAGACCCACATTACTGCACACTTTCATTCACAAATCTGTCTGAAACATAAGCGAGCCTAGAGGAATGTTGAAAACCAGACCTGTTCAGGCGAGACCATGATTGGTCGGATCGCAGTCCAATGTGAGTCAGTCTCCAGCTTTGAGCGTTCTAGCTCTCCAAGATTACAAGATTTTTTTTTTACCTTTCACTGCGCATACAGATGAAGTGTAACTATAACTACAGTTTTAGTCTGTATGTCTCAACTATACCACTTGGCTCGAATTTTATGACTGCATGGTGATTGTAGGGAGTTCTCTAAGCACTGTAGCTTTACTTCTTGAAAAACGAATGGTTCATCATGACACTGAACCATGTTATGCTGGAAATATAGACTTTTCGAGCAGTTCACTGTTTACATCAAATAGCACTTAAGAGTACCGTTAATCCACTGGAAAAGATATGCCAAGTATCGTGCTTCTACCTTCGGGTGGTGACATGTATTTTAGTCGGCTTTGGAGAATACCTACATTTAGAGATAAGAACAGCATTCATAGTAATCCCAACGAAAATGTAAGACTGTATGCGAGAGCTAATGCCAGTTTACAAGGTGCAATATGCGTGCACCCCACGAACGCCATGTTGAACTTCAATAAGTCGTGCAAGTTTAGTGGATGTAAGCTTTTCAGACACTGATGAAGCGTGCTGGATCCTAATGAAAGTAAAAAAAAAAGTGTCTAAAGAATGCTTTTGTGCAAACTAATAAACCAAGCTACTCCCAGAATAAGCATGCTCAGTGGAGCCTCTTCCCTCAGTTCTTTTCCAGGCAAATGTGTGCTAAGTTAAGCTGTGCAAATGAAGCATATGCCTGTGGTCTGGTTGTTGAACGTGACTCCACTTGCAATCTATGTACATGTATCATTTTGTATTTTAATATATTCAACCTAGATTTAACGGCAGTGTGTAAACTCTACCCCTGGAGCGTTATTCTGCTCCTGCTATGTCACTTTTTCTTCCTAGATATATTGCAGTGTGTCACCTCTCTCCCTACAATCTGCATCTTTTAACAATAAAATTGGTTCTTCAAACTTGTGAGGTTCATCACTCGTCTCCAAAGAGGGCTCATTCTGCGTGGTTAAAAAAAACTGCTATGCCTGAGGAGCTTAACTGGCTATGTATGGCTTATATGCAGGGGCAGTTGCAGGTATTTCCAGAGGGGCGGTGAGCGTATAATATGTTTGAGGGGAACAGGCCCACTCGTCGCAGCCAACTCATCACAGGGAAACTGGTCAAAGAGGGCATATCGTTCTAAGTGATCCCGTAGTAGGGCGAGTGGTTGCACTAGCATTCTCGTTTTTAAGAAATTCGTCGCATATTGTGCTTTTTCTTTTTCTGGGGTTCGAGTGGCTCTGTTTTAGTTAGAGAACTGGCCTCTTTTGTTTGTTTGCAGGCAGCGGTTGTGACCTCTACATCATGATGTTAGGAAACGTTGCAGTTGTTAGGTACCGTCTTTGGTGGCGTCTTTGGTGGCATCTTTGTACTTCATTGTTCAAGATGTTCCGAGATTCTAGTACTAGGGGGAACATTTTTCAAAAGACCTTGATTCTGCAAGGCAAAAAGAAAACGGGGAAAAGAAACTGGACAGGCCAAGCGCTGACTTACAACTGGTTTTACTATGAAGAAAACGTAAACCTGTGTAATCTTAAACGTGCCACAACACTGCTAACATCATTCAGTTGCTTCAGTCTGTACAAGATATGCCATCTCTTTTTCATATGACGCAATCGACGGTGCACTGACACACATGCCTTTCTCGTACTGTCGTAGCCTGTGTCATCAAAGCATAGTGGATGCTGGCGGACACGTAATGAAAGCTGAGCTTCTAACGTGTTCTGACTGCTCGCCGACAATAGGACCATATGTCATGTTTAAAAAGAAAGTGTAAATAATTATCCATCATTAGTTATCGAAGTCGCATTACAAACGCATGATTGGCAAAAAAGCTAAATTGTGACGAAGTGGACAAGTGTCCAGTTGCCCTCCATTACGACTTTCCTGTGTACGAGATGGCCTATGACAACTTGCCCTATTTGACGAATTCACCTAACTCCCCCAACCCCTCCCCCTTTTTCCTCACCCCTACCCCAAATTTTTACACATGCAAAATTCAAAAGTGGGGTCAGGACATCCAGACCCCCCCTCTGAATCTGCCCCTGACATGTATGTCTTTGCCACGTATAATGCCAGCTACTGTTTTCGTCAGTCAACATTTCACAAGCAAAGGAAACAGTCCAAATCTGAGACAGCAAAACAACAAAAATGGACCTACAAAACAATGGTTTGTGTATACATGTGTTTGTGTTTCTACTTTAGCGTTGACCTCTCCCCAATCCAGTCTATAATGCTGGATTCGTGTCAACTCTTCGTTTGTAGGCGAGTCATATTGTTTAACGTAAAATCTTGAGATAGCCCACCTAACATCAAGAGCAAATTGGCTGAAAATATGGAGTGGGCTAACTTTTGGTGTACAATCAAGAAAGGTTAAAAAATTGCTATTTTTAGGTCGTGTCCGTTGTGGTGGAGGGAGGCAACGAAGCAAAGGTGACTGCACTTCCCAGTCGGCAACGTTTGCTTATATTCTACCATAGCAAACTAGCCGCTTTTATGGCAAGGCCATCATTGATCCTAACACTGCTATTATTGAAAGTGGGCTATCTTTCGGTGTTTAAAAAAATATAGCAAATCAAGCCAAAAATAGGGGTGGGCTATCTTTTGGGGGTGGGGCGAACTCTCAGGATTTTACGGTACATCAATTTGTTTAAAAATGTATGGAGCTGAGCAAACTCAAAAGTAAGACTGATTGAAACTAAGTGGAACATGGTACTGGTAGCCACCTGTCGAGCCTGCGATAGTTTGAAAAGCGTAGTTACTCAGACTTCATAGTATAATTACTGCCCATTATTTTAGTTTTATGGTTTTAGGGCAAGAATAATGAAATATGCAGTTTCTTGAATTATAGTTGATATGTCTAGAATTTACATTTACACGCATGGGCAGTGATTCCCTGCAGCGGTGCTCATTTGCTGGAACATGTATGCTTCAATCAATCGCCCTACCTTTCTCTCCCTTCACTGCTTGTCGCTTTTTATGCACGTGGATACTTTCACGTCGCACATGCGTGTTATGTGGAGAAGTAGGCTTGCTCAAGACACTCGCAACAAACCTAACTTTCCAACCTTGAAATAAGTGAAACGGAACATGGTATAAACAAATAACTACTAGGTGTGACCTGCACGCAACCTAGGTCCTGCAGTTAGAAGTGAGAGCGCGTTTTTAGGGTAAAATTACAACTAACTATGCTTTTTCTTTTTTTAGGGCGACGTTGATTTGGTTGACGTCACCTAACGACGTTTGAAACATCATAAAACGTTCTAAAACACTTTTTTTTTTTAAAGAACAGTTTTGCGACGGCGAAAAAGCTTGTGTAGTTTTAATTTCGGATGATCATAATCTTTATTCAACCCCGAGGGGGCTGCGACACCACGTAGAAAGCCCTTTGGCCCACACATGAGGCCCGCGGTGCCGCATTAGTTCTCACTCGACATATTTGTATCTTTGTTCGACCGCGTGGCTGTCACAAGCTATTTGCCAGGCCCTTGCGAGGCACCCTTGCCCTGAGAAGTCTGCTGGGCAGCTTTGCGCATTGCTTCCAGTTGATCCGCTTGCTGCTTGCGGAAGTACGCCTCTTCCTTGGCGGCCCCCGCTGTGCCGAACGCTCCGCCGGCCTCCCGGATGCTGCCCCCAGCACCGCCGCCCTTGCCCGAGCCGCTGCCGAGCTGCCCAGGCTGGTTCATAATGTCCCACGCTCCAGCGGACGAAATCAAGCAAAAGCAGGACCGTGTCGCCCGAGCCGAGTTCGTTTCGATTACAAATGGAGGGATGGACTGTTTTCTTTTGTTGCTTTCTAGAAACGGAAATAAACGATCTGCCACTACTACTGCCAACGTTGACAGGGAGGCGGAAATTATGTTTAGTCAGCGACATAACTAACAAATATTCACGCAACTTTGTTAAATTTTCTACGTAAAAGACAAAAAAAAAACGCATTTTTGTGACGCCAAATTTGGCGAAGTTCGGGCAGTTCGATAGCCACAATGGTTGTCATAACAACGAAAGACAAACAAGCGTACGATGCGTAGCACTGGATGAAATCCAAGGGATTCGGGGTGAGTTTTGATATTTTACAACCTAAATCTCCCACAAAATTGTAAAGAAAAAAGAAATAGAGCCTTGTACGCGTGGCTTTTTGCGTTCGCAGCTTCAACACTAGACATGCTTGCTTTGTGAGACTCTCGTCAGCGACGTAAAACCTACACCGTATGTCCGAGTGCGTAACCATGCGTTGTGCCCAAAGGCGAGAATCATCGGATGTTGCATTTTGTTAGATGCAGGTTCCCCCGAACCAGACGATGGAGCTACGACACGACTGAGCCGAGGCCTCCAGCTCCTGACGTCTGCTGCGATGGAGTCGAGCGACTCCGAGCTTGTGCTCAGCGACGAGGAGTCGCAAAGCGGTCGTGGCACTCGCGAGCCCGAAGTGGACATCGAGGCGATAAATAACACGCTTACCGAAGTCCACCAGCAGTACAGCCAGTTGCTGCTGAAATATTCCAGAGCGTTGAACATTATAGACCAGCTCAAATGCCAACTAGCCTGCAGCGTCAACTCCAGCGACGACTCCTCCCAGCTACGAATCAAGTACGACGCTTTGATGCTTCAGCTTGAAGAGTTCCGCGTCGATGGAAACGAAATCATGAGGTACACCACGAACCAGCTGAAGGACAGAGCCGACGTGACGCCCGTCGTTAACGGCCCGATGAACCCCAAGTTGCAATCCTTGTCTCCGCCAAAATGACCAGAGGGCCATGCTCGAAAATCACCACATCTCGACTGGTTTCGATACAAGCTCGCACGAAGCACCTCAAAACTCCGACCAACGTAGTATCGACCACGAGTGAGTCGTCGAGCTCCGTCGGACTGGAATTGTTTAGCAGACTCTTCGCAGCTTCTGGCGCATGGCACAGCCACAATGCACCGGTTCTGGTTGATGAAGTCGACTCGGCAGTTGCGATTGTTCAAGACGATGTCAGGAATGTGGATCCGAGAACGACCCAAGACTACGAGGGTGCTGCTGGGCACATTAGCAGGAGCCACGACCAGCACGTGGCGGAACGTGTAGCCACGAGCCACCGCAAGAAAGCGGCCTTGGTGCAGCCGAATTACCACCAGATTGCTGTGGTCTACCCGGCACAGCGGAATGCAGAACTGTGCTCCGTGGTAAGTTTGTGTATGGCATGTGCCCCATGTTTTACCAGTCTCTTAAAGGGATGGTCAATCGAAATTTGGATTTCAGAAAACAATGCAGGAGCTGTAGGCGGGACGCTACAATCCCTGCAACACTACTTGAAGGCGATATCTCGAATGGACGGCCGTATTTTTGGAAAAAGAGGTCGAGATTGAACGAGGCCGACAAGGCGCGTGACGTCAAGATATCTCGTTTCCTCCTCTCTTCGCTTCACCCCCTCAAGGCGGCGAGGCAGAGAAGACGCGAGGCCGTTCCCTCTCCTTCTCGAAGAAACAAAGACATGAACATATCCATCAAATGCGCCTCCTTTTTTTGAAAAATACGGTCATCCGTTCGAGATATTGTTGTACGAGTGATGTTTTGGTGTTTGTAGCATCCCATTGCACGCTTTTACCGCCGTGTTTTGTGGAATGCAGATTTCGGTTCAGCATCCCTTTAATGATAGGCATTTCGCTAACTATTTAATTTACTATTTATACTTAAAGCTCCATTATATGTCGTGCTCTGGTATAATTTTACAAATAAATTGTACAGCATAAGGACAAACTATGCAGTGTCAGCCACTAAATTACAATAGATGTAGAGAAAATGAAGTGCTAAGCATTTGGGAAGCAAATAACTGGTATTGCATGCTTGTAAATGCAGGGCCAAATTATTTTGGCATAAGTTGCTTCCCAGGCATGTTTGTATAAGTTACAGACTACCCTCATTTCGGTAAAAGCTTTTAAAAGTATTGACCTGCCAGACTCCTCTTGTTTTGATTATGCATTGTACCTTTCAGAATATTACAAACTTGTCTCGTTCGGCTCCGTCATGTCACATCACCTCCCAACTGCGTTGTGTGATGCATGGTGATTCTCAATCTGTATGGGGAAAACCTGAAACATGCCCCGAACTAATCCTTTCATGTACGTTGTTGACAGGGTTGCTGCATGGCCCATTCGTGCTGTTGCTGCCAGCACTTGCAACATTCCAAGGGCCCAACATCCACCAACCCTCTGCAGACAGTGTGCAACTCAAAACCTGCAGGCAGCAGTGCTAGACATGATGGGGACACCCAAAGAAGGTACTGACAACAAACCTGTTATACAGTGCCCTCTAGAAGGTTAACAACTGGGGTCAAACATCTGGCATGTTGCTCGGTAATACAGTGAACATAATTTATGAAATGTTTTCCCTTAGATCGAGTGCTACGACTCAAGTGAAGGATTTTGCTGACATTCCATTTGACAAGGTAATTTTCTGAAACGGGTGTTTGGGTCATGTAGTATGTTTTCCATGTTAGCATTTCATTACCCTTTTGGATTTGTTTCAGGTCTGCTCAGCTCTGGATGTGGCTGTGAAGCTAGCAGGGGAACTGCGAAAGCATTCTAGAAACCTTCTGCAGCAGTTTCAGTGATCCAAGTTTTTTGTCTTTTCCGAAAACAATTTGGTGTCCACTGCAGTTTCAGCACTGAGTAACGAGCATTCCGAACACAGAAGACTCGCTTAAGAACAGATCAAAACACTTCTTACTTTTTGGAGCAATGCGGTTTTTTACACTGCAAGGTTATCTCACTTTTAAAGTTTACTTTCTACTCAATACTACGTGCCAAAGGTGACAACCAACTTTATCCTCTTTGTGATATTTGCCATATTTGTTGACACAAAGGCAGTAATTTTATTTGTCCTGCGTATCTTTTGGAAAGGTTTTACAATAAAATTGTGTTCTTGAACTGCAACTGTTAAATTATGAACATAGAAAATTCAGTTGTACAAATACGAGGGGCATTTAAAAAGTTTGCATTATTGGCAGCAAAAAAAGATATCATTGCCAATATTTGTGCTTCGAGGCCGGCCCACGTTCCTGTAGTCTCGGCACGTTCAAAAGGTTTATCTCGCAATGCCCAATGATTTGTACATGCCCAAAGATTTGCACATGAAGGTCCCTGCCTGCTGGGTTCCGCGACTGCTTGGGTCCATGCAAAGACAAGTTGACCGTGACGACTTCTTTCGTAGCCTACCACCGTGGATGAGTAATCGGTGCACCAATATGACCCCAAGGCTAAGAAACAAAGCGAACAGTACAAGCACGCAAATTCAACACTGCCAAAAAAAGAAGGCGAAGCCGTCATTGGTGAAGGTGATGTTTAGGGCCAAACAGCCACAGAAATTACCGGGACCTCCTGACTAGGTAATGGGAGGTCATCAAGTGTTGTGGGAAGCTGACCAAGGGAGTGCGTTTGCTACACCATAATGCACCAGCTCATTCACAGCAGCAGACGGTGATGCACGCGACAGGTTTGACAGTGAAATTCTGCCCCCGTATTTACCTACCCTGGCACCTAGCAACTTCCTCCTCTCGTGAAGAACCCGTCGTAAGCATGACGGTGATGAGGTGATTACCAAGGTGGAACACTTTCTCAAGGGCCAAAAATTAGGACTTTTACAACCAATGTATCCGCCCGCTCATCAATCAGTGGAAGAAGTATGTTTCCTCGTACAATGCATGTTTGGAGATGCACTATCCTTATCACTGACGCTTGTGATCGCATCTGTTCTGCTTCGTGGTAATAATACAAACTTCATGAATGCCCCTTGTATGTCTTGCCCAAAAGACCCAATCCACAGGCATACTTTCGAAAATCGTGCCATCATGTTATGTCTTTAGTGGTAGGTCTATCACCCTTTCATGTTTGCTGTATCTTTTTGAAGCATCGCTCTTCGGTGCTTTTACTAGTCTAATTGTCTCTTGCTTCTTGGGTTAGTAGTCGCTTTGGTACTGGTAAAGATAAAGATACGCGAGCTTAACTAGAAAGATATCGGAAAGTCCTTAGTGTAGGCGTGCACAAATTTCTCGACCGACGGGTCAAAACCTTGGCTGTTCATTGTGGCATGTGCCTTTAAGCTAAGCTTAAAATTGCTTACACTATAGACGGGGGCACAGTACATCTTGCCCGATTTGATCCAGATCAGCATGCCGAAAGGCACACTTGAAAACATTCAAATGGCAATATAATTGCCTCTACCCTTCAATTAATTATGTCATGCAAACCAATCTTAGGAGGGCAGTGTGTCGAGTCTAAACTGAGCAACGAAGGACATCCTCTACAACGCTTTCTTGCATGTTTCTTTACTCGTTTGCAAACATCACTCTTCTTTATCACCTTCCGACACGCACGCACAACGGGACAACGTTGCGGCGACAAAAGGATGCAGCGTACTTCGGCGACTCCGCTGCCCTTCACGAGGAGCCCTCGAAGGCCACGGCCGCCTCAGCCGCGATGTAAAACGGCCCTTCCTTGTGGGCAGTCCTGATCCTCTGCCAGTCTTCTGACGAGAAACCCCGAGGTTGGGACGGACACTGCGCGAGCGCAGCCACAATGGCAAACTTGGCCTCCTTGCCTTCCTTGTCGGACTCTGTGGAGCGATCGAGCAGGTACTCCAGGAAGCCGGGGTGGCTGGCCAGCGCGGCCTGACCCCATGGGCTGTGGGCCACCTCGCAGACCACTCCCAGGGCGGAGCAACGGAGGTCCGGGAAGGGCTGCTTGCAGACGCCCAGCAGGAGCCTGGTGGGGGCTTCGCCGAAGGCATTGTACCACTGCTCCGTCAGGCGGATGATGTCCTCGCAGGAATCGTCCTGGAAGAGTCAGTCGTGAATCCCGCATTATTTAATGCCGACTCCAACCAGGTACCCCCAAAAGAAGGAAAGAGCAACGAAGAAAAATGTGGCAATGTGTCGGGCGGCAAGCTCGGCGTGAGGGAGACTCTGAAGTAATGCATGCCTCGAAAGTGGCAGAAAGTAATTTTCATGTCACATACTTAACAAAAATCCACAGAAAAAAAAAAAGGGCTTTTTTAATTGCGAAAGTAAAATTTGCATAGTCAAACTCAGTCTCCACACAAATGTAGTGCTAGCAGTCAGTACAGAGGCCAAAGTTTCAAAACTAGCCGTTGTTATCTCGTTTAAGAGTTATTGATATTTCTTTATTTAACCCTTGATGAGAGTTTGGACTCCACAGAAGGTCAGAGGCCCGTACCCGTAGGTCTGAAAATTTAAATGGGAAAATGAGGCCCATTCTCAGCAATGCGCCATACGGCTCTGTGTATTCGAGAGGTCCGTTGGCTGTCATATCCCCAATGAAAATGTAAGAAAATCACTAGTAACTTTTGAATAAGATAACGGTTTGTTCTGAAACTTTGGCGTGCGATCCACACTGCTCGCGCTAAATTTTGGCAGAAACTGAGCGTCTGGCAGTGCACACTTTACCTTGCAACATATTTTTTTTTTTTTTAGTGAGGGGTAATGCTTGTACATTACAAGCATGAAGCTTGTAATGTACATTGTACATTACAAGCTTCATGCATAGTGAAGGGGAGCAATAAATCAATCAGTTTAATTTGGCCCAGAGCTTGCATACACATATAAAATCCTTGTATAAGCCGACACTTCCACACTGCTCGTAGCTTCGGAAGGATGCAAAATGTTTACCTCTATGTGGAGTATGTTGGCCAGGGCATCCAGGGACCGCACACGAAGCTCGCTCCTTCCTCCTTGAATGTTTTGACTGAGGGTCTTCAGATACTGCTTCATCTTATCACCTGCAGGATTGGCACAGTCATAGAGAACACATACAGTGAGGATGACACTGGTTTGTTGCTCTGATAGTATTTATTTTCAGCGGTACGAACTAAGCTTTATGGCTATTTGCTTCTGATGCAATGAACCAAAATAAATTCATTTATTTCAGGCTTTGATGTCCAGCAATATATACATCCTGACTCCAGCACGTCAACTCGGTAAGAAAGTTCAATGCAGAAGCTAGAAAATGCCCAGCATTATTGAGCATCTATGCTCTTAAGTCCTGTCATTTTGGTTTCTTCTCTCAGAGATATCGGGGAATGAGACTAATACATAGGTAGTTCTGGACTACTCTTTTAAAGTACCTATATCTTCAGTTAAAAGGAACACATTATTCTGCAAAGACAGGCTACAATGGTGGTAAGAAATTATCTTGCTTTTACCTATAAATACCTTCTCGCCCTGAAAGAGTCTAGCCTGCCTGTACTCTGGGACCTTAGTGTAAGCTGAGTACAAGCTGATAGCACTTAAAAAGGTATAGCACTGTGAAAAGACAGTGAGTGTGCAGGCAAGCTGGTGCTGGCTAATCAAGGGCTTTGTGGTATATAGGATGGTCGAGAAATAAACCAGGTAGCTGAGTTGGAGACGTCCCTTTCTATGTCTGTTCCTTGTACTAAAACGTTTCCAATTTCTTACACCACAGTCTCAGCTGTTGTATGACATGTATAGCACTGTGCCTGTCATTGGGGAAACAGCACATCTTACTCAGTTTTGCTTAAGGGGACACCACCTAGAAATTTCAATTTTTGAGAAAAAAACAAACTTTCCTATTTTTGTGTATTGTGGTTCCACAACTAATAGAGTAAACTCCTGCAAATTTTTATTGCAATATCTGAAGTATTTACGGAGAAATAAAACATTTTCGGTCAGCCAACGATGCAAAATCACGTGTTTTTGAAATGTGAAACTTCTGTTTCCTATTTTCAAACTGCTGTAGCTTTGCACCGGTATGCCCTAGAATGATGATCATACTCTCGTTGGAAAGAGCATTTCTTCACAGTTTCAGTACATTAAATATCTTTGCTCGAGAGTAAACTCTATTTCGGCAAGAACACCAAGAAGTCCAGCTTTCACGTAGAAGAGGCTATGCATATGGCCAACATTTGAAAAGCCCACCCTGATTGAACACAAAACTGACTAAAACCAGCATTCATTTATAGAACGTCACGTGGGTTTATCTGCATTGTATTTCAAGGATGCTTGCCCCGCCCATACTTGCTGATGTTGGTTCGTGCATTACAAGCATACCCAATTCCTCACTCATTTCACAATCAATGTCCAGATGCCGACAACAAAATGACACTCGAAGAAAGCGTTTTAAGCTCGGACTCACTCAGCAAAGCCATGCTGGAGATTGGGTGTAAGCAGAAGGCACCATCTACGCTCTTGGTGCCTTTTAGTTGCCACCACCACCAGAAAAAGCAAATATAGTGGTGTGGAAACTTTAAACAGGTTTTTCTCAGTTTCACTTTTTTGCAGCAACTTTCGTTTTAGGAAATCTATCATTTCAATGAATCGCTGAATGTATTCTTTGCTGTGGATGTTTCTGAACTGAAATTTAATGACGAAGGGGGCTAGATATTTATTTTTCTATTTAAATAAAGTTCTTATTGCCAAAAAGTAGAGTTTTGATGAGGAGAAAATGCCCCATTATGTGGAATGCTTTTCAAATTTACATTTTGCATAGAAAAAACATGGATTTTAAGGTGAAAAATAGATAGCCCCCCACATCATATGTTCTAGTTAAGGCTGAAGCTTAGAAATGCTCAATATTCTGCAGCAATTTTATATGATAGATTTCCTTGCCAAGTGAGGCGACTTACATCAATAGCTGTGTACCTCCCCTGTAGCTTATCGGAAAATAGTCCTACAGAGATGAAATTTCATAGAGTGCATTTTGGCAACGAAATGAATAGACCCTCCAAATTTCATCAATATTGAGCAACTGGTTTAAAAGTTGACACTTGAAGGTGGTGTCACCCGGCCCTTAAAGCACAGTACAGCAGTATAGTACAAACATACTTTCCGCATTGTTTGTTTCAGCCATTTTGGTGGTTATTTTAATGTACAGACAGAAACAATTATAAAATGTGACTGTGCAAGCAAGGTCCACACAACTTTAGCAAATTACAATCGCAGCTACTACTACTATGTGGGGCTCACTACAACTGAATATATAGTCCATTTAATACTGGTCCAAAAATACAATTCAATAGACCGATCTCACCAGGCAGTTTGACTACGCCACCGCTGCCGCAATGCATCGAGGGAACTTTAGTCTTTTTGCACGTGCGACAGCCTCGCTGGAGCACTGCGCGTGTAAAGCACGAGAAGGCACGAGCCCTCGCGTGCACGGCCGTCTGCCTCCTGAGGACTAAAGTTATGGCGGCGTCACGCATGCGCCGAACGCTTAGTGAGATCGGTTTATTGTGGCTGAAGTAAATTATATTCTGTTATGCTAGAATATGGTACATACTTCTAAACCCTAGCTCAAGCAGTGCAAAGAGCAGAAATATTACTTAAATCTGTGCACGAACCCATCAGAGATACTTCCTCAGGTTTGAGGTGCATGCTATCTGAATACTTGCAGCACTGCTTGTGTAGCAAGCGTAGTTTGGTGCTAGGGGCCTACTCGGGCAGCCTTTGTTGTCGGCTTTTGGCTCAACTCTCAAACAATTTTGCATAAACAAATTTTAAAATAAACAACAAAAAAATTTTGCATGGAAATTTTTTTTATTTGTTATAGTATTTGTTAGTTGGTTAAACATACAATTGGGACTGAATATTTGGAAATTTTCAAATGGATAAGCAACCTTAGAGTTCAATGCAAGTCAAATATCAAAATGATTCAATTTATATTCAGAATGTCCAGTATTGGAACATCGATAATGCAAAATGACAGGTTCTATAACCTTTCCATCTTGGGCGGGGCCGGCTCTACACCATCAAGCGTCCTAAGCAAACACTAATTGTTGCCCCTCCTCCCCCTTTTCCTTTTTTATGCGCCTATCTTTCTAGGTACGACATCACATTGTTAGTTAACATGCGAGTAGTGGCCCAACAGAAGTGTTTTGTCAAACGAGAACAGCATTCCAAAACGCACGGCGATCGAGCATATAGCGTTGTGTCGGACGTTGTGTTCAAATAAATCGGAGCTAAAGGAATTCAAAAGGGGTACAGCGGCGCCTCTGGGTGACTGGCCAGGTTGCCTACCCACAGGGCCGGCCACGATCTCGGGTATCCTCGTCCGACCTGACCGAAAGCGGAGGAATCCATCCCAGTGTAACAGCACTGGGTGCGACGTAGCATCGGTGAGAAGCCTACAGACCTCGTAATTTATCAGTGGATAACTCAGATCTGTTAAAACTGTGCTGGAAACAAAGCTTTTTGAGCTTGGAAAACCACGAGAGCACTCTGAGAACTTCTGGGTTCCTGTGAGCCCAGATTGAGATGACAGAAATGATTGGTGCGAGCTGACCCTCACCGTGCGACTGCAGCGCCCGCTTCCCCTGGACACTGGAACCGATGACACCGATGGTCTCGACCGCCACGGCCTGGCTGGCTGAGTCGCCGTCCTGGACGCACTCAAAGATGAAGTCGAGCACTTGCGGGTAGTCCACCAACAGCCGCTGGGGCTGGTCTGTCCCATGCTGCCGAAGAACTTCAGCAGGCCTGCGAGAGAAAGTCGCAGCTGCTGCACCTTGTTTCACATGCTGCATACGTCCTGCTGGAGTTCGTAGCAGATCCACAGCTATTCTGCTGTCAGCAAGTAACCAAGTTGCTTCAGCAACAAAGGTGACTGGCCGATTTGCGAGCCACAGAAGTAGACGGCAAGCTCCTGCACCGCCTTGCCACTTCTTGCTGCTTCAGAGGAAGCAGAAAGCGGTTAAAACACTGCATGAGCTTCGTCCGCAGCAGCCAACTTCCCCAAGGAGAAGATTGGCGGCCGATTGCATTAGTGCAGCTCGTGCTACAAAGCCTAGGGATCCTTGGCTCAATCCCCATTCCTGCTTGTTTAGATCCAGATGTGCATTGCACTGGCACACACTCGTGTGTTGCTACCGTATGATGTATGTTAAGGCCTTTCAGGCTGGCAGTGGTACTGCACTGCCTAAATTTCTCATCTACCAAAAAAGAAAAAAAAGGGGGAGGGGCAAGTGGGCTAGAGCACACCAGCTCAGAGCACGGGGAGCGAAGTGCGCACTGCAGAACCCAGGATCCTGGGTTCAACCCCACCCCTGCCCGCTTCGATCTGGATGAGCATCGTACTGTCGTGCGGTCGTGCATCACTACTGCGTGATGCATGTTGGAAACCCCAGGCTAGCGGTTGCACTGCACTGGCTAAATTTCTCATCTACAGTTGGGAGACTCGTCGCCCGTTGAGGCAGACCAAGTTCTAGGCTGTATAAACATACACACAACCCAATTGTTTTCTACAACAAAAACATAGGTGCCCACTGGAGCTGACTAATTTCCGGCTGTTGTGAAACATGCACACAACGCTATTACCTTACTTTTACTCCCCAAATACGCACCAGGTCCAAGGAGGCTTCCCAGCGGGTCCTTGGCCACGTTGATTGTCACGCTGCTCAATTTTGCCAGGATTCCCTTCTTCTCAAGGTAGTCCAGGCCGTGGCTCTTGGAGGCCAGCTCCGTCAAGAGCTCCAGGGCATTGAGCCGCACCAGGACGTCCCCCTGGTTCGTCTCCTGGAGCAGCTTGTCGAGGTGACCACTCTCGGCCAGCTTCTCCAGCATCTCCGGAGATGCCTTGGCTATGTCCACAAACACCTGCAAGAGCATTTAGCAGGCATCAGTTGGTCAGACGGTGTTTTGAGCTGGCATGGGTCTACACGGAGGAGGCTTTCTAAAGTAAACGTTATGTCCACAGACAAAGAGCATCAGACAGGCATCAGTTGGCTATATCATGGTCCTGAGACGGTATGGATGTGCACAATGGAGGCTTTGTAAATTAAAGCTTCAAGTTTGTTAATTCTTTTTCATTTAAGTATAAAAGGGGGAGGGGAAACAAGCACTACACGACTGCTTGAAAAACCCCATTCCTCCTCTAACAACAGCAGAAGCAGTCATCAACTCAAAACAAAAACAATTAAGCGAAAAAAAAAAGCAGTACAATCAATAAATGAATAGGTAACTGAACTGCTCAAATTAGCATGATGTGACAGTTACAGGGGCATATATATTCACTGGAAACATCTTTAACCCCTTAACTGGGAGTGCCTTTAGACGCACATCAATTTCGACCGCAGATTGAAGGGCTGTCTATAGACGCGCTGCACTTTCTTTGTTGTTGGGAAGCGCGTCTTTAAACACTCGCTCAATTTGGCGTGTGGGTAGGATACGCCATCTATCCTCCTGTATCGGAAACATTTTTAATTTTAAAAACGATGCATACATGGGAGCACAAAAAAATGTTAAAGACTCCTGTATGACACCTTTGACTGTTTGTTTGGAAAATGGCGTCCAGCAAACGCCAGCGCGTCCCTTGACCGACAAAGAAATCGCTGAGCTGCTGCAAAATACTCGCAAGGACAGCAACTGCGATGTCGATTTTGATAAAATGCTTCCCGGGATCCGACATGAAAATTGAAGATGACACAGCGGAAGAATTGTTTAGGGAAACACCATCAACTTCGGGGTCTCTGCACATCCAACTTGATATAAATAAACTTATTTTAGGTTTTGAGTCTATTGTTATACCTTCAAGATCTAGAAACACACACAAAAACACAAAAAAACTCCCCATTTTACAGATATTTTTGGTCAAAAAAGTCCCCAGTTAAGGGGTTAAGTCTAATACTACCTAGTTGATGAAAAATAATTAAGGAGGTTATTAAAGTCTATTCAACATGTTAGCCTAAATGAGTATAGTTATAGTCCCAGAGCACATGTCTAGGAGGTGCCGCAGCCGGGCGATAGTCATCGCCTCCACCGGCAAAGAAGCGCAACAATGGGAAGTCGCTTCTCCTGTGCCCTTCCTCGTTGCTAACTTCCAAACGCGGTGCTGGCTTGTTTGATCACGTACGTCCCCACATATAGTGACAACGTAGTGACTGGTTTGTCTGAGGTAGAAATGAGCTGTTCTTTTGATATTGTGGACACAATACTCCGGGCATATGCTGGATAATCAATTGAATGCACTCTGACGCAGAAGGCACTCGCGCAGCAAGGCATGGGGTCGACTTCCGTCTCGGTGTGCGAATCATTGTTATTAGCACTCACTAGGTCATGTCTGCCCTCATTATTTTTTTTAATTTCTATATGTATACAGAATATTTTATTTCATGGACAACTCAGAAATGTTTTTGAAATAAGATTGAATTTTATTCACTTATTATTTTTTTGGTGGTGAACATTTGCAAGAAGCTTGTTTTATTTTTCAAGTTTATCTATTATTTATACCAGACTACATATTGATTTTTTTGGCATCAGAGCTTTTCAATCCATTCCTTTGGATTATTTGACGTGCCAAGTTTGTGCATCGCATCGTGACCACAAAATTAAAAACAACGTTACGAGAAAAATAAGATGGTGCGAAACTTAGTTGCCCGCAGAATCACAAAGCCGGCAGTGTATTTAAAAAGCGTGTTACTAAAGTTTAAAAATATGTACATCTGCCTGTCATTTATATTTCATTTCAACAGGCTCATGTTGTTGTTTTCAAACGTATGGCGGTACTTGAACTACATATTTTATGCATTACTTAGATGAATATATATAATATAATGTCACAATATCTCAGCTTCAAATTAGACTAAGTAAAGCACTTCGAATTGTTTAACAAATACAGTTAGCATTGGTCAAACAACAAACATGAACTCGGCAAATCTGCGAATACCAATCTGGAACTCTTCGCCAAATAACAATATCAAGCACCACAAAGACAACCGAGTCAGAACGCTATTTTCATATCTCGAATAAATTAAAGGCAAAAATGTAACCACCACCTTACTCATTTCTTCTGCCGGCCGCACGCCAGAACCTTATGGCATGTGGCTGGGCCTTTAGATGTCTCATTAAAGAAAACACAGTCGCAAATGCAGTGTTGACGGTTTTTGACTGAGCGCTACAATTAAACAAATCAATCACCAAAACGCAGTATCATAAAAGTGATTGCTAAAACTCGAGGAAATAGATAAAATAGGTAAAAAAATGCAGCATTTTACCTCCAAACATTATTGTTACCATGCAGCCCCACAAGTACAAAAAGCAAGGACCTCGCGCTTGTTGCCTTCGCTGTTTTACACATTAAGATGACACACAATATAATTTTAATCGCAAACTGCAAAAAGAAAGAAAAAAAAAAAGGCAGTTGTATGTTTGTGTTGTTGTGCACCATGCCAACGAAAGTACAGCTTCTTCAATGGCGCAAATGACGAACCGGACATCCATAATTGAGGAAGTTGCGCACTCAGATAGCGCGACCTGTCAGGGCAAACTCCATTGCACCGTTTCCAATAGTCACCCAAAGCAGTGTTTGCTTGCCTACGTTGTACACAAAAAGAGAAGGTTGCTTCTTATCGGTGACAGACGTAAATATTGTTTTCTCGTAGTTAAGTAGGTTATAAGGGCACACATGCAAAGGGACCGACCTCAAAGACCCTGAAGCGGAAGACGTCGCCGCGCCCCATGACATTATCCAGAATGAGTGCTACGGGCGGCTGTAGCAGGGCGCTGAGCGCCTCTTTCTCCTTGGCCACTTCCCTGAGGATGAGGGCACTCTGCTTGGAGGCCCACAGGTCCTCTTCTCCCAGCAGCCTCAGCAGGGACTCCAAAACGCTCTTGCTGTGCGACAGCTGGGACAGGGTGCTGTTGTCCTTTGTGCATCGGATCAGCTGCAAGGCAAACAAAACCAGAAAAAAAGAACATTTTTTTAAAAGTGAAAGTAAGCAGGCAAGCTGGTTAGGACATCACAATGCAAACCCTAAGACAAGGAGAAATAAAATAATGTGCAGGACGACACACATAATGTGCAGGACGACACACCATCTCCAATGCGGCTGGGATCATTCAAAAAAGAGCAGCAAGATATAACCAAACATTCAGTTGGGCTTGTTGGTTCATGACTTGATAGAAGCGCCGAAGGACAGGGACGAAGTGAAGGAGGTAACGAAAACACAGAGCGCACTCACAACTGAAAGTTTATTAGAAACACAATGACTTAAATACTTTAATACAACCATGTCACTTCCACCCATCATACTTTCTCTCTCTAAAAATAACATTTCCTTGTCTAACAGTGCCACAGACGGCTCACTGATACACTTATCGGCGCCTTGTTTTGGTGACAAACACTTTGTGAATTCCCCTAGTTGTCTTTCCACTGTGTCGTCCTAGGATGGCTGTGTTTGAAAAAAGGGGGTGCATGGGCATCGATCGCAATGCACAGCCAGATGCCCAGACGGCGTCTGGCTGTGCATTGCCAGATACCCAGACGGGGTCTGGGTATCTGCTACGGTTTGACGCCGCTTATTCAAAACTACCAGTAAAAGAAAGGTATCGCTGCATACTGCCTTAAGGCTGCATTGAAGAAATCATGTCATTGTGAAATGGGCGGGTGCTTCCTGCTACAGGTCGATCGCCTATTAAGTGCGGGTTTTCTGCAAAAGTCTCTGACTGATGCGGCGGATGGTCTGAAAAGGAGGTACAGAGGTGTTCCACAACAAGTTCATGAACGGCAAAAAATAAGACCGGTCATTATTCCTTACCTTCATGCTATCTCCCACAATTTGAAAAAGTTACGAGGCATTACAACGTTCCAATTGTTCTTTTGGCCCCTAATAATCTTTCATCATTGTGCAAAAGAATCAAAGCTCCAGACAGGGATAGTGACAAATGCAAACAGAAAAACAAAAATAAGTTTTTGGGATGTACAAGCTCGCCGCCTATGACAATCCACTATCCTGCGGGTGCAAATACGTACGGCAAACAGGCCGCTGCGTAAATGACCGTGCTAGAGAACACACAGCAGCTACCAAACAGATGCCATCTGGGCATCTAGCCGTGCATTGCGATCGATGCCCGTGCACCCCCTTGTTTTCAAATACAACCATCCTGGGACGACACAACGGAAAAACAACTAGAGAAATTCACGGAGCATTTTTCATCAAAACAAGGGGTGCCGATAAGTGTATCAGTGAGCTGTCTGTGGCCCTGTTAGATAAGGAAATGTTATTAAGGCGAAAGCCTTATATGTCTCAATGTCCAGTCGACCTTCAAAGTCCTTGAGCAAAAACACATTGTTTTGAAAACACATCGTTGAGCGAAAACACACCAAAACGTTTATGTGACCACTCGGGCGAATTAGAGGCAATGAAATTAACCCTTTAAGTTCCTCGGACGAGCTGAGCTTGTTGGCCACTTTTTGGCTAAAAATCGCCATGGACGAGCTCAGCTCGTCCAGTGGTATTTTCAGCAGCCCTCAATTCTACGGACGAGCTAGGCTCGTCCGAGTAGTTTGCAGCGCTGATCATAGATGGCAGCACTCGTTTTAGTAGGCACTTTCTTTTTTTTTTCGCCACCGCTGAGTTTGTGTAATGAACTTTTGAAATCTTATCCGTATTACTAGAGGAATAAAACTTTTAAATAAAAAAACATGGCACTTTTAGGTTACTTTCCGAAAAAAAAAGGGGGGCACTTAAGGGGTTAAGAAGGATGACAAGGCGAATTAAGAGGAATCAAAGTGAATTAAGAGGAATTAAAGTGAATTCAAGAGAAGTAAGAGTAATCAGTAAGAAATATTTTTTTATTTATTTATTTGCGATTACCGCCCAGCACTCGGAGGCGTTATTGCAGGGGCACTGTGGATACAGCGCCCCTGCAATAATTGAAATTTTTGACATTATTCACTACAAAGCGAATAACGTCAAAAAAGAGAATGTGAGACAAAGCAAATAATGTGTCTGTCTTCAATGCATCAGTGATTGGGCTTTCACCTTCCAGTCGTCTTAGCAATAACATAATAGACCCTGTGAATTTCTTTTAGAGAGAGTATGGTGGGTGGGAGTGATGTGGTTTTATTAAAGTATTTAAGTCAGTGTGTTTCTAATAGACCTTTAGTAGTGAGTGCACTTCGTGTTGTCATTACCTGCTTCACCTTGTCCCTGTCCTTGGGCGCTTCTATCCAGACAAGATATAACCGTCCGCACGGAAGCAAGAATGGAAGAAGACAAAAGACATGCCGCAGGAAACATTTGACGGAAGCTGACCAGACAGACAATAAACCCTGACTTCGACACCCGCGGCCGCCCGAGAAGATAACCCCGTGAAGGCTGTGTGAACCGAGGAAAAATAGCACTCGGCTACCATAAACTGCTTCGATGAACTAAGTGAAGCAGCTAACCAACCTGGCGTAGCACGACGGCTCTCACAGATGGGGACGGACTCTTCAGAGCTCCTACAAGGTGGTCCTTGTGTGCCGACAGAAGCGTCTGGGGCGGGAAAGAGTCCAGCAACTTCCCCAGTAGGTCGTTCAACTCTTCCAGGTCTTCCCTGAAGTCCAGTGGGAGAAATTTACATCACTCACTATGAGGAACTGCATGAGAAGTTCAATCAAATACAAAATACATATTGAAAGGTTTCTGAACGTAAGTATGGACAAAAGACAAAGGAGAAACACGACAGACACGGACACCATCCGTGTCTGTCGTGTTTTTTATTTGTCCATATTTTCAATGTACAAAATACATATATTTTTTTTTGCTTGCTTTGGTTTGGGAAAGAGGTTAGTCTGACATTGCGTACACTTGCACTTTCACTTCAAACGGCGCGGCAATAGTTCTTGGGATGACGGGCAAACGATTGTCTTCAATTTTAAATGCGCGATCTGAGGCATGTTTAAATTTTTGGTTGTTGGTTGGAAAAAAAATGCCACTCACCCTTCAAACGTTTCCAGGCAGCTGAACAGGGGGCTGAGGTCCAAGTCTTTAGATACATTGTATATATTCTCGATTCGGGTCGCACTTAAGATAGTTTTCGCTTCCGTTAGCGACGCGGGGGAACGGCTTCGAGAAAGATTACCTAGCAAATTTGTCAAGACCGCCTTCAGATCCGCCGCCATATTTGCGATGAGGAAGCAAAACGAAACCAACAAAAACTTCAGAAATTACTTGAAAAACAAATCATAGTATTGTTAAATATAAACTTACATTTTTTTGTTTAAACTATTTTTAAGCTATTAGTATGCTCTAAAATATTTGTATCAAATTTATTTTTTATTTTTATTTTTATACGTAACTAAAGTTTAAGGAGGCTTGAGGTCAAGTCAAGTCAAGCAAGCGAGTCAAGCGAGTGTGCAAAAGTCGCAAAAGTAAACAACGGGACGACAGCAACTGAGAAAGGACGCAAACGAGTGAAAAAAAGGTGGCTGTGATCTGTGGTTGTTGCGGCTGTGAAAGCTACAGCTCGAATTTAGAGCAGAACTTCGGCTTAACGACATGTCATTACCGCAAGCGCTGAGGGTTGTGGACAACTCGCACGTCAATCGGGCCTTCGCCGCGGAAGTGTGCGACTGTGACTCGAGCAGTGCGACGCCGGACGGGTGCAGCGAAAAATCGTACGAGCCGGACTGGGTCGACAAGATCGGGCCCGGCGGAGAGCTCTTCTACATCGAACCCAGGTACCAACCATCTTTTGAAATTAAACCGAGCTCGTCAACGAAAAGCTCGACGTCTGAATCGCAAGCGTCACATTCGAGCAAGAGTTTCAGCTCGGAGGCCAAGAGCAAGCTCAAAAGCCTCGTCGGTCTGAAGAAGACGAAGGGAAACTTCGATCTCCCACAGAACGGACACTTGAACGCCCGGAATGAGCGGGGTGCCTCGTTTCGCGGCTTCGGCAAAGCCGAGTGCCACGAAATACTGGTGGACGTTGACCCGAAGCGGAACAACTACGGCCGGAGGGCCACCCTCTGCGAAACGCTCTTCGGCATCATACCGGGCAGGCTGGCTCCCAGGCTGGCGACAGCGGAGGCGCTGGAGGAAGGCTCTCCGATCATGGTGCAGGGGCTCATTCCCGACGGAGAGGCGCTCAGATCCGGCGTCGTTAAGATCGGAGACGTCCTGAGGAGCATAGACGGCTCGGACGTGAACGAAAACAACGTGGACGCGGTTCTTCGGAACATAACTAAGCCGCAGAAGGTCAAGTTGCAGTTCCTTCGCCTCGAGGAGAACTCCCTTTCAGAGCGTGTCAAGTTTCCCTTCTCTCAGGACTTGCACCAACGGAGTCAGCTCATGAAACAGCTTTCGGGCGACGAGGCCACAGTTCGGGAGATCGAGATAACTCTCCGCGAAATTCCTCACGCGTTTATTTACCAGGAGCTTCGCAACGACTCCAGCAGTTTTCAGCAGCCAAGCGACCACAACCAAAGAAACGAACACTTCTACAGGTATCCGAATTACGACCATACGTTGTCCAACTTAAAGGGCATGTTCGTTACATTGAGCAGCGTCCTCGCAGAGGTCACGGCGACCAAGCCCCAGTCCAGCAGTCTCACTGTAGATGGGCACCTCGTGCACGTGGCCTTTTCTCATGAAGGTTCCAGCCTGGTTGTGCTTGCCCTGCCGGCTTCGTGCGCAACTCCCGAAGAGATGCGTGGCTTTGTTACAGAAGTCGTCCAGCTGCTCAAGTTTGAAAGCAAGTCGTTGTCGCTCGCTTTCAAGGAAGTGGAAAACCATGCTCGTGTTGATCTCTTTTTTCTGCATTTTTTTCACGAGCTCTTGGCAGGCTCTCGACCCGAATACAAGAGGAGCTGTAGGTTCCCACGAGCCCTCCACTTGGCTCCTGGCTGCCACTGCCTGCAGAGGCGCAAGGCCAAGTGGATTCCGTGCTTAGCGAGCTTGAGTCTGCGGACTTTGGAGATACTAGTGAAGCATTCTACGAGTCGCAGCGGTTATTTACCTTTCTGGGGTCGTGCATTTTTTATAAGGGTTACCTGCTTGCGAACCACCTTACCAAAGCAGATCTCGAAAATGTTTTCCTTTACTGTCGTCACTACCAGTTGCTCTCGCTCATGCAAGAAGAATGTGTGGGTCAGGTGGTAGTGTGGAAAGAGGTTTTCCTGCCCCAAAGCCAGACCGAAAACCGCAACTTCCTCCTGATCACCGGACTGAAGCACAGTCTCCTCGCTGCTCTCCTCGAAGTTGGTGGCTGTTCCTCGGTCCCGGAAGACAACCCCGCGCCGGATGCCTTCTACATCGACCTGGCCCAAAACGCCCTGCTTCAGCTTGACTCGAACGGAGTCGTCGCCATCGCGGACGACTGCCTTAAACATTGGACCGTCGGGCTGGGATCCCCCGCCAACGGCGCGAAAAGCCAACGACCTTCCATCGCCGGTACAGATTCTCCGAGGGCTGCAGACGGCCAGGGAATCCGTGCCACGAGCCAATCCAATCTGTCGCTGACGGGACCCCCGTCGCCGTCTGCTCGGCGCCGGAGCCGGGGCGCATCGGATGTCGACATGCATCACCTCCTCCGGGTCTCTGCCGGTCATCTGGACGCCTCTGAACAGGAATTCCAGACGAACCGGAGCCACAGCAGTTGCGAGGACTCAAACCTCGGCTCCCGCAACCGGCACTGTTCCCTGTCCACTGCCAGCTTCTCCGACTGCGACTCTCGGACGAGTGGCAGCGACGCCTACCAGAACCGGGACCCCAGGCTGCGGCGGATCTTTGCCAGCAGCTACGACCTGAGCAGTCTGCGCCGGAGCCTCGAGGACAGCAGCAGCAGCCAGGGACAGTTAGCACCGTCGCAGCAGCAGCGGGCTCACGGGGAGGAGAACCTTCTCTTTCATTACCTGAACCTCGAGCTGGCAGAGGGAATCTTCGTGGCTCCGGTGGACTGTGCCCTCGAGAACAACCTAGGAGCGCAGATTGTGGAGAACTTCAACCGTTGCTGCCTGGCGATACGGGAGGTCTTCCGGTGCACGGCCAAGGGGTCGGCACGCACCACTGGGGAAGACGAGCGAGAGAGCGAAAGCAAGTTTGCGGCGGACCGGAGCTTGTCGTGCGTCAGGGAGCACGGAGTGTTGTTCACCTGCTCCGCGGCCAACGGCGCCAAGAGCAAGGCCAAGGCTCCGGTGTCGTACTGGGTCGTGGGGCGCCTCTTCTCGGACAGGCATCAGCCAAGGGAGGCCTACGTGTGTGTGCACGAGAACGCCTCGGCCACCGCTCTGGAAATGGCCTTCAGGCTTTCTTTTGGACTCCAGATCTGAATTGTTGTCACGCAACGTTGTGACTTCCCAGTTACTTTTTTTTTTTAGATGAAAGTCTAGCACCTCAGGAAGAGTATGTCTTTTACATGGAACTTGAGCAGTTGCACTTGAAGCTCTAAAACATTTCCAATGCCTGAATAATAAGGCTTCTTTTTTTTTGAGGGAAAGGGGGGTTAATGATGTGGCTTATGGCAGTGGGCTTATAAAGACCTCACATATATTGTGTAATCGAGAGCGATAGACCACTCCAACAAATACCCCTAGCTATTTCCATTATAATTGGTGTTGGTGGATTTGTCACATTACTTTCTAGCCATGATGAGGTTTCAATACCGCAGTGCTGTATCATGGCTGCGGTTATTGTAGATACGGAAATTATTTATACGAGATCTGCCGACGGGTCAGGTAACTGGAGGTGCTGTAGCACGCCACTAGGTTCGAGGCTCACATTGGCACTTTTTTGAGTGAGGCTATGCGAGTTAAGTCTGTTTTAAGCTGGCTGTCTAGCCTCACTCCCACTGTGGGACAGTGGAAGCAAAACCCCATAAGGCTGCGTTCTCGGCCAGTTTGTTTTGTCAAAGCTCTCATCATAGCCTTTGAGCATACATAGCAAGCCTTTGACCATATTGCACCAAAGAGGGTGTTGGCATTTAACGGTAAGCCACCAATTATTAATGCCTGCCATTTTAACTGCAGGATGAGTAACATATTTAAACTGTAGGGTTTGAAAGGTGAGGCTATATGCCCTCTGTATATAACAAGTTGTGAATTTGTACATCACTGTGAGGTTGGAAATATTTCTGAACTTGCTTGAAGAGCTTCAATTACCTCAAATTACAGTGGTTCCTTGGTAGGGATGCATAGCTACAACCTCTATGCCTTTTGGAATATTTCTGGACAGGTACCTTTAAACGTTATGAATCTCCTGAAGCAGAACGGGCCAAGAGATTACCAGGTCTTGGGGTTTCTGTTATTATAGGTTATTCTGACCATACTTTTATTGTACTATTCTAAATTTACTATCAAGCCCTTATTCATAAGTGTCCCTAACCTTTGCATATGCCACTCTTGTAAATTCTAAGGGCATATAGAAGTTCCTGCTTAAAAAGCCTGGTAAAACTTGGAAAGGGTCTTAGAGTAGGTTGCGCCTTCACTTATCTTTCCTAACTGTGATCATGAAGACCTTCCATTTGAGTTTTGCCCAGCACTAGTAGCAGCATTCTGAGTAGAAACTACCTACGAGTATCATCTCAATTTCTTTTAACAGACTTCTGGCTGTTATAGTGATGTCAGTTTTGAGTCATCTATTTATATCCATCATATGTCTTGCAGATTCTTTCACACGGCGTATAGCATAGTGTATAGACATTTGAAAGTACGGCCTCTGGGTGCTGCCATCTTGCTGCTAATGTGTCTAGATCGTCTAATAGTCGAGCATTGGCGAGGCCAGGCGTACCCATGGTTTCCAGACTGGCGCCAAAACAAGCGTTTTCCACCTACGGTGGCCAGACTACCTCTAGAAAGATGGCTGCTTGCAGGCGCCTATACACTGTTTTTTGTTACTCAGTGCTCGAAACCTATCTCAGTATCAAGAGTGTGACTGCCCCACTATGCCAGAAACTATTAGTTGTAAGAGGGTGAATTCCAGTTCTTGGCAGTTGGGAAACACTGACGTGCCTTCACCAATCAAAGTATTTTGAAAGATAATAATGGCAAGTGCCCCTATATATTACAGGGAATCAATTATCAAGAATTAGTTTTCTATTTAAATGCTCTACAATACAGCATGGTTCGTCTCCCGTAATTTTTTCACGTGCTTTGTTATTCTCTGTTCATCCTTAAGCTGAGACTACAATGGGAGCTACATGCCTGCCAGCCCAATCGGCCGCCCCTCATCACCTGACCCGGCTCTCTGCGCGTGGTTATGGCCGGGAGCGTGACGCTGTGGAAAAGAGAGGCCTACGACTTGTCCAACGGGGACATAGCTTCCACTGCAGTCTCAATTTAAGGGTAAACGGAGTATAGTTGGACCGCCGAGCACACTGGACGAGATACCTGGCATTTGTCTTTAGTGACAAGCGTCTCCTGCTCTTCCTTTAATCTTCACAAGAGTACACAGCAAACACAGAGTTCAAGCCACGGTGCAAGATAGATATATATATATGCGAGGACACAGGACGGCCAACGCTGCGATGCAATCAACCAAAAAAAGCCCTCGCGCCCGCCTGTGCAGTTTCAATTGACAGCATCTTCGCCGTCCAAACACCACCAGTTAAAAAAAAAAAAAAATTGCACGTGGGCACACACATTTTTACTTGGAGTGTCTGCTCCAACCTTGATGGACGTTGGCTTGAACACTGCATCAGATATCTCTCCGCTTCAACACGTTCATAAACCTTTAGTGCCGCCGTTGAGACACGAAACTAGGGTCAATGACGAAGCAGTGTCCAAGCAACACGAGTAGCGCAAGTGCCAAGTTAATGACCTGGCAAACGACTTTAAAAGCAAGCATGTTACCTGTAGAAAAGCATGGAAAACCGGTCCTGCGACAGGCTGCCATTAGCCGCACTAGGGATGGCTCCGATTAGCCACATATCGAGGAGCCATCTGATGGTGCCACTTGCAACTAAGGCGAAAGAGGACTTTGTCTGGCAGCTGCAACGCACATGGTATCCAAACCTACATACGTATATATCGCACAGTGGTTCAAGCTCACGCGAAGGTGCTTTCATTAAGCATCTGGTCTCCAAGATTCTGAAATGCACTGTACTCTCTACAGCCCTCTGTTTGGATCAGTTTCTCTGTTTTCCACCAAGTGAATAAACTGTCCCCTTTCCCTCAACCAGAACAAACTGCGGCCCCTTTTGGCAAATAAACATAATGTTTATCATCTTGCATAAAAACTCTGGCTACTGATTGGCATGTGCATGAAATGAGTTTACCAATCCACTTGTTTGACCACATCTGGCCAGCCTTTATTTGGAGAGTACTGTGACAGGATATGGCATTCTTGTACTCTTGAATCTGTCGCTGATGGATTGAATAAAAACAGCTAAGAGCTAAAACAAATTTTAAAAAATTCCACATTCTGGCACGCTACACAATATTTGTTGATGCGGCTTATGATGATGCAGTTATAGCTTCAGACTAAACTGCAGTATGGGGCTATAAAGCAGAATAAATAAGCCATTGGCACACATGAAGCTGAGCAAAGATAAAAAAACGGCACTTACTGGAGGAAAAAAATAAAAAATACTTGTACAAAGTATACTTACATTGCACGACCAACCGCCAACAAAAAAAAAAAAGAAAAGCTGATCAGAGTACCGTAATTCTTCTTTATATAGGCCTTTGTAAGAGCTTAGTTGGTTAGATTACTTGTAGTGTAGTTATCCATGATGAGTGAAGAAAGTATAATGTGACTGCGGTGTGCAAAACAACAAAGAAGCGATGCTTGTGTGGCCATGCTAAAGTCCCTCTATTCCCAAGCTGACAGTTCAAAGAAACCGATGTGCTTGTGGACCAGTTAACTATTGTCCTTGTAGTACATGCTCAGGTTTTTCATTACTATGCATGCACAGAAAGCAGACACCTGGTGCAAGGGCAACAATCACTTGAGCCAGCAAGCACAAAACTTCTGCTCCACTTTCGGAGTTGGCGAAGTATAATGGTGTAGAGACAGCATTTGCTGTACGTCTAGTAGTAGGTGGGTTCATACTTTTGCAAGGTAATGCCGCTACTATCTTGTTCTGGATGGAGTCGTTCAAAAACCTCCAGCTAAAGAGTCAAGCAGGGGTGTTGGTCGTCCGGCAGTCAAAAAGGAGATGAACAAAACTTGGCATCCCTGCTGCATCGGTTAGGTGTTTTGAGCCTGGCGTTCCACTTGGAAGTTGTAGTTGTACTGAAAGCAGGAAAAAGCAGTGTAGAAAAGCCAGCATGCCAAGGAACAAAACTCAAGACAGTTGCAGGCTCACCTCATCGTAAAGCTCGCTAGCTGTCTTGACCCTAATGTTTGGCATGGTGAACTGTAAGACAGACAAACAATGTCGGAAATGCTCTGTAGTTACGTCTCTCTAGCAACCCTGAGTAAAGGCCCACTCACACTCTTGCAACCGAGTATGATTGAGAGAGACCGAGACTTGTTAAAACCTCTTAAAATTTCTTAGGACGAGAGAACACACCGGCAAGCTGGCGCCATCTATGCGGTGACCCTGGAACTGCATTTCACAAGAGCGAAGGTTTTGCAGTATTTCCGAGGTCAAATGTGCGTAATACCTATAGGAAAGGCTCGTTTATAACGCTGACAAAAGTTTTTTGAGCCAAGAAAGAAAGGATAATGCTCGAGAGAAATAGAAAATATGCCGGACCGCCAAGTTTACACTGCTACCCAATAGATAGTGCCAGTGTATCCTCTCGTTGCAAGAGGTTTTAAGGAAATGTGAGGTTGGGAGACGCTGCGGAGTGTTTCCTTTTGCTTATTTTGTTAGAGGCCGCGCGCCCGCCGCTGGCGCGCCTTGGGACGGGGCATGTTGGGCAATCCCCGGGGGGTAAACCGGGCGCGGGGTAGTGTTTTCTTTTTGTTTGTATGAGGAGGCGGCGGCCGCTCGGCGCATCCTCCGTGGCTGTTCGGGTTTCGACCGAAGGGTTCGCTGTGTTTCGGCAAAGACGGCGACCACCAGCGAGGTTACGGGGCTCTCCCCTCGGGTTCGTTAGGGACTTCCGCGCCTCGGTGCGAGGCAGGGTGGGGCAGCCCCCGGGGTGGTCGATGTGTGCGAGAAGTGTTCTCTTTTTGTTTGCATGCGTAGGCGGCTGCTGTTTGGCGCACCCCCCATGGCCGTTCGGGTTTCGACTGAGGGGCTCGCTGTGACGCCACGAAGACGGCGACGACAACCGCTGTCGGAGTTACGGGGCTGTCACCTCGGGTGTGTTGTTAACTTGACGAATGTGCCTGTATGCGCCCTGTCGGTCATTGGACGGGTGGCAGCACGTGACTCCGAGGGGATTCAAACCTATTGGCCGATCCCTTCCCGAGGGCGAGAAGGACCGAGGTTTTAAAAGCTCGTGACGGGGCAGGAAGGGGCGATTTTGTGCTTGCTTTGAACGACCGTAAACAAGTTCAACGGAGATGCAAACTTCCCCTACTTGTACATAAAACTACAAAGTTTGTAATGTAAATAAATGTCTTGAACCCGGAACCCCCAAAAGCCTCCATCGTCCACCAAACTACCAAGCCGCCAGCCAAGAACAACAACGACGAAACTTTACTGGCGCAGCCGACAGGGCTGGCGGAAGGGTATCGACGTACCTCTCGGCAAGCTGATAACAACGAAGGAATCGTGCGCCTGAACCTTCAAGGAAGGGGCGCAACACGTCTCTTGACCAAGACCCAGCCGGAACAAGCTCCTGAAGACGGCGGCAGACCTCGGAGCACCTGAACCGTCAAGTGGTGCAAGAAAGTGAGCACCTGCTGACGTTGGAGCAGAGAAAGAGCTGGGACTCCTCGACGGAAACAGCCGCAACACGTCTCTTGACCGGGACCCTGTTGGAACAAGCTCCTGAAGACGGCGGCAGACCTCCGAGCACCTGAACCGTCAAGGGGTGCAATGAAGTGAGCGCCCCTGACGTTGGAGCAGAGAAAGAGCTGGGACTCCTCGACGGAAACAGCCGCGACACGTCTCCGGACCGGGACCCTGTTGGAACAAGCTCCTGAAGACGGCGGCAGACCTCAGCGCACCTGAACCGTGAAGGGGTGCAAGCGAGTGAGCGCCTGCCGACGTTGGAGCAGAACGAACACAGGCCAGCCCGGACCGGGTGAGTGGGATTTCTTGCGTGTTTCCAAGAGTTGACGTGGCTCCGGTACAGTGTTGAGTAGTTTATGGAGGTCGTAACGAGAGGCATGGCTGAGAAGTCGGCGGATTAGTCGGGGACGGGGGACAATGATCGGCACGAGGTAGAACAACCGAATGCGTTAAATTCGGGCGAGTCTGAAGCCGTTGCGATGCGGCGACTCGAGTTGGAGCACGCGCGCGAGTTGCTCAGGCTCGAGTCAGAGGAGCGCATCGCTATGCGCCGGATCGAGGTGGAGGCGAAGACGACTCGACCGGAGTCAAGCTCTGGGTCGGACGCGAGCGAGGGTTGTCGCATGGACCCGTTCTCACAATGTGCCAAGGTGCTGAAAGGCCGTAAGCTGCCTTGCGACGCGGACGTGCCAGTTTGGTTTGAGGAGGTCGAAAAACTATTCTCGACGTTCGGGGTGCCCCAAAACAATCGGGTGCATTTGATTATGCCTGCACTGTCGGAGAGGGTGAGGTACCTTTTCCCTAGCCTGAGCGCGGAGGAGGTCGCCGACTACGAAAGGGTGAAAGCGGCCGTCCTAGAGGAGCTGAGACTGACGCCGGGGGAATACCTCCGGCGCTTCGAAACCGCGTCCAAAAGAAAAGACAAAGGGTGGACCCAATTCGCGTCAAGGGTGAGGGGTTATTTTACCTATTACCTTGACGCGAGAGGGGCCGACACCAAGCAAGACCTAGTCGAACTGATGGTCGCGGATCGAGTAAAAAACTGTCTGAGCAGGGACAGTTTGAAATATGTGATTCTGCGTGAGGGCGAGGGATGGATGAAGGCACACGAGATCGCCAAAGTTCTCCAGACGTTCAAGGAGGCTGAGGAGAAGGGGCGCCTCGCGAAGGTGGTAGAGGCTAGCGGGGATAACGGCGCGGTGCCCGTTACAAAAGCCGGCAGGGGTGGCCGCCCATTCCGATGCTACGAGTGCCAAAAAAAGGGTCACTTGGCAAAGGACTGCCCGACTCGGAAATCAAAGCCGGGAGCCCAGCCTGGGGCTGGCTCGAAGGTATTGCATCTCCAGTCGATAGTAGTCGGAGAGGACGAGCCGGCACGAGATAACTCGGGGTTATTGGTGGCGAAGCTTGCGACAAGGCCACCGCGGGCTACCTGTACTTCTAGCTTGCAGCGTGTCGAGATAGTTTGCGCTGGCGTCCCGACGAACGCGATCCTCGATACGGGATGCGAAATAACCGTTGTCCGGGAAGGATTGTTGCCGACGAGTGCAGGGGATCCGTCGGGATCGATACGCTTGATTTCAGCCTTTGGACAGGCAATAACGGCCAAGCTCGCTCGTTTGCCGCTGCAGCTCCGCCACGACGGCACGGTCGTGGACGGCACGCAAATAAACATCGTGTGCGCGTTGACCGACGAGCTTGCCCCTGGGGTGGACTGTCTTTTGACGGGAGAGGACTGGGTGCTACTTTCGGGAGGCGCCGGTTTCTCTTCCGCGTCCCAGCTGGAAACCTCGGTGGAGGCAAGTGTCGGCGGAGCAGGTGGCGGGGAACGCGACGAGGACGAAGTTCTCGCGGGCGCCGTAACGGACGAGAGGGGAGAGGAAGCTAAGGACCCTGATATAGACCGAGATGAGCCCAGCGAGGCTGTCAAATTCCGCGATTTACAAAAGAATGACGCGGGGTTAAGAAAGGCGTGGGAGAACGCGAGCCAGGGCAAGGGAGGAATGTTCGTATCGGGCGAGCTCTTGTATCACTGGGACACAATTTCTGGCTCGAAAGTCAAGCAATTGGTCCTTCCCAGCGAGAGGCGGCAGGAGGTGATGCGCCTCGCGCACGAGTCGTTCTGGGGTGGGCATCTGGGCGCAAAGAAAACGAAGCTCCGCATCAGGTACAGCTTCTGTTGGCCTGGCTTAGAGAGGGACGTAGTTAAGCACTGCGAGTCATGCCACGGGTGCCAGGTCCGATCGGATAGGAGGCGCCAGGATAGGGTGCCGATTACACCACTGACGCGTCCCGAGCATCCCTTCCAGGCTGTGATTGTGGACATAATCGGGCCTCTCGACGTGCCCTCAGCGAGGGGTCACAGGTATGCTCTCTGCATGGTGGACCTTTGTACTCGGTGGCCCGAAGTCGTCTGCCTTCGTTCACTAACTGCGAAGGCCACGTGCGAGGCCCTCCTAGACGTGTTCAGTCATACGGGGGTGCCCCAGACCGTGTGCTGCGATCAGGGTACGAACTTTACCGCGAAGCTGACGCAGCAGATGCTCGAAAGACTGGGTTGCTCCCCGAGGTTTTCCACGCCAGAACACCCGGAGAGCAATGGAGCCGTGGAGAGATGGAACCGTGTTTTTAAGAATATGTTGTTTCATGTCATCCGACACGACCCTAAGAACTGGGATAAACTTGTGCCTTTCGTTCTGTGGGCTTACCGAGAGGTGCCGCACGACACAACCGGGGTGTCCCCCTTCCGTATGCTTTACGGTAGAAACCCTAGTGGGCCACTGGCTATACTACAGCAAACGTGGACAGGTGAGGTGACTGTTCCCAGTACTCTTTGCGAAGAACCCGCGAAGTACTTACAACAGTTGCGAGAGCAGCTGGAAGTAGTGGCGGAGATGGCCAGCTTGAGCAGCAGTATTCAGCAGAGCGATTACATGGACAGGTACAACCGTAACGCGCGGGAGAAGTCCTTCCAGGTGGGAGGCGAGGTTTTGCTGCTCAATTGCAACTGAACAGGTAAGATGGCGCCAAGGTGGACCGGGCCTTTGACCGTTATCGGGACAGAGAGAAAGAACTCCTACCGGTTGGAGGGGCCCGACCGAAAGATTTCAATAGCGCATGCAAACCGACTTCGGCCTTACTATGCACGAGCAGGGCACGTGGGGGTGGTATTCCACAAGGACGAGGATTTTGGCGAGGTCGAGTACGCCCCTCAAGGTGATTCGGACGGCACAGGAGAGCTCCCCGTGTCAAAACTGGAACACCTCGACAAAGAGTTTAGGAACCAAATCTTAAACATGTTCGCTGAGCATTGCGAAGTATTCAGCGGTTCACCCGGGAGAGCCACGGTGGGCCAGCACAAGATTGAGCTAGAGGAGGGGCATAAACCCAAGGCAGGGCATCCATACCGGATTCCCGAGCTCCTCAAAGGGGAGGTTAGCCGGCAAATTAGCGAACTGCTTGAGCTAGACCTAATTTACCCGGTCGAGAGCGCGTTTGCGCACCTTATCGTGTGCGTCGCCAAGAAAGATGGCACGGTGCGCTTATGTGTTGATTATCGGTGGCTGAACGCCGCCACGCGCCCGGACGCGTTCCCAATGACAAACCCGAGAGAGCTGATTTTTAGAGTCGGAAGCGCGAAGTTCATCACCGTGGTCAATTTGCGCCGCGGGCATTGGCAGGTGCCCATGGCTCGCGAGAGCAAACATTTAACGGCCTTCGTGACGCACGAAGGGCAATACGCGTGGAAGGTGATGCCGTTCGGCCTGAAGAACGCCGCGGCCACCTTTCAACGGATTATAAACCGCCTGTTATTCAGGCACCAGGCGTATGCCTCCGCTTACCTGGATAATATAGCAATATTTTCCAGTTCCTGGGAGGAACATCTTGAACACGTGGATGTGGTGTTGCAGCTGCTTAAGCAAGCAGGCTTAAAGGCTAGCATTGAGAAGTGCCAGGTTGCTCAGGCGCATATAAACTACTTGGGACATGTAGTGGGGTCGGGTTCCCACGGACCCGATCCGGACAAGCTCACGGCAATAGAGGGGCTAGCTGCGCCGCGGACCAAAAAGGAGTTGAGGAGCGTCCTGGGACTTATGGGGTATTATCGGGAGTATGTGCGCGACTTCACCGAGGTGGCGACACCTCTTACCGCGCTCACAAAGCGACGGGTGCCCAACCTGATACCGTGGCCCAGTGAGGCAGAGGAGGCATCCCAAAAATTAAAGTCGGCGCTCTGTGGTGCTGTGGCCCTCTGCACACCCGAACCGAATCAACCCTACTGGCTTTTTACCGACGCGTCCGCAACAGCTGCCGGCGCTTGCCTGGCACAGATGAGAGGGGACGGCGTAGAAAAGCCCATCGCTTTGCGAGCCACCGCTTCACGCCGACACAGATGCGCTGGTTGACCATCGAACGCGAGGCGTTTGCCATAATCTGGGCTCTGAAGAAGTTTGATTATTGGTTAATTGGGGCGCGGATAAACGTCGTGTCGGATCATAACCCCCTGACCTACCTCACCACGAGTACACCGCACGGGGCTAAACGGGCGAGGTGGGCTTTGGCGCTGCAGCGTTACGACGTTGTGGTCACCCACCGTAAAGGGGTAAACAACGGGAACGCGGACGCTCTGTCGTAACTCCGAAATAACAGCTGGGGTGATGTGTAGCGCGGAGCCACGTTACTCTTGGGAGCAGGTGAATGTTCCCGCTTGCCCAGGTGGGCACTGCAGATTGGGGCCGCAGGATGCCGGCCGGACTGTGTACAGCGCGTAAGGAAATGACCCAATTCACCGGCGGCGCAGTGGCTGTTTCGTCGTGCGACAGTGGCGTGGTGTCTAATCGTGATCGTTTCTTTTTGTATGTTGTGTGTCCCCATAGAAACGTTGTTATGAGCGTATATATGAAACATACCCCTTGCTGGACTGGTAAAGCGTCACCGGTCGTCGAATTTTGTGTACTGTTGTCGGTCTATACGCCGTACAACAGTCTTTGCGTTGGAGGTGTAAGGTTGGGAGATGCTGCGGAGTGTTTCCTTTTGTTTATTTTGTTAGAGGCCGCGCGCCCGCCGCTGGCGCGCCTTGGGACGGGGCATGTTGGACAATCCCCAAGGGGTCACCGGGCGCGGGGGAGTGTTTTCTTTTTGTTTGTATGAGGAGGCGGCGGCCGCTCGGCGCATCCTCCGTGGCCATTCGGGTTTCGACCGAAGGGTTCGCTGTGTTTCCGCGAAACGGCGACCACCAGCGAGGTTACGGGGCTCTCCCTCGGGTTCGTTAGGGACTTCCGCGCCTCTGTTGCGAGGCAGGGTGGGGCAGCCCCCGGGGTGGTCGTTGTGCGCGAGAAGTGTTCTCTTTTTGTTTGCATGCGTAGGCGGCTGCTGTTTGGCGCACCCCCCATGGCCGTTCGGGTTTCGACTGAGGGGCTCGCTGTGGCGCCACGAAGACGGCGACGACAACCACTGTCGGAGTTACGGGGCTGTCACCTCGGGTGTGTTGGTAACTTTACGAATGTGCCTGTATGCGCCCTGTCGGTCATTGGACGGGTGGCAGCACGTGACTCCGAGGGGATTCAAACCTATTGGCCGATCCCTTCCCGAGGGCGAGAAGGACCGAGGTTTTAAAAGCTCGTGACGGGGCAGGAAGGGGCGATTTTGTGCTTGCTTTGAACGACCGTAAAAAAGTTCGACGGAGATGCTAACTTCCCCTACTTGTACATAAAACTGTACAAAGTTTGTAATGTAAATAAATGTCTTGAACCCGGAACCCCCAAAAGCCTCCATCGTCCACCAAACTACCAAGCCGCCAGCCAAGAAGAACAACGACGAAACTTTACTGGAACCCAGTTTTAAGAGGTCGCAAGAGTGTGAACGGGCCTTTACAGGTTTTTGTCCAAGTGAGCGAATTTCTATCAACATTGTAGAAGTTATCAATGATCGATAAAGCTTCTTTTGCTATGCTGCACTCATCAGTATTTAAAATAAAATAAAATGCCTTTATAACAAGGTCTGCAAAACTGGTGAAATTCCTGTTAGTACAGGTAACTTCATTGTTGTAGTGCAGTGAAAAACATTTATCATGCGAAACCGAATTTGCACTATCACATATTGGCGTACTTGCACAAACTTATAGCATAGTGCCAAATATGGTATGCGTGACATCATAAACGAGGTTTTGTACGTTGACAATTGTTTTATCAAAAGGAGGAACGGTGGTGAGTGCTAGCGCGTCGCAACTCGGAGCACGTGGGGTGAAAGCTCGCGCTGCGAATCCGGGCACTTGAAGCTCAATTACCTTTATTTTTTTTCTAAATTAAAATTGTATCGGTACTTGCTCGTGTCCTCGCCGCTGCGTGACACAATTTAAAGACATCAGGCTAGCGGTCGTACCGCCAGTACCGCCACTGGCAAAGCTTGACATCTACAGCCGAGACACCAAGCGCTCCTTGCTGCAGACTTAACTGACTAAATTGGGTGGTGCATTGCGCCACCACGTATCATTCGCAGGAGGCTTTCAAAGTGGCTGCGCTGCTCTCGTAAGAGCAGGTGGGGCAGCACCACCGCAGCAGAATCAACTGTGCTTGCGGCACGCGGCAGCTGCAGTGTGCTGCGCGGCGAGGATGGGGAGAGATGCACAACCTGGCCCCTTTTCACATTTGTCTGGCACAAAGAGGGGGGGCGCGTTTTTCTTTGCGGCTCTACAGATTTTGCTTAGATTTTGGTGTCACAGATCACGTTTCCTCAACCGCGTATTATCGCTCTAAGGCAGAACAATTCGGGACTCGGATCGTGCACAACTGGAAATCTTGGATCCTGACAAAGATCGGCACGTCGATCGAACAAATGCCATAACAGCATAAAAAAGTTGCGACGGCCCTTGCAAATACCTTTTTTTAAAACAAAAATTTGTTGTAAGAGTCAAAAAAAACACATTGAACACATAGAAGATTGGTTGGGACCTCATTTTACTTCGTTGAATGGACGTTTGACTGTAATTACTAAGCCACCAGTAGGATTGTATGACCCCCAAAAGTGGAGATAACCCAATGTTTGGGTACGAGAAAGCTTACCTCGGAAAGCCTAGACATGGTCCGGTACCTTGGGTTGATTTCAAATGGTACGTCGTCTATGGCTGGAGGGGATAAAGAAATCATGATTTCAAGCCTAGATGCGACAAATAACTCGGTGACAATGATTTTCAGTAACCCCTGGATAGATGATTGCATCAATGTCTCCGAGACATTGATGCAAGAGCCACTGCACTTCCATTGTTTGAAGGTGATTTAAATCGCTCTACTGCATCCATTGCCTACCCAGTTGAAACTCGCACAGGTTGTCTAGTCAACTACCTTTACACTGGTTTTACTTTCTTAGAGCAAACTGCACAGCAATTTGTTTGCTGTGCAGTTGCTCCAACAGCTACTGCACAGCAAAAGTTGTCATTAGAAGCTCGCGTGACTCAAAACAGGACTTGATTTCGACAAGCAAACTTTGAAAAAGGTAGCAGCAAAAAATACTTTGCTCAAAATTTAATAAAGAAATTGTGCCAGTGTTGTTTTTCAATACATGCTTCTCTTTTCTGCTTTAGATATAATGGAGAAAAAAATTTCATCACAGTTGCTTCCTAGATTTAGGAATGGTGGGGACAAGCTATTGCAATTCTTTAATTAGGAAACTTTTGGTTAATAAGCTATGTCGCCAAATGGATAGAAAACAAAAGCTGTCATACCCGACTTGAGGGCAGGCCTGCCCTGCTGGCCTGTGCGCTCGCCGATCGCATTTCCCTGAAGGTGGTTCTCAATGTGAGAGGGCAGAGGGTAAGGCAGAGGGGGAAGGGGTGGCTGGTGGTAGCTGTTTCTACAGAAAAATGAATGGAACAAGGTTAGCAGTTTGCCTACTACTGTACTGTCCTCTTCAGACCCCCTAGGTATTAACCCACTGTGGTACACACAATGACACCATTAGCAGGGGAGGATCATGATTGCCACTTTACACTTCCAATTCCTTTGTACGAGTTAGTGCACACTATTAAAATTAAGATGTACATACGAAAGATCATAATGCCTGTTGAAACTTTGAGCCAGTAGGCTCCAACGGCTACCCTATTTTCTTATTTTGGCAATAAAGCAAAAAATTTAACTTCCAAAAATAACAAATGAGAAGTCCTCACTACAGTGCACATTTTAATGCACCCTATTTTGGCATCTTGGTCCAATTCAGACCTTTTAAAGTTTATTTAAAAAATACTTTATCCTGATGAAATTTAATATAAGGCCAGTTCTTTATCCCCCTCCCTCCAAAAAAAAAAAAGCAATGTATACAGCTTCGCTTTCAGGGTGTCTACCGAATTGCCTCGCTCAAATTCCCTGACTTTTCTAGGTTTTCCCGAAACATTTCGACTAAAATCCCTGGCCATTACAAAATAAGAAAATGCAGAGGATGAGGTTGCAGCAGCCGTTCAGGCTGTTCCCGTTTAATCCGGTGACTCGTTTCATCCGGTGAATCGTTTGGTGGCTTACGCAGGCTGGCGATGCCTCGGGAAACTGTTGCTCAGTGTGAATGTCATCCACATCACTGCACGCCACACCCTCGCGCTTCGTTGCGTGTCACTGCACAGCCTACATCCCCATTTTCCCCAAACTTTGCCAACTTTTTGTGATTTCCCTGACCATTCCCCAACCGGCTTTTAAGTTCCCTGACAATTCCAGGCCTTCTGGGTTGGCAGACACCCTGTCTCTATCCCAAGGTTGAAAGAACAAGTTAATTCAGGACTGCTCACTACACTGACAAAAGAAAGGTTAAAAAAGAAATATTCAGTTTTTTCGTACTAAGAGACCAGTATGGATGGTGTACAGCAGGTGCAAAAAACCGGCCAGAGAGGTCAAAAGAATAGTGGGTACTTACTTCCTCCCATTGACGGGCGTTACTTGTGTCAGCTTGTAACCAATGTGTAAACTGTTTACCTCTCTGCAAAACACAGATTTGCCTGCCTTTGGAAATTGGACAACCACCACACACCTCGTAAGGAAGACTAGGGTTCAAATGAAATATCAAGAAATCGCCACAGGCAGCTGTCATTTGAGCAGCACTTATGGCAGCCTTCTAGAACCATTGTATACACAAGTCCAAAGTGCACGGGAAGAATCCACATTGTACCGGTTTGTGGTTTGTTACATACTACTGACTTCCAGAGAACTCGCTCTAAAAAATTATTCTGTCACAGCAGTTACTCGTCTAGGTATTTCCAGACTTCTCGGATTTTATGATGGCATGGCCAAGCTTCTGAACTGGCTCTCCCAGCATAACAAGAGTGTGTGGATAAACAAACAAGGCCTCACCCTGCCAGAACAAATCCGTCGGGAGGCTTTCGAGATTTGCTCAGGACAATAATGTCTGACACTGCCTCGCCGGCATAGTCCCTAGACACTGTCTTGAAGCAAAGGAATTTCTTCTTCATGGCACGTTGATCTGAAGAGAAACATAAAAGAAGACAATCAAGGCACACTGCCGTGCCACTCTATAGAACTGCAGTAATTAATGGTGATGAAGCATGCAAATATGACAGACATTGTCCATTATACATTTAGTAGGAGGTTTCAGTTAGCGTGATTCTACCATTTTGACAGACAGAACAACAATGCATTACAATTTCATAAAGAAAACCCTTTTCAAAGCAAGTATAAGCAGTAACAAGAAGACTTGATCAAACAAAACATTTCTCACTAAGTGTCATATCTCTATTACCATGTGAATCCCACGAATAATACCCCTTCGCAAATGTCATCTCGTGTTACGTGCCCTAAAGGTCCTAAGGTAACGATGGTGCAAATAAACGACTCGGGCACTTGTACTCACCGGTATCCCTGGTTGCGCTCATGACGACATGACCCTCTGGAGGCATCTCCTTGTCAGCCACCACGACCAACGACTGGATGCACTCTGTGTTCTGCCATTGGAACAAACGATGCAATTGCAATGACTGGAACGCTCCAATGAGCTCACTGACAACAGTCGTAAGGCACATGCTCCAACGATTTATACACCAACTCATGTTTACAAACAAACCGGAGCGCCCTTAGCGGACGCCACCGGCGCCGCGCATGCGCGGTGGACGGTGGGCAAGAAGCCCGCCGTCGCCCATAAACAAACCATTGAATTGCGTTGTTGTCGGCGCCGGTGGGAGTCCCCGTGCTCTTTTTCGCGTTCGAATTGTTGATTCTACGTCCTCCTAACAATCTCTGACTACTTGAGCGGCTTCAGCAAAATGAACGAGGCTAAACTTTGCGTGAATAATCTGACGAGCGGCGATTCATTTCACGTGGACACCACAGAATGGGCGCTACAGCCTGACTCCCATGATGAGATTCTGCTCGCTATTTTCAGTCGCGACGTCGCTCGGGCTGCAAAAGCGTGGACCGTAGCTGAAATGGTGGACGTCGATACTGAAAACCGCAAGTAGAATCGGGCATTACAAGTCGCTGATGGCCACTGGTAACAATGAACAACATCTTCTTGTATCTTTTGTTTACACTTAGCCTACTTACCCCAACCAACCTTTAAAAGTGTTTTGAAGCCTGCACTTAGTTCTTATCGCAATTACCGGGTCAACGTTTGGTTTACGGGCCGTTGTCGTTTGAACGAGCTGACGACAAAAAACAGACAAGTTTGAAAGAGCAGACGACAGTTCGAACGCATGCGCAATGAAGTGCAGGCAAGAAGCACCGCGTCCCGCGTCAACAAACCATTGGAATGTCACGTTGTCGGCGTCTGTGTGAGTCTGCATACTCTTTTTCGTGTTGGAATTGTCGATTCTAGCGTCCTCATAGCAATGTCTTACCACTTTAATCGCCTCAGCGAATTTATCAAGGCTCGTTACGCCGCTAAACTTTGCGTAAATAATTTGACGTGCGGCGATTCATTCGCATGAACGCCGCAGAATGGACGCCAAAACCATAATGAGATTCTTCTAGCTTTTTTCGGTCGCGACGTCGCTTGTGTTGCTAAAGTGTAGAAGGTAGCGGCGATGATCGACGTCGATACTGAAAATCGGAAGCGGGAACCGACCAAGCGTAACGAGTCGTTTGATGGCCACTGGTACCAATGATCAACATCTTGTATCCACTGTTTGCACCGAGCCTACTTAAGTCTTTTGAGGCCTGCAATTACTTCTTATTGCAATCACCGGGTCAAAGTTTGGTCGATGGGCCGCTTTTGCTTGAACGAGCAGACGACAAAAATCAGACAAGTCTGAAAGAGCAGACGAAAGTTCGAACGATCAGGCGGCCGTGTGAATTTGAAGACGCACTGAACCCGTGGGTGGTCCGGACAACTTGGCGGTTTTCTCTCGTTCATGTTGAAACAAAAAAAAAATACATCTGGCGACCACAAAGTGTTGCCCGCACAAGCAATCGTAGTTCGACAGCGTCTGGTTTGCCCTTTTCACGGCTACTATCCACGTTCCCGGACGAATGGAGGTGGCAGAAACACATGAAAACTGATCTTCAAACCTTTCCAGACTTTCTTGGTACAGCCCCCGTCGCAGCATTTTGACGAGAAGGCAGGTTTTTTGTCTGGTTTCTTTCAAAAGAACACAGGAATGCATGTCTTGCTAGGCGACTTCTGCCCACCGCCCCAGACCGGAAGTGCGCCGACGCGCCACTCACCGCGGCGTGACGTAGGAGAGTTGAGTTCGTGTATAGCTGGACCCATAAACAGAAAGCAATAAACTATTCCCACCATTAATTGGCCACACCGCTAGCAAGCAATTCAGGTTCACATTCTTCAAAAAAAGCAAAAGGAAACCAAGATACCTCACAATTAATACAATTTTATATGAAGAAAAAAAAAGACAGTAAATCAACAAATTTTACATATATAACTTTTTTCAAAGACTGTATCTATTGTGTAGTGCTAAAGATTGGGGTCGCTGCCACAGCTCACTCAGTCATGCAGTTTGGCAATTTGTGTCAGGCTGAACTTCTTTCGTATATGCAAATGGTTATTCCTATCCATTAGCCAAGATTCAAGATTAAAACAGCAGGGGATACCTTTCGTAGTGAAGCCATTGGTATATTGGACCAAATGATGTGCCCTGCTCACAATGTAAAGGACCAAGCAATGTGAAGGACATACCTGGGCCTTCGAATAGCAGATGTAACGTGTGATGCGCCGTCCAAAAAAGCCATCTTTCCACAGGTCGGCATCAGTGTCTTGGTCAAACGTTTTGTCAACCTGAACGTAAACAGTCATGAGACACAGAAGAAACAAAAACAGGTCAGGTGCACAAACGTGAAAGAGCAGCCACGAGCGTTTTTCCCCTACCACATGGTATCCCGGCGGGCAATTCTGTGGATCCTCCAAGATGCACACATCCGTTATGGGCAGGTCATCAGGTAACACTTTCAAGAGGTCCTGCATCATTTTCCGGTCAGGGCGGCATTCGGCTGAAAGTGAAATTGCAAACTAAACTACTCTCCCCTTTGCAAACTGAAACTACTCCCTTCTCTCCCCCTTTCATTCCAAACTCTTGAGCGTCACTCCCGCCCCAGACCAGCAAACGTTCAGCACCCGAGGTCGCAACATCGGTTCCCACGTCCTTGCCCCAGGTTCGCATCGGAGGACGCCTTAGTAAACCGGATTAGAACTAAGTATTGCTCGTTCAGGAACCTTAATTACCAGCTTACAGACCCTCTACGGAAAACAACAACGCTCCGCGCCTGACGGAAGACCGTCAGCAAAAAAAAAAAAAAAAGGTTTATTTGTTTTGCCCGTTGTCGCTGCAACGGTCTGAATCTTCGCTAATCTGATTTCGCTAACGCGCTCAACGGGAATGCGAGACACTAGGTAAGCAAGCATTTTGAAAAGGGCGAAAATATTTAATAGTAATAGAAGATTGCGGTGAACGACGAAACCGAAGAGGCGAACGGACAGAACTTGTAAAGCGTAGTCTTCGAGGGACTGTGAGAAGACGACGTGTTCCGCCGTGGAACTCCGATCAAATTGCATAAACGCGCAACGTCGACGCTAATTCGAAATGAGAGTAATAATTACGTGATATTGGTGCTGCTTGAGATAATGACAAAATAGTGTCGCACACAACAAAAATGTTTACATCTCGAAGCACCACAATCACCCAAACTCGTAAGGACCCGACCCATCTGACATTACTTGCACGACCTTTCGTGTTCTGCAGAGGACGCTAGTAAGCTGTTACTTCTCTTGGCTTCGCCAAAATCAATGTTTAATATTTTATTGTAAGTATTTAATTATAAAAAGTTACTAAACAAATTATATTACCTTTAAAAATATTTATTAAGAAAACACGATTGCCCAGAGCAAAGAAAACGCGTCTTCCCTTGCTGTTTTGACGTCATACAACTTGGCAGACCTTCAGCAACCCATAGAGTTATTACAATAAACGCTAGAGGCTCAGCTGGCGCTAGTGTCACGCTCCGTTGCATTTTGAAGCAGACAGCAAGCAGTCTAAATTTGACTTCCGGCAATGTATTCCTATGGGAAAAAGCGAGTGCATTTTCTCTCTGCGCTCGATTATAAGAGCAAATATCACGAATAACTTGTACGTACTAGGCACATTGGAACATTTCTCAGTCACGCAGACGAAATAAATGGTCAGTTACGGCGTTTTTCTTTCAAATTCATCGCATTAAAAACAGTGCTAAAACGGCTTCGTACGTGTATTTTGTCAACGTTTTGATTTTGTGCACTGTCGGACACTGTTAGCGCGAACACGGCGTCGACGCTTTCCAACATGGGGGATATACGTGCCAAACGAACGAAGGACATGTGGAAAACCGAGAGAGACGGCAAGAACTACGCAGTAACACTGGATAAGTGACTCCTTGTGCTTGCAGACGATCGAAATAAATTGAAAGTCACGTAATATAGTCAGCTTTGCAATAAATAAGTACTGCGAAGATGCTTGTTCTGGGTTCAAATGGTTCAAATCATCACCCGCACGCTCCAAATCTTTGCAAATAAGGGGAGCCAGAGAGCAGGTGCCCGATAAAAACTGCCCGACATGGGAAATAATAAAAAGACATACCTTTCGTAGCTCACGTGCTTTGTTTTTTGCGTTCGAATGTTTCTTTAACCGATCGTAAAGATGCACGACGGAGTCATTTTCATCCAATGACAGGACGGGCATATTAGCAATATATAAGCACCACCGAAATGCTAGCGAACCTGAACACACACTACATTCCTTTCGATCGTTAGTTTGCTTAGAACCGTCGCTCGTTTTCACATACCTTCCTTGAAACAGGGGTTTGGGCCTGAAATAGAGCGAAGTTTAACATCGCTCAGTGGTAAAGAAAAATGCTGTAACTAAAGCAATTACACTTGCACAATACCAATAAAGGTACATACTATCCGTTACAACCGATATGACAAAAGTTATTCTTGTTATTTTCCGGCGAAGAGACAAAATTCACGCGCGTTTTCCCATAGGAATACACAGGGAGGCTGGAAATGTAGACTGCATGCTGTCTGCTTCAATTTGCAACCGGAAGTCCCGTAGACACTAGCGCCAGCTGAGCCTCTAGCGTTTACTGTAATAACTCTATGCATCGCAACCCTTGACGGAGGTACGGCAGAAAAATTAGCAATGATAGTCACCTGTCATAACCATAATAACTACATCCAACAATCGCAGCTATTGATCACAGCGATGTTTGATTATTCAGTTCGCCTTTTCGGTCTTTTCGAAGGCATTTCTACAGCGTACCGCTAGGATCGCGTTAAACGGTAGCGTTCTAAAGTACATTCTACAGTGTATGTCAACTCTGACGTATTTGGTTGCCTTTTCAAGAGACAATTTCCACGTATCGATCACCGTAGTCGCCGTGGAATCAACACCAAACCACCAAGCTAAATAGGTATGATTATGGTGCCTGGAGCGCGTCTCCGACTGGTGTGTTTAGCGTCCTATTCCGCCCATACATCAAAAGTGGTCCCCCAGTGGCAACAAATGACGTCACAGAAGCCGGAGTGTCATGTTGTTGCCTGTCGCGATCCTGGCGGTTGGCCGTAGAGGTGCTGGCAAAAAGCACGAGCGAATGCGAGTGTCGCTGTCGTCACTGGCGTCCCACATTCGGCTGCTTGAGCTTCCGTGGACTGTCACAGTAGAGAGGGCGACCTGCAGTTGAACAAGCGTCTGCCATATAAACCGCAACCGCTGGAACGCCGCCAGGATCGCGACCGGCGACAACATGACATTGTTATGACGTCATCAGGCGGAAATCGAGGGACCACTTTTGTGGGCGTGGTAAACACACCAGTCGGAGACGCGTTCCAGGGGAGACCTGGGGAGACCATAGAGACCATAGTGTGATGCGTTCGTTTGCTCTATATCCTGACTATAGAGTCATGACCTATCACTTATGATGGTCGTAAATAGCTGTTCGTGTGATCACATGATATGAACGGAACGGGAGATTGCGGGAGATTCTCGGCGCTTGCTGGCTTGCGCTTGGCTGTGTTGGCTTGGCGCGAGGCTGACAGGCTGACGAAGTCGACGAAGAAAAAAAAAAAAAATGCATGATGTGAACCAATGCGAACCTCGGCAGCAGCTTCGGCGGTGTGTGTCGTATGAAGTCGAATAACAGGACGGAAACGGCAAACGGCCGTAAACGTGTCTTCCCCTCCTCACCGCGCGCTCGAGCAGCTCGAGTATGCGCTGCTGCTTGCACAACGCGCAACGAGCGAGCCAACGGGCCCATCGTAGCAGCTTTCGCTTCCCGCGCGCGCTCGTCAGCGTTGCTGGCGTTGCCGTCGTGGTTCGTCTTCGCGGCTCGGAGCAAGCAGCGCCCCGAGTTTGAAGTCTCTGCGGTCTCCTAAAAAGCCGCTCCCACGGACAGCCTTTTCAAGCACTCGGCCAGCGTCATGTGTCGCGGGATCGGCTCAACGAAACCTCCGTGTTCGTCCACTGTGCCGTTGGGATCGCGAAACGCGAGGCGACGTCGGGACGATGGGCGCGACCTGTGACTTGCCGGACTCGAAAGGATTTCGCCAAGCTTGGTTCGCAGGCATGCAAGCACCGACCAGGCTGCTTCCGGGCGCTCAGCTGCCTCGGCGCGTCGAAGGATGGCTCTCTGTCTGCGGTACGTGATCGTGCTTTTTGGCTGGCCGTCCATCCAGTCGGTTTACGTAACGGTAGACGAGCGCCCGACCTAGCGCTTCCTGCGACGGTTATCTCCTTACGCCGTCAAACGGTTTAAAATCCACGCGGGAGTGGGTCTCTTTTTTTCTTTTGTTTTTCTTCGTTTCTTTGAAGTTGAGGGCGCGGTGCCGCGGATGTGAGATTTGATGTTGACTTAATGGGCAGTGCGAGATTGAGGTATTCTGTCTTTGAACACCGAAGGGTTCTTCCACAGATTCGTACTTTTCTGCCAAGAAGAGTGTGTGGCAGCGTTCGCCCGAGAAGTGTATCTGGTCCAACGCCCTGATCGAATTACAGCCTGGGCCGGGTCAAACGTTGCCCGCGGTGCCTCTCGCGATCGGAGAACTTGACGGTGTAGTTGAAAGTCGGTCAACGAAGCAGACGACTTGCGGGGGTTCCGGAGGCCGTTTGGGAAGCTCCCTGGGTCGTTTCGCCGCGACGCGCTCTTTCTTTGCGGACTTGAGAAAAGTGCCAACTCGTTTATAGAAGGTTGCAGGGGGTGCCTGCCTCCACTAGGAAAACAGAAAACGCCTTACCCGTGTTTCTTTTTTTAACGTTTATTTGGAGCCACAGTGCTTGATCAGCGGGTGTTGTTAATTTTATCCTTGATTGGGGGCTCGAGAGAGCGTGAGCCAAATGATATGCTAAGGAGCAAGGACCGTTAGCGGAAGCAGCATGTTAACCTGCTTTGAACGAATCCGAGGAAATCTCTTATTTTACCCTTTGCCACAGGCGATGCTTACCCTATAATTCTCTGCTCTTTGCGCGAAAAATAGATGTTACACCATCCATTTTCGCTTTAACTTCGTCGTGCTGTTGATGGCAGAACCATAATAAAGGATTTTTTTCGCTCTTGTCATGATTTTTAACCTGACTGCATGAGCAATGATGAGAACAAGCACATTAAACGCTTGACTTCAAAGCGTTAGCCTATCTAGAAAAATGATGCCAGCTAAAGCATGAGGCATAAATCCGACTAAATACTGCACCATCTCAGAGGGAATGAAAGAGTTTTGTTGCACGCTTGAAAGCAAAAATTGTGAGCATGGACATCTGTGAGAGGTTTGAGAGTGCCAACAAGAGGGTGGTCCACACATGCAGAGGGAGATGCCGCTTTGGGAGAAGAGCCATCATGGCGGCGCCCAGCAAACAAGCGACCCCGCCGTCAGGGCATCTGGGAGAGCAAGTACTGCGTCCTGCTGCCCGGAAGGGCCACCCTGGCATTATTCCCCAGCGAGGAACTGGCACGCCGCTTTCTGGTAGGTGGCACTCTCCAGTGAGGTTGCAGTATATGGCCCATCCACTTTCACGTGTTAATATTTCTCTAATACATACAATAACAATACCTTAACATGCACATGTTGTGATCCTCTTTCAAAGTCGTTGCAGGAATGTGCTTTGAAGCGAATGCAGTTTCGTTTCATCAGGTGCATACACTGAAGGCGTTAAGGGAACATAGAAATCATGGATGGCAAGGATTATTTAGCATCTTTGTTTATAGTGAAGTGTAAATTAATGTGCTCAATATTCCGAGCAGTGAACTTAGGTATTGGTAAGTGTACCTTCTCTGTAGTAGAGGCAGATAATTTTGCACCCATCAAGGCACCACAAGCAGTGAGGCAACTATGCTATACTCTATCTCAGTAGTTGCACGCAATTTTACTAAAGCTATCGGAGTGAGAGTGTAATGTTAGCAGTTGGAGAGGAGGGAAAGGGGGAACTCCCCTTTTATCTGAACCTTCCTTTGTATTCTTCACACTGCTCTTCTACCCCTTGGAGATTAGCCCATCACTCAAAATTCCTACAAAGGCAACTTTCTTCCCTTCCCCCTTGGCTTTCACAGCACTGCACGCAACCAGCGAGTACAGAGTTTGCTCATGACACTGACAGCTTGTTATGCATCTGTGTGATCCTAGTTTGAAGCACTTCACATGTGGCAGCACCATAGAGGGTGCCAAAAGCTCCATTTAGCTTAGATGAGAAAGGCATTTTTGAGAATGAAAATAAGTAGAATAGTTTGTTAAGACGAGGTAAACAAGATCAGGAGCAGAGGAATGCCAGCATGTTGGTAGACAACCTTAGAACTTGGAACTTTTGATCCCTCACAGAATGTCCGAGAGTTCGGTGGGGACGCGACATTGCCTGTTGGATTTAGGAAAGGTGCCCACGACACATTCTTCTGTGCAGGGGCAGTCCTGGAGGAACCCCACAATGTCCCCAGAGATGCCGTGGGAACTTCCTCGTTGGCGCCGTTGCCACGCCTTACCCGAAGAAAACGAGGCCCTCTCGGAGACTGGATCCTTGCGTGACGAACGTCTACTTCGGGGCAGCTCTAGCTCAGGTGTGCCCCCTTCCCTCAGAACTGCGTGTGGGGAACTGTACTTCACTAGAACTTTCTTCTTTTCTTCAGAGTTGATGAAAGAACAGCCTGGTCTTACATATTACATCGTGTGAATTGGGGTTGATGCAAAAAAGCTGCAGCGACTTTCGACTGGTAAACTGCCTTCCAGTCCGAGCCGAACGAAATATCGGCCATCTGTAAAGTATAAATATGATAGCCTCACTGAAATGATGCATGGCTGTCATCTTTCAGAGGACAAACATAAAAAAGGAAAATGGTGAAACTTATGTCAGTTATTGACCTTTGTGACCTAAGCGGAACTCCCTGAATGATTTTGGAGCATACTGGTGAAGGGGGGGGGGAACTGAACTGCTGTCCAGGCCTAACAATGTACAAAAAGTTAGGGCGGAAACGAGCTGGCGAATGTTTAACATAATTTTAGACAAACTCTCGAGACTGGGGAAAAGACGAAGGATAACACAACACACAGTGTCTCCTGGATCCTGTTTGGACTGTGTGTGTTTTGTTGCCCTTCGTTTTTTGCCTAGTCTCGGGGTTTGTCTAAAAATATGCTAACAATGTGTCTGATGTTTTTTTACAATTACTAAATTGAAGGGTTATTAACTGGTCATGGAAGGAAATTACTTAACCAAAACCAGTACAAGCTAGGTTAGCAGAGATATAGTCATTCTTAAAAAATAACACTGTATAATTTGACACTTGGGGAGGACTTTTTAGAGTTGAAATTTCTGCAGTGAAATTTAGAAACTGGTCTGCACAAGCTAACAAAAAAAAACATATATATATATATATATATTTAAAGTAATGTTTACACGCGTTTTTAGCTGTCCTTGTCACGTAGCTTTTGATTTATTGTTATCTCTAATTTCCAAGCTTATATGCACAAATTGAGCAAAGCTGCAAAAACGCCCAACTAAAAAAAAGAAAGAAGGATAAATTAAAAAGAACCCGTCCTGGATATGTACGGTAACGGTACAGCTTCGTAATTTCGGATAGATCTGAAAGTTATTAGTCGTGAAGCAACCAGAGAAAGACTCATCAGGGGTATATGGGTCGTTTTCTGTTCTTCCTCTCACGCTTTGTCTCCGCGTCCCAAACGACCCGTTTGCATTAGCGCACTCGGTAACGCGTTTTTCATGCGAGAACCCGTTATGTTGCGTGGCGCGGCAAAAAAGTTCGTTTTGCGAAAGGTGGCGCCAACGCGATGCCGCGGTGGAGGCGCGAATCTAAAATTTTCACTCCGCCGTGCGGACTCAGCGACTCAAGTGCCGATTCCGCGTAGAAAATCCGCGATTATCCGGTAGTTTACCTATTCTTTTTATCGCCATTTTTTTCCCCTCCCGAGTATTTTGGTTCAAACTGCGCGGTGGTGCGTATCGGGAGTTGGGCCGTAGCAAGTAAACATAAACAACGCCAACGCGAGGAAAAAGAAAAGAAAAAAAGAAACTGGGGCAAACATTACAAAGATGGCGAAGTTTGAGATCGAGGAACGGTTGGAGGTCGAGCTCGATCGCTGTCGTCGTCACTGCCGTTGCTCCCGTCGAGCGGAGCGGATTTAACGAGGCTGGCATCCACGGCGATGGTTTCGACACGGAGCGGGCTTTGATGGGTCTGGACTGCCTGACGTCTCCCGAACAAGGTAAAGAGAACCAACCGCCCGTCGAACCGAAAGATCGGACGGATGCAGCGCCGCGAAAAGAACCTCTTGGCTCGAGGCGTAGTTTGTATGACCAACTTTCTTGGCCGTGTGTACTTCCGTTCCAGATGCATAGAAAGCTGGTTTCGTGCGCGGGGCCAGCGGTAACGGAGATCGTTTTGCCGCCCCGACACACCCGCCGCCGGGGCGCGAAGTCGCTTTGCACATCGGTCCACTCGTTGCGCGGGCGCGACTCTTTCTTTTATTTATTTATTTTTTTTGGTCGTCTCCGCCGGCGATCTTATCGTACAGGACGCGCCTGCGAACCGATCTTCAGCCTGGGTTCCACGCCGCCACCGGTATATTATCAACTGCGGCGAGATAAAGAAGAAAAAAATATATTGGGGGCGCATATGTTTGGGCGCGGTGCGACGAATGTCGTTGCACCTGCTGTCGACCGTCCGTCGTCTGTTCCCGCGTCGGCGATTGTGTCGGCGTTTGGTCTCTGTTGTTGCTGTCCGTTGTAACTTGCTTACCAGATAAATACAGCGTCATGGGGGGTGTTTGGGACGATTACGTTGTTCGTGGCTTCTATTTGCGAGGTCATATCAATTCTGTTACACTGAAAGTTGTTTCCTAGCATTTGCGCGTATCTTGAGAAGCGAAAAAAAAAATCACAGAGAAGGAGAGAGGGATGGTTTTGGATATCGTAGGCTTGGTGGGGTTGTCTTGAGTGAATGAGGAAACGCGAAGAAAAATTCGCAAGTAGGTCTGGCGAAATTTGAGAGGAAGAAGGAGGAGGATTCAACTTGTTTTGTGTTCTGTCATGCGTCCCTTCGAGGAGCGTGGGCGAGGGCTGGTCTCGCTGGGATTTCTGGGAACGGTGGCTCATTTTAAATACGAAGGTGAAAGACCCAGAAAGTCTTTGGCGCCCTGTTTGTTGGAGAGGCCCAGCCCAAATACTTTTGGGTTGTTTTTTTCTTTCTTTAGCCTTGGAAACTTGTTGCGTACACCTGGCTGTGCCATAGGATAGCTAGCTTACTTCTCGCCTGCGTGATGTTCCTAGAATGAATGAATAACCTTTCAAAAGAAAGTGTTGCACCATGCAGTGAATAATAACTAGCAGCTAAAATAACATTTGTGAACCCTGAGAGGTTAAGCTTGTCCATTTATTTTTTTGGGGTAACCCTTCCTGATATCCTTTAGAATACTTGTGGGCAGACTCCCGTCATCTTTTTTGTTCACAGTACATGTATGAAGCTGAAATGTTTGCATGCTGTTCAAAAGAGGGTAAAAGATTGCCATACAATTTTTGTAAGATGAACACTAGACCACTAAAGTAGACCAGTAGACATGACGGGAGCTCACGGCACCGTCCTCATTCACCCCCATGTTTTCAAGGCCGCGAGGTGGGCAGTCACGCCTGCGCACGGAGCCTTAACTTGACAGTGCCCTGCCAAGAGATGCACGAAGCCTGAGTGGGGTTTCGACACCCCTACTGGTTTTTTCTGACACCCTGATCCTTTTTCCACTGTGGTTTGTGACCATACCCCTTGTGTTGGGCAGTAGCTTGCATGGGATAGCCTACATTCATAGCTTAATCTAAATTTTGATCTGAATTACTTCTTCCATTAGATTTTGTATAGCTATCAATTTTGCATTTATACTTCATAATTTCCTTGTACATTTCGACTAATCTTCTAACTAGTGGTGCAGAACTATCAATAGTGGAGGTTATATCTATCGATAATGAAAAAACTATTGATAGTACTATCGATAGTCATCTGTTGTAAAACTATTGATAGTACTATTGATTGTCAACTATAGTGAAACTACAGATAGTATACTAGCGATACTCAACAATGGTGAAACTATCGATAACCAACTATCGTGAAGCTATCGACAGATTTTTTGGTAACGAAGAACGTCAAGCGTCCATCAGGGAAATCTTGTAAAGCTTGGAGAAAACCGCAACTGCAATTAGGGACTTCCGCATAGTGATTGAGGAACTATCTAAAACCTAATGGGAAACTGCTAATCCTTCTTAGAAGCCATTGACAATAAGCTATCGAAAAAAATATAGATTGTATGCTATCCTAAAAGTATGGATAAAAGTTATCGATACTTAAATATAATTATTTTTCTTAGGTTGTCGAAGTTTTTCTGCAGCTTTTAATTGCTTTCCGGGTGTTTGCACTTAGTTTTTTTATAGACAGAGTTTGATCATGAAAATGAATATTTCTTTGTTGCTCCTGATAATAAATCCACCCATTGCATAAATCTACCCCCCCCCCCTCCCCTGCTCACGTGGCCCGCCGCGACACCCCCTGAGCGCTGCACCCAGGGTGGTCCACCCCCCCCCCCTCCCCTCCCCCTTGGGACGCCACTGGATAAATGTCCTCATAAAATAACTTCCAACCCCCCCCCCTTCCCCCCAAAAAAAGTACTGGACGTATTTTTATTTCTTATTTTTACAAATGTGTGCATACTAAAATGTGAAACCTGATACCTGATCCTCAGAGATATACAAAAAATGTGCATAAAAAATAAAAACACTTTTTTTTTTCTACCTTAATTCATTGCATGAGAAAGCAACTTTATGTTCACTTTCCTTTCTATTTCATGCTTTGCCCAGATCCCCCCTTTGTCTACCCTGAACATATATCCGTCCTCTTCTCCTTTTTAAGTTGTGCTTTTATTTTCGTCACAAAAGTTTTCTTAGAGTTGAGTTTCAATAGTATTGATAGTCAATCAAGAACCAACTGTCGATGGTACTATTGTTAGTCGACTTATCGATAGTTTTTCACATTATCAGTAGTTTTGAAAAAAAAAACAACTTGATAATACTGACAGTCAATGTTTCGATAGTTTTGCATCAATATGTCTAACCTCCTCTTTGTGACTGCAATTTTTTCGCCATCCGTATGCCCTATCCTTATGGACGAATCCAAGTCAGATCTATTGCTGGCACAGTCAGGGTGGGATTTTAGCACCCTATATTCTTTTGTTTCACTCCTACTTTGGTGCACTGTGTGTCTGTTTCATAAAATTTTACCGTATGTGCCTTAGTTTTCAACACTTGTTATGGCCTCAAACAGCAAAGAGCTTTCCATGATCAAATAGTTCATGTTCCTTTCCTTATTTTCATATCATAGCCCGTGCATGGTTAGAGCCGATTTCCCTTGTGTTCTTTCCTCTGACGTTTTTCTCTCGGCTTTTCTTACTCCCTTTTTGCGCGGAGGTAGTTGTCTCAGTCCCATCACTTGTCTGTAGCTATTCTCAGAGTTTTGGGTCCATTTTGTCTGTTTTGTATTCAGCTTTTTATATATAAATACTTGTATGCTTTGCGTGCCACTGCATACTCTTTCTTGTTTAGTCTGCTTGCAGAGGTTGTGCAAAATCGATGCAACCTGAGTGAGCTTTTGACTTCACACTGAGAATTTTTGTTTAGTTTTTGAAGTGCTATTGCACCCAAATTAACCAATTAACCATAATTTGGACTGTCGACCACTAAAAAGCTCCTTAACTCTTGAAGTCCAGATTTGAGCCATATTCGTGTTGACAGATCTGTGCATTTTAGGAGCAATGCATGATTCAAACGAATGAGTAATCCCTCACAAACACTCGCTCATGAACAAGTTTGCTCGTTTCTGCAATTCTTTCATACCATGTCAGTTACTTATAACTTGGCAAGAGACCTAACCGAAAAAAACACCAATAGACATTCGCCGATGTGGAAAATACAAAATCGGTTATAACTGTAAAACACTAATTTGTGACAATATTTGCTCTACATGAGGACTGTTTTTATTCGACACCCTTCCTTACACCTCGGTTGTGAGGGTACTTAACTGGCAACTTTGCTCAATTCTGAAGATTTCGGGAAAATGAGTGACTTCACATTAAAAAGCGCTCATAAAAAACACTATGTCATTTGCTTCGCAAAAATTGGAACATAGTTAAATCTAATTTTAAACACGAGCAGAAATTGAAGCTGAAACTCCTGCTCTGTCTGGCAACATTGGCCTCAGGCCGCCAAAAACATGGCTATCACATGGTACGAGATGTCACGTGATCCTCTATGCCAGGGGTCTCAAACACGCGGCCCGCGGGCCGTATGCGGCCCGTGACTCGCTGGGATGCGGCCCGCAGGCCACCGGCTACGAGTCCTGGTTCCCATATCTCTCGCGCTAGAAGTGGCATGCGCCATAGTGATCTCATCTCGCCGATGCATTTTTGCTCAAAAAGTATAGCTATGCCCTTTTAACGTATTCACGTAGTTAATACTTATAGGTGTTCATTTGCTCTTTGTTTCGCTTTATTTCTTGCTTACCAGCTTTTTTTAATGTACAACAATGCCACTATCAGGCTGCAAGCGCGAGCTCTTCGTTGAAGAATGCCTCTCGGCTGCGCGAACTCTCCATCAGCAAGAGCAACTGCGGAAGATAAAGCTACAAGCTCGGCATTCTAGACTTTAAAAAAATATCACTATTAAAATACGAGTATTTGTTCAGGGTCTTTTAATAAAATCGCCAGGAGAGCAAGAACTATCAAATTAACAGATTGCTTTTTTTTCTTTTAGACGTATGTCGAGGTTGATTAATTCTTGAGTAAATTGAAAAACGGGAACAACAGTGTACTTGCTCTCTGGTTCTATTAAAAAATCCGGCACGTTGGCTGGACGGTGTCATTTTAATTCTTGTAATCACATCAAGTCAGGGCCCAAAGTAGCGATATAAACAAATCAATTCTAAAGGCGTCACTGGCAAAGCTGTGAGTTTACAATATGAATGGAGCCCGAGGCCTCTTAACTTCTAAATTGTTTAGCCCCCCCCCCTCCCCTTTCCCCTTCCCCCACGTGTTACCTTGGCCCTTGACCTTTCCGGTGTGGGCTATTCTGGCCCTCACACTCAAATGAGTTTGAGACCACTGCTCTATGCAATGACCGGCGGGATTGGGGTGGTCATGTGCCAGGCGCAGGTGTCGTCTGCACCGCACTCTTCACCATGTTTTGGTGTCTACGACATTCGACGATGTCTGCACAACTGCGACATAAGTCTGTGCACATAGTGTCCGTAGTGTGAACGAAACTCCGAGGGACAACAATCACAAACGGTGATACGACAACGGTAGTTGTGACGCGGGAGATGGCGATAACGGTGGGACGGCCAAACAGCTCCCAAGAAGCGCACTGCGCAGGCGTGTTATGCTAATCTCATGGACACCGCTGAGCGCCGAGAGGAAACTTTGCTGACCTCACCAGTTACGTTTGCCCGGAGAAGTAAAGTAAGCAAGAAGGGACAGTGGTGATGATGTTTGGTTTAATGTTGGCTACGCCCATGCTGTAGCCTTGACTGCACTGTTGGTTGCGCCTCCATTCGCTTGCGCGAGTCAGCCGATTTTGGTAGCTTGGCGAGTTGCAAAGCTTGCCGGACCGTCCAAGTAACATTCAGACTGAGCTAGGTTGTAATATTTGACGTGTGGTCTTCCTAGGTAATACTGAAGAGGGCAGCATTATTTTTTCAAAAACAAAAATTTAGCAGAGTTGCTTTTTAAGAAAGGGTACTTTTGCTGCACCCTACCAGTCCTAAATCACTGAAACCACTGACCTTGGTGGACGATGATGGCTAGGTCATTTAGTTAGTCATTACCGATAGTCACAATGTCTTTGTTGTATTCAGGTGAGAGCTAGACGACAGTATTCAAAACTACACTGGCAGTCATTATCGGTTGAATCTTGCGAAAAAAAACAAGAGCAACTTGCCTTCCTCGTGGACGAAACATTTTGCTTGAGAACAGTTAAATTTTTGTGATCACTCAGAGCAAAAGGGTAGCAGGCTAGAAAGCAAATGAAAAACTCTGGATGATTGCATTAAGGAGTACTTGGGATTTACATTTCAAACCCTGGAGGGCTAAAAATGTCAGTTCTTAAACAGCTTCCCTGCACCCTTGCATTTACCTGGATTTTGGCCCAGATTCAAACTTGTCATCTGTGGTAGCATTATGACAAGCGTGAAGCATCATAAGGGTGTATACAAACTGTGAATAAGATTTGAACTCTTATTTTTCATTAGCTTTTTGATCAATAACCACCGTTTTTAGTGTCCATACAAAACAAAATGCCGAAACACGCAGATTTAAAAAAAAAACTAAATGCAGACAAACCTTTGCTAGTTTTTCTTATAAGCAAACGGTGGAAAATCTACGAACTTCTTATAACAAGGCTGTGCACTTTCAGGTTTTGAAGCGAAAAATACCGTAAACATCCGCCGGTGACAAAAATACAAGATTGGTTAAAACAGATAAACACCTGTGATTAAATATTTTCGCCTTGACTAGAGCCGAAAAACTTCGGTCCGTTGAATGTTTCCACCCTAGTGACAACTATTTTTTTTTCCGGACCACCTCCTCCATGGAGGTGTGTCAAATGTGTTGTCTCGTGGGTCCTGCATCCTTCAAGTAATGAAATGAGTGACTTCAATTACTCTCGCTGTGGAAGCATTTATTTACATTTAAGTAAGGGTGCACAGAGCTTAATTTTTTTTCCACCGGTAGTCACCACTTTTAGTTTTGTCAAGAGTCACCCAACCGAAATGCACCGGTGTTGAAAAAATAAACTCCGAAAAACATCCACCGATTTTTCTCATTAATACAGTGCAACCCACTTACAACCATACCACATATAACAATGTATAACGCTTATAACGATCAGTTTCTAGAGATTCTAGACCGGAAATGGTAAGTTTCTAGTCCAGATACAGCGATATTTGGTTATAACGATTGAAATTTCGGGTTTTCTCATTATCGTCATAAGTGGGTTGCACTGTAAACACCAGTCGGTTTGAGGTCGAGAATAGATGCACCAGATGCCAAAGTATTACCGTGAATCATGATGAACAGAAAAAATGAAAGCCGTTTACAACTCCTTGTAACGCTGAATTGGAGCGCAGCTCTTGAGGAGGAGGAGGGAAGGGTACTGAGGGGAGGGTATATTTCTCCTCCTCCCTCACGGGGTCACATGACCTCGGGGGGGGGGGGGGTTGCATGACCTGTGGGTCACATGAACTGGGGGGGGGGGGGTGTCATGTGACCTTGCGGTTACGCCGACGCCGCTTAAGCCAGAAACGGCGCCTAAGAGCTGCGCTCTAAAAGAGATCTCTGCTGACGTGTCGACGCAGAAAGGGGACATGTGCCGTGTACTTGGCAGAAAGTCGTGCCTGCCTTTTCAGAGCAGCGCTGTGAAATGTTCTGGAAAGCAAAGTGGCTTTGCAAAACATATTTGAATGTTGTAAAGGCTCAGGATGTAGCAAAGTAAGTAATATTGATATTAGCTCTAATTTTTAAGAGAATTTACCCTGCATTTTTATTCCAATCCCACCACTGCAGGCATGCATTTGCACGAGGGGTTTTTTGAGCAGTGATTGTGTAAAGAGTATAATAAATAATTTAATAGTGAATGCTTAAAAAAAAACAGTGCGAAGAAATTGCATAATTTTCAAAAAGTTTCACATGCTTTTCTATTAAGTAAAAGGATTTTGTTTCAATTAAAAAAAAATGTAGATTGCATGACTGTCGGCTGTTGAAAAGTCTGTGATAAAGCATTGCAGTCAGAGCTGTTAATGCCACTAAGGAGTTGCCTGCTTTACTGTCACTTGCTTTCTTCCTTTATTTGTGTCTGTGGTATGGTGGTACACAGTCACAGTATAGCAAAACTTCAGCATTTATTCAAATGTATAAGCATTATATGCAATTTATAGTTCAATAGCCAGTATTAAAGGACAACTTCGCTTCATTTTTGTTTTTGAAAAAACAATGCAATCCTCTTCAGTATCACTTAGGAAGACTACACGTCAAATATTGAGACCTACCGTAAAATACCGGGGCGCGCCCACTCCACTTTCACTGAAAACTGGATCAATCTAGACATGGGCTTGTCTGGTCAAATTGGGTGCTTAGTGTTTAATTTGCAGAATTCCCAAGTTTGGAACATGTTAATAGTGGGCGCGTGAACGAAGTTGGCGTTTCCGCAGTATTTTACGGTAGTTTTGTCTAAATGTTTCTTAAACGGTCCAACAAACTGTGCAACATGCCAAGTTGCCGAAATCGGCTGGCTGTGGGTGAATCAAGGCGCAACCAATAACGCACTCAAAGCTATGGCGTTGGTGTAGCCAACATTGAGCTAAACGCCATCACTATTGTTCTTTTTTGTTTGTTTTTACTTCTCCAGGCAAGCATAATGGGTGATGTCAATAATATTTTTCTCGGCGCTCAGCGGTGTCCACGTGACTGGCGTAACGCGCCTGCGCAGCGCGCTTCTTGTGAGCCGTCTGGCCGTCCCGCCGTTTTCTGCGTCACAACCGCCGTCGTCGATCTCACCATTTGTGATTATTGTCTGTCGGAGTTCCGTTCACACTACACGCACAAACTGATGCCGCAGTTGTGCAGACGTCGTCGAATGTTGTAGACATCAAAACGTGGTGAAGAGTGCGGTGCAGACGACGCTTGCGCCTGGCTCACGTTTACCCCAACAGTGGCCTGCCGGCCCGCCCCAATCCCGCCCGTCGTTGCGTGGTGGATCATCTGACATCTCATACCACGTGATAGTCATATTTTTGGCGGCCCGAGGCCAATGTTGCCTAGACAGAGCCGAAGTTTCAATTTTCATTTGTGCTCATTTTTAAAGTAAGATTTAACAATATATATACCATTTTTTGCGGAACAACTAGCATAGTGCCTTTTAATATTGATTTTAATGTGAAATCACTCATTGTCCTAAATTTTTCGGTATTGAGTGGAGTTGCCCTTTAAGTTGGAACCAGCTGCTGTCGGACAAATTTAAGTAATAACAATGCATCAGGTTCAATAGCAGCTTGGAAATATCGAAGGAAGCACAATATGCATATAACATTACAAAGCAAAAAAATTGTGTATTGATATAGTAAACAACGCCAAAGCATTTGTTACCAAAGAAGCATGTAGAAAAGGAAGATCAGAAACATCAAGGAAAACTTAACAAATCATAAAAAAACTTAACAAACCATAAAAAAAAGTAAGAACACTTTTAATGAGAGCCATTCAACAATCTTGTTTAAATTGGGATATTGAAACTTATTATGTGTTCCTTGCCATTCTTGAGAGTTGGGTGACAAACATTAGCTTTTCCAACAAGCTTGGAGAGCCAATCTTTGTCAGTCATAGTTAGTCCTAACGCTAGATACTTTTTGTCTCTGGCGTCTATGCGCTGGTGTTAGTTTTTCCTCGGGAGCGATATGGATTTTATTCCTCTGAATTAATTGAAGCAGTTTGAAGCAGCAAATCTGATTTGCCTTGTACACATTAGGCTTCTAGAACAATGGTTCAGCGTGCAGGTTTCTATAATCACCTTTGTAGTAGACCAACGTGCACAAAACATTTCTTGGAAGTGTTATTAATTTAATATAATTTGTGGCGACTGTCGTTCCTCAAACCAAAATGATGTAGCTTAAGTATATAAAGTAAAAAAAGAGTAATCCAAGCCAGCACAGAATAATTCTTTTTTTATTTTATACATTGTACCAATAGTTTTACATAGGTCACCTTTTAGCTTAGCTATATGACTACTTCATGACTGTTTTGCAGTAAGGCCCGTTCACACTCTTGCAACCGAGTACGACCGAGAGAGACAAGACCGGTTTTAATCCTCTTGCGACTTTCAAAGACCGAGCGCGCTGCTGCGGAGCTGGTCCTAAGACGTCGTCAGACGATTAAAAACCGGTCTTGTCTCTCGGTCGCAAGAGTGTGAACAAGCCTGTAAACCGAACACCAAAATATTTTTGCTCGCTCACTTTTGGTTTTAAATTTCTGAATTGTATTTTTATGCGGTTGTGGTCTCATTTATTTACTGGCTTAGAAACTATATACTTTGCTTGGGTTTAATCGCAATCGAATAATCGGTAGCCATTCTGACAATTATGGTTAGCATTTTGACCCATTGCTGTCGGCTGCACCAAAGAATGATTGGCTGTCTGTTACACTGTTTGATTTCTACATTAGTCTTCTTTTATCACTTTGTAGGGTGTTGTCAAAACAATGTTGTGACATGCTTTAACAAATTCTCATGGCGAAGGACTGGTAAGTTGTCACGATTTCACACAATTTTCATTGGGATGGCAGCAAGACGCAGGAAGTGTTGCTTGACCTCAATAAGACGGAGACGTGTCTTTGGGCAGAATGTAACCCGACTCTGTGGGAAACTTATATCTCCCTTCCGGTTTGTCTTGTCTCTAAAAAGTATCTTTTGACGTTCGCGTGGACATTTAGGGGTGGATGCAGAAGGAGCTTGTGATGGCGTGTTTATACTAATAATATTATGAAATGCTCAAATGACCATTTTCTGGTAAGCATCGACTTGAATTTGGGCGTCAGAAAGGCAAGCTTATCATTTTGTTTTACTTATCTTTAGTCATAGTTGCTCTGGTAAGTTAAAATCTGTGTCAGATTTCCTGCAATCTGATGAAGACTTATTGCAGCCTAGGCTTAGTGCTACTGCATGAGTGATTGAATCTTAAAAGCTTTCTAGACACCATTTCAAGTTCTTTACTGGTGCGTCCCAGGTGGCTTTAACAGCTAAACTGCCAAAAGTTCATTTTCTGATAATCTCACAAATATTGTGTAAGTGTTCTTTCTATCTTCATCTTTGCTTTGTCTGATTTACTTAATGACACAGCACTTATGACTCAATGAGTCATAAGTGTGCTTGTCAGTTCTTATTCTTAGTAGATAATGCCAGATTTGTCCCCCCCCCCCCAAAATCAGCTTTCCTATTTATTGTTTCTGACTATATCAAATGAACTGGAATAGGGCAGTTGCTTATGTGTCTTTGTTCATTATCATCATATTTTCTTTGCGAGAGGGATGATTGAAAGGTATAGAAGGGAACCTGAATTACTACCACATTCTTCGTTTCATGATAGGTGTGAGTGAAGAGCAAGAATGTTGCCTGCAGTGGAGTTTTCACCTCACGAGCTGCATGCACGGCGAGCCCACGCAAAACATAGTGCTCGCTCCTGGTAGATTCTGCTTTTCTTGCACTTACCATGAAACGTGGCATGGCCGCTTATTCTTTGTTGAGTCGGGAAACTGGGAGCTCAGGGAAAAATTGACCGCATCTCCACGTGGTGAATGATGTTGGTTGGGTCGAAGCTCTGGTGGTGCTTGTCTGCGTAGACGCTGAGCCGCAGCATGCCGAGCCTTTCGTTTGTTTTCATCCATGTCAGAAAGAGAATGTGTGGTATGGAACGTGGTTATATACGCATTTGAGCATTTGACCGCAGCGTCCTCTCGTCTATAAACGTTGAGCCAATGCATGCAAAGTTTAATGCGATTATATGCGCATTTGACAGCAGCGCCCTCTCCTGTATAGACGTTGAGCGGCTACATGCAACGTTTCATCCATGACAGAAACCCCAGGTCTTGAGTTACTACCACATCTCAGAGCCCCCTACTCGTCCTGTCGCTGCGCAAACAGATTTCAACATTTTTTTTTCATCATTTTTTTCATATATTTTTTTTTCCTTTACACAAGCACGTGAGCTCACAAGCTCGTAATTTTTTTATCATTTTTTTTTGTGCCCTACACGAGCACGTGAGCATGTGCTCACGTGCTCGTGAGCACGTGATCTCACGAGCAGAAGCACGAGCACTCGACGCCGGCCTACGCCGGACGGACATACGGACATGGCTAGCGCCTAAGGAGCTTCGCCCCTAAAAGAAAGAGATTCAAAAATTAGCCTAAAGATAAGATCCCATCAAACCGGGTTCAATGATTTTGGTGTGATGCTTTGAACATAATTTGGCGCCCCAAGAAAGTTGTTATTATTATTTAACTGCCTTCCTCCAATCCCCAGCTACTATGCTCCATTTCACAAATCGGCCTCAGTGCTGCAAAGGCACAATTGTGGCTATGCAGATTACTTTGTGTGCACGAACACTCACGCATAGAAAGAGCTTTCGAAAACCACACTCTCGCGCTTGCGCCTTTTCCAGCACCAAAGCGAACTTGCGAGACGGAGTATCAGCGCCGAGACATTTGGTGGCGCCCCATTACGGTTCCCATTCGTGATGTCGCGACCGGGACTTGCCTCGCTGCGACGTCGCGAGTTGTGATTTGGGCTACTTATCGTCGGTTGCGAATGGCAAGCTTGATGGTCTGCATAGAAAGGATGGTGGAAGCTTGGAGTCGTCACTTTCTTACTCCAACATTGTCGAAATTGTCAGTCTGACTTTGCCCTTATAAAGACATCGTAGCGATCGTTTGGCCAATTAAGGGCGCCAACCACAGTGACACTTTTGGTCACACGCGTTGCCGGTAGTCGTCAAGATTGCTCATCCCCCTGGAGTCTCCCTCCTCACGGAGTTCTCACGTCCATATGCAGAGGCGACTCAGGAGCGGAGCCGCTGGGAGGGCCCCCACGGGAGCGTGCCCAGCACCCCGGTCCTGGGCTCTCGGGTCTCTGAGACAGCGGCCACTCCCTCCCGCATTGTGGTGAGTGCCCCCAACCCCTCCCCTCCTCCCCCCCCTCCCCCTCGCCTCCACCCGACGTAACGACCCACAGGACGTCCAGTCTTAGTGGGACGTTGGTGGTGCAGTTGGTGCCGGGGTGAGCGTGCCGACCTGGGCCCTCACTTAGTGTGTCGGTTGCTCTTCCGCACTGTCTGAGCGATTCTTCATTGTGGTGACAGAGGGGCAGATGCAAGTTAAGAATGCGCCAAAGGCTTTGCCCCTCGGTCTGTGCTCGTTGCCTTCTATCTCGCTTTGGCTGCACGAGCTTGCAAGACTCCAAAGTGGTTCTGAGGAGAAAGAGCTCTTATTGGAGGTGGAGCTTCTAGCGCAATCTTAACTTGCATCCGACTGCAAATAGGTTACAGCTAGGTGACTCTCTCTCAAAAAGAGTGTGGAGATATGCAGAAGCGAGCATTACATCCACATTATCTATGACCAAAATGTTTCAAGGTTGAGGGCATTGGTTGTATGTGAGAAGGCCAACAACCAGTGTAGTTCTAAAGAAATAACGTAACAACTAAGGCAATTTTTTTTTTTTTAAATTTGAAAGCATATTTAGTTTACACTTTTAAACATAATATGCCGCTGATTTCATAATTTTTTGGACAACAGTTGTTCATTTGTTCCTGGATGGTTTTAGTGACATGATCATGGTCCTCGTAGCTTTCTTTGTGCTTAGGAAGGACCTTTGTGGGAAAGCCAGAAAGCAGCTGGTGCCAGATCTCAAGAATAAGGTGGAGCTTGTACCAGACTAGTTCTCAGACCCCAATGAACCGATGAAATATAAGTTTTGGGAGTATAATGCAAAATTAATTAACTGTGTCAAGAAATATGTGAAGAAATGTGTCAAGATAAGTAGAGTAGTGATTACGTTGAAAAGTTCCGAATAAGTAAGCTGTCGAAGAAAAAAGTGATGACGAGGGTACTTGTATTATTTTTGTAAAATTAATCAGACTTTTGTTTTTGTAAAATTAATCAGACTTTTGTTTTTGTAGAATTAATCAGACTTTTGGGCCTCTCCTCATTCGTGGTCGAAGAAATTCTTGCTTTCACAACTTCATTTTGACAATGGTGACCCTCGGAAAATGAAGCGAAATGTATCAACCATGATTGCCAGATGGAAAATTGTGGTAATTGGTTGGCTTGACGTTTGGACACAGTTTTACTTGGATATGCATCGAGTTCACCATTTTCGCACAAATGGTCGAAAGACTCTCCAAAACAATTGAGGATCTTTCAAACGTGGCCAACATGTCCGTCGCAGAGCTTCTTCTCGAAGCGGTCGCTGAAGCAAAACCCGCTGAAGCGCACCAAGAGCGTGACCAAGCTGGAGCGTGGCCGACGCGTCATCGAGGCCCCGCCGCGGCTGCGCAGCTCGCGGTCGCACGAGTCCCTGCTGCAGGGTCCCCCGCGCCTGCGTGGCCCTTGAGGGTGCGCGCCTGGGGCCCCTGCACCGAGCCTGCCCCTGGGGCCCTCGGGCAGGGAGCACTGCTTCAGCCTGGGGCCCCAGGAGGGCCCCACCTGCGTGTTCGCCTGCCGCTCGCGCCAGCAGTGCCTGCAGTGGCTGCACCGACTGCGCCAGGGGACCCAGCCCGACCGGGACGCCCGCAGGCGCACCGAGAACTCGCTCCGGCTCTGGGTGCTCGAGGCCAAGGGCATCCCGGCCAAGAAGCGCTACTTCTGTGAGCTGCGCCTCGACGGGACCCTGTACGCCCGCACCTCGTCCAAGCTCAAGGGCAGCCTCTGCTTTTGGGGGGAGCAGTTTGAGTTCAGGTGGGTCCTTTCTTCCAGCCGCGCCATGTCGAGAGCGCCGTGTGCTTGTGTTGGGAGTTCGGCTGGGAAGGATTTGGCTGTGGCCTAGCTATCAACTGGAACAAGGTAGTTTTGTGTAAACAGTCCTTAAAAGTGATCTCTGTGTTTCAGAACAGTTAAATGACATTGAGTGAAATGACATAATGTTCATAAAACCATTTGCTATGTCATTGTGATGTTGATGTGTAATATCTGAGTCACTTGTTGCCCCAACTGAAGTCCCACAATCATTTTAAAAACTTGACCTAATTTTTTTTTTTTTTTGTTCAGGAAAGCATTGAGTTTTGGAAGTATCATATTTAGCTCTACCAACATCTGAAGAGTACTCCCGAAGTGTTTAATTATCATTGCATAGTAAACTTCTCATCGTATCTGGAAAACTTCGATACTGGAAAAAAAAGTTATCCGCTATTTTTGGTGCACCAATGCTAAACAAAAAGTAATAGGCTAGAGACTTCGAATGCAGTTTTCTACATTCATATTTATGATATAAATTTGATTTTAGTGAATCTGTGAGGTTTATTATCACTTGATAATGGGACTAAAAAAAGAGGCACATTCTTTGTTTTTTTGTCTAAAGTTTAATGAAGAAGTGCGCTTGTGTTCTTATAGAAACAAACAACTTTTTACAAAATATTATTCCCAGTCATATTCTTCAGGCATTCTGCTTAGTATCTAGTGAAGAAAAAGGCTGAACATTGCTTTGGTTTTCTAACGAAAGATTGACTTACCATTGCTGGTGCTTGAGTTGGCTATGCCCACATTATATGCTCTCTGGACATTGCTAGAATTTGGCTATTTTTGGCACTGTACCATTTGTTCACAAACCCTAATATTTACCGACAGATTGATTGTTCCAGGTAAAGCCGACCATTGAAGCTGAGCTCAACTCCAATCTACAAGCCTCAATCGGCTAAATTTTCACAGTGGAAGTCGTGTTTCTTGCTTCTTACCCTGAGGTGCAAACTCTCTTGTGTCTCACTATGCGACGCACAGTTATTGAAATTTGAGTCCAACATTGTTTTGTGGTTCCTCTAGGGTTGGTTTGTATAATGAACGTGGGGTTCTGTGCTAATCGTGACGGACTTGAGAATACAAACCTGCGTAAATTAAGACCTGTTTCTTTGCCTTTTTTGTTCTCTAGCCACCTGCCACCCCTGGAGTCCTTGAGTGTGTCCCTGTTCAGGGAGCCAGACAAAAGGAAGCGTCGGGACAAGGGACTGTCTCTGGGCAAGTGGCAACAAATTGGGCTTGTTCCATCTGCAGCTTTTGGTTTTTCACACTTTGCTACTATAAATGATTTTTTTAGCACTATTGATGCCTTACCAACATTGTGATGAACCAACATTGTGATGAAACTTTGGGCACATTTTTTCTGTCACGATTGTTCGTGTTAAATGTGAGCTTTTGAATGTAATAAGGTCTTGTAAGAATAATGTAGCAAAGTGATATTGAGCCGCAAAAAAGTAAAAGCTAATAAACAGTCAGGGAATAAGATCGTTGGGGTCTCGTACTATTCTGGGGGTCACAACACATGATGAGTCTGCAGCACGTACAATGACACGTGTCCACCCCACAGGCACCGTGACCATCCCACTGGTGGCGGCTCGAGGACACCAAGCAACGGAAAAATGGTGGGTTGAAACAGACTTGCTCGCAACTTGAAATAGAGGAGGCAGTGGGCACCACGGCAGTGCCCGTGGTCCCGCCAGCTTTGTAGTTGCGGACAGCCGTGAACGACTGCTCTGTTGCGCGTGCTCGCAGGTATGCGCTGTCAGCAGACAAGCCTCCCGGGGGTTCGAAGGAGTGGCCCTCGGTGCGTCTCAAGTGGCGCTACCAGTCCATGGAGGTGATGCCCCTGGCCAGCTACGACCCCTTCCTACAGGTACCTCCCTTCCGATTGCGTCTTCTTGGAGCCGGACAGAACTTGGTCTTCACTGGAATTATAGTTATCGATGGAATTGGGTTTGCAGGAAGGTCATTCGGCTGTCCCACTTCCAGCGCTAGCTTCCTAGTTCGATAACACGTCAGCGTTTCGTCTGCTTCGGGTGCGCTTGCGCAGGCAAAGCACGGGAAAAAGCAGCGAGTGCGTGTCGGAGACGTCTGAAAGAGATGCCTTTTTGTTTGCGTCCTTACTGTGGCTGTAGTTGTGCTGTAGAGAGAAAGGAATCTGCCTATCCTGATTAGAAGGGCCTTGAAACGGAGGCTTCTTGTGGGGACTCTGAGAACCATTTCCTTCCTCGTGAGGTTATGTCACCGTGACACTGTTGCAACTGCGGCGCAGTGAAGCCCACTGTAAATACTTGAATCGTCTGACTTCGGGGTGTGCCTGAGTTTTGGACCCCTCCATAACTAGAAGAGCCTAGTTACCACAGTGCATAGTGCATTGTGAACAGCAGGAAAAAGCACTATTCGGAATCTCTCTGAAACCCTTTGCGCCTTGGAGAAGTGGCCATCCCTCCTTGTGCATTTAAAACCAATTTTGCAATGGTCCTGAATTTTTTTTATCTTTTGACCCTAGTTTGATGTTTTTATTAGCATAGTTAGAAGTGCAAAAGACTACATGGGCCCTGTCTTGCTTCCTCCCACCCGTGTACGCAGTACCTGAAGCAGAACTTTGGCGAACTGTGTCGCCTGCTGGAGCCTGTCCTCGGAGTCCGACTCAAGGTGGGTTAACTTCAGAAAATTGTGGACGACCAGTAAAATTTAAAAAAAAAACGTCCTTTTTTTTTTTTTTCCCTCGAGGTTTTGGAGCATTTGAGGGGAGAATTTAAACATTGGTATTGAAATAAAAACTAGAGTTAGTGGAGCAATTGTTTTAATCGAGAAGTTTGCATAGTTGGATCAATTTCTTTTGCATCTGGCAGGATGTGAAGACATCCACAAGGTGTGTTTACTTCATTCTCAGCACCTTTTTTTCTTTAAAGGGATACTGAAATGAAATTTGAAATATACCTTTCACATTCAGAAATAAGTTAAATGTGATCAACCATATCTGCTAATGGCGATTGCCTGTCAGTATTTTGAACGGATGGCCGTATTTTTTGTTCCAAATGGCCGGTTCGAGTGAGCGCTCGAAGAACAACCATCGGAGAGCCCAATTCGCCTCGAGAGATTCGGTGCCCCCAGCGCACTCCTGACGTCATGTTTACCTTCACGGGAAAGGCTACAGGAAGGTTGGCTTGGTAGTGAACTTCGCCACTTGGCGGTTTCAGTGCGTTACAACCTGGCCGCTCGAGATTGCCGATAGTTTGGTCGGCAGTGCCAGCAGAGGCGAAGAAGTGACTCGCCTCTTCTTAAAACTCCTCTCCCTGCTCCCTGCAGGAATTTAATAGGCGCGCGAGAGAATTGAAATCTGGTTCGGCAAGTTAGACAGGGAGCGCGCCCACGCAACCGACCGCCGTACTTCGGTGGAGCAGCACTGCTTTTATGAAAAGGAGAACATAACAATATTCCAAGTAGCTTTGGGAACATCCCCCAGGTGCAATCTGCTAATCGGTGTATTAGTTAATCAGTGTATTAGAGCGAAAAATTAGTGTCTGGTGTGGCCAGAACATGGTTGACATTTAGACAATAGAATACCTTAAACGCTACAGTTTCGTTGCAGTATCCCTTTAAAACGGAGATGACCAAGGAAGTGGAAGGCTCATTATTCGAGGTGTGCGTGTTCTCGGAGATGCTCAAAATTGCATAAATACTGCATAATGCATCTAGTGAAACAGACAGCTGTAATTACATGCACATTTTCGGACGTTTTTGACGCTGCTGAACCTCGTGCATCTTTTTCTTTCTATCTAATAACCCGGGGAAAGGAAGGAAAAAAGTTAGGGAAAATGAAGCAGATTCTACAATTTATGCTTTCCATTTTGCTTCTCTTTTTTCGAGGCGTCAACATTTGGCAAAAGACTCGGAACAAACCGCGTTGCTTTTGCGTCGTGCCGACGGTCGTCGTCATTCTTCCCGTAGGAGGAGATTGCCACGGGGCTGGTGTCCGTCATGCACCGAGAGAACATGGCACGCGAGTTCCTCACGGAGCTCGTCATGGCAGACCTGCAGGAGATCGGTAAGGCACCGTCTGCAGCGGTGTTTTTGTATTTTCTAAACACCGGCCCTTTTTGGGAAGTACTGGTGGCCGCACGTGTTGACACACCACAGCTCAGAGCACACGGATCAAAAGCTTGCCCCGCAGAACCCAGCGATCTTGGGTTCAATCCCCACCCCTGCTCGTTTCGATCTTGATAAGTATGCTACCGGCGTGCCACTTACATCACTACTGCGTGATGCACGCTAAAGGCCGAGGCTAGCAAGTGGTGCTGCACTGGATAAATTTCTCGTCTGTAGCGGAGGCACCGAATGACCATTGGGGACGAGAAAGTTCCCGCTGGCTATACATACGCGCAACACAAATACAAATTTTACAGGAATAGCCGTTGGAACTTTTCCGACCACTGAAAGTGACGTCCGTTGTTGATGCTGTAGTTGTTGTCATTGACGTCGTAGTAGGGCGTCCATTGTCTATTTACCCAAGTCCTCGAAAAAGACCGCCTGCTGCCTGCGGGAATCGAACCCGGGTCTGCTGCATGCGAAGCGGAGGCGCTACCACAGGGCTACGCTACAGCTTTAACCCGCGTTATATTGTCGCGTGCAGGATCGAGAAGGTAGCATTTCCATTGATCTAGAAGATTCGCGTGTGCTCTTACCCCGAGCATAACAGATAAGGAGGCCAGAATGATGCCTAGTCAGTCTTGCCCTAGCTCTTTCCCGAACATTCTAGAGTCGAGTATTTGAGATGACGAGCATAGCAGATAAAGAGCCGTGCTCCGTATTGCCGATTCGTTCACTGATTCTCTCTCGCGATAGCCAGCTGTTACGCCGATGCACCGTCGCTTGCTGCTGCCGCCATCGACGTTGCTGCTGTTTTCTCGACATGTGTTCTCTTTTTTGTTTCTGGCACAAGTTCGCCCCTATGAAATCTTTAGTTAATTTTGTTTTCTCTTGCCTCATCGTCTCTTATTCGTGACAATATTTAGGTTCTTTATAGAACCTGATACCCACTGAACGAACGCTTCCTCTGGAAGAAAAATATAGCGGATAACAAAATTCTGTCATAGCATCGGCAATGCCAAAAGCTCGCACTGGGAGAAACGCTTTCACATAATCCGGAACAAAAAAAAAAAAAAGTGTTTGGAGTAAATTTTTTGCAACCGTTCACAATTTTATATTTACTTCATTTATTTTAGCTAATTGGATAGTTCATGAAGGACAGAGGTTGGATTCTTAGTATTTTATGGAATGAATGTGGCAAACACGCAGGTTAAACATTGTGCCGCTCTGCCAACATCCCCGATTTAGTTTACAAAGGTCAGGTGCTTGGGAGCGCGCAGTAGCCCAGACAGAAACAAAGGCCTTCGAGAACATGGCTAAATTATTCATTGTATTGTAGAAAAGCGATAATGGCGACGCTTGCTCGGAACAAGGAGCTCTTTGGGTCATGCAAGACATGACTCTTGATTGAAAGTTAGTAGTTCTGCATTTCTGTTACGCGAGGGAAGTAGGACGTGAAACCATTGAGGGCGTTGTGTGGTGGCTACAAGGATCTTGCATCGCGTGTCTATCTTGCCTCCCAGAGGACCAACACCTGACGTTTCGAGGCAATTCGCTGGCCACCAAGGCCACCGAGGCTTACCTCAAGCTCCTGGGCGATGGATACCTGCACGAGACACTCGGCGGCCTTGTTCGGGACGTGCTCAGCTCGAGCGAGGAGTGCGAGGTGGGTGGCTGGGCCTGTGGCGGGACAGTGGTCAACTGGAACGTGCACTAGATATGAACAACTAAAGGTGTGGTGTCGGAATTAGTTTTAGGGGCGAAGCTCCTTAGGTGCTAGCCATGTCCATCCGTCCGTCGTCTGGCCTCCAGTGCTCGTGCTCCTGCTCGTGAGCTCACGAGCACGTGAGCATGTGCTCACGTGCCCGTGTAAAACATTAAAAAAAAAAAATAATAAAAAAAAATAATTGAAAAAAATGTTTGCGCAGTCGACAGGATTCGAATTGTGCGGGGAGACCCCAATGGATTTCTAGTCCATCGCCTTAACCACTGAGCCACGACGGCGGGACGAGTAGGGGTTCTGAGATGTGGTAGTAACTCAAGAGCTGGGGATGTCATGGATGAAACGTTGCATGTAGCCGCTCAATGTCCATACAGGAGAGGGCGCTGCGGTGAAATGCGTATATAATCGCGTTAAACTTTGCATGCATTGGCTCAACGTTGATAGACGAGAGGGCGCTGCGGTCAAATGCTCAAATGCGTATATAACCACGTTCCATACCACACATTCTCTTTCCGACATGGATGAAAACGAACGAAAGGCTCGGCATGCTGCGGCTCAGCGTCTACGCAGACAAGCACCACCAGAGCTTCGCCCCAATCAACATCATTCAGCACGTGGAGATGCGGTCAATCTTTTACCCAGGTCACTCTGCCACAGCAAAAATAAATATCTTTTTTTTACTGCAATTTTTTTTAGGGCTACTCGGGCAAAAAAATTTATTTGTACAAGTAAATTGTGTTTTTTCGGTGAATGCACAATGCGGCGCGGATTCTCAGGGGTCCTCGAAAACATTCAGGGGAGTCTGCAACAAATAAAAAAAAAAAAGTCTGAAAAAAAAATTGACCGCATTTTCATGTGGTGAATGATGTTGATTGGGGCGAAGCTCTGGTGGTGCTTGTCTGCGTACACGCTGAGCCGCAGCATGCGAGCCTTTCGGCTCGTTTTCATCCATGTCAGAAAGAGAATGTGTGGTATGGAACGTGGTTATGTACGCATTTGAGCATTTGACCGCAGCGTCCTCTAGTCTATAAACGTTGAGCCAATGCATGCAAAGTTTAACGCGATTATATACGCATTTGACCGCAGTGCCCTCTCCTGTATAGACGCTGAGCGGCTACATGCAACGTTTCATCCATGACATACCCAGTTCTTGAATTACTACCACATCTCAGAGCCCCCTACTCGTCCCGCAGTCGTGGCCGAGTGGTTAAGGCGATGGACTAGAAATCCATTGGGGTCTCCCCGCACATGTCCGAATCCTGTCGACTGCGCAAAAATATTTTCATCAATTTTTTTTTTCATCTTTTTTTTTTTTTACACGAGCACGTGAGCTTAAGAGCACTAGCACCGTACGCCGGCCAGACGGACATGGCCAGCACCTAAGGAGCTTTGCCCCTAAAAAGCCCTCCTATGGCATCGCGCAATTCCTCCGATGCAGAATGCATTGGGGGTCCTTGAACGGCCTCGGTGTGGGTCTGGGGGTTCCGTGATGGCCAAAAGTTTGAGGACTGCGACGGCCAGAAATGAACAGCCGAAAGCTCGAGAATGGATTAATCTGATTGCAGCCTTTTTTTGCCTCTTTTGTTTTTTTGTATCTTTCCTGTTAAATTTTGAAAAAAGGTGGCAAAATTTAGGAATTTTAAGCCTCCAAATATACCTAATCTTGTTTGCATTATACAGGTGTTTGTGTGGCACAGTAAAGTGCTTGTCAGTCTCTTACCTGCACTTTTTTGGTAATACGATACACCCTTCTCTAAAGCAAGTCATCCAGTGGCAGTATTGAAAGCTCCAACATTGCAGCACTAATGGCGGTCACGGAAAAACCAGAACGGCTTTATCGAGCACCCTCGACCTCGTGAATCAAGGGCGACATACAAGGATCATCATCTTAAAATCAATTCCTCGCTTTCTGATCTTTGCTTTTGAAGAGGTTTGCTTTTCCCGGTGTGGAGAGGCTGTGTAATGCCGCCATTAGGGCGTCCGGTTTGGCTCTGCACAGGGTGGCTAAACTGACTTTTGACAAGGGCCTATTCTGAATTGCAACACCTGTTTTAAAAATATGTTCATTAAATAACGAATTGGATGGCACAGCCTGCTCTCATTTTATTTTTTTGTGTGTAAGGTGCCTGGAACAACCTGAAGTTTGCTGGAGATTGCAGCACTTGATATATATTGACAAGTTTCGTTTATAAATATGCGAGGTAGAAACAGTCGGTTAGGTTTAGGGAATGAGTGATCTTTGAGGCCCGGAAGACAAGATCTCGTTCTACCGAGTTAGCGATGTTTCATGGGTCGACTCCCGTGGACTAGGTGGACCCGGCCAAGGTGACTGGCGGCAGTGGCGCCCTCCAGCGACAGCAAGGGCTCCTACGGCAACGGGTGCACGCAGCGTGGCAGCGAATCACGCGCTCGGCTCCAGGATTTCCTCCGTACGTAATTCTTGTTTTTAAAGGTATAGCTTCACAGGTGACACCTTGCAGCGATTTCGGTGTCTGCATTTGCAGGAGTGGTCCAGTTGCGCCATTTGCACCATTTTGATGAATTCCGCTTCCCTGCGCCTTGCGGCGCCCAAAGGGAAAAATTATGCCAAACTGCACCAAAGCGAACAAATCTGCAACGAATTGGTTTTTGGAAGAGTTTTTGTCTGGCAACTGTGGGAATCCAGTGGGGTTTGGACATCACAATCCAATCCCGGTTTCGGGCTCCGTGGCACTGTTTCACAGGTTTCACACCAATTTTACCGGCATTGTTAACGCAGAACAGTTTTAACAGTTTTAATTGCATTTCGAAGCACTACTGAAGATTAGCAAGCACAAGTAGTAATTCCTTTTTTTTTTCTGCGTGCTCATGTTCAGATGCATGACAGTGTTTTATAGGAATGTGCTCGCACATGGTTCCCATTTCGTTAGCATGCTCGTTCGGGACTGCTGGGTTACAATTTGTTACCTATTTTCACGTCAAATGATATGAATCCTTCATCGTACTACTCGTTAAAATGTCAATACATTAGGGAAAACCCAAAATATTTTTATTGATTATTCGCTTGTTTCACGTGATAAGAAGCCGCCTCGGTGGCTCCGAGGCGAGAGCGTCGGCCTACGGATCCCCATGTGGCGGGTTCGAATCCCGGCCGAGGTGCCCGCAATCTGACGGAGGCTTATTGCGGAGAAGACGCCGTGTAACCGAGCTTTCGATTGCACTTCAAAAGATCCCCAGGTGGTCGAAATTAATCCTCAGTCCTCCGCTGGGGCGTGCCAGATGCCCTTCGTTGGTTTGGCACGTAAAACCCACGAATTTGATTTGACACGTGATAAGACTTTGTATATTGCCAATTTACCTTTCTATCTAGAAAAGGGGTCTCGAAACCCCGGCCTGCTGAGGTGTTCCGTCTGGCCTGCCGATGGCCGCGTGTCTTTGCCGTGATGATCGGCTTGTGGCCCACTGTTGCTAATGCAAAAATAAGAACGCGTAAAAAAAAAAAAAAAAAAAAAAAGGGCAGCATTGCGACGCGTTTTAAAAGCGCAAGCGAAGATATATAAAAAAAACAAGAAAGTATGCATCAAAATGTGGGATCTTTCGCCATAGTATTTTTTGTACATTGTCATCAGCAGCATCAATGTATTCTTAGTTTCCTGCTTCATGTCTGTGTAATTATGATCTGTGTCATAACTCTTACATATTTTCATCATCAGATCTAGCATTCTCAGTCTTGTGGCCTGTGTTAATATATGCACTTTGATTTATGCCTGGTGAGTTCTCTGGGTCACAATTATTTTGTAATGTCATAATTAGCTACATGTTGAATTTAATAATGGCAATTGCAAACACACTACGGCCCTTCTTTTTGAAATGCAGTTTAAACTGCATAGTGTAACGTATGTCAAGGAGTCATGAAAATCCGCACTATAAGCGGTACCACGCTATAACCAAAACATAAATTTTTCAGGTCAAAATGCATGCCATGAGACAACTTACCTTTTGTAAAACAATTTATTTTATGTTAGATGAAAACGAAAGCTCCGTCTGAAGAAAGTTCTTATTTCACTAGACTAGCACACGTCTCTCTCAAGCGTGTCACGCATTTTGAAAGAAATTAGTGATTTTTGCTTGGCGCTGCCTTTTAACAGCATTGCGGATGACCTGGTCTTCGATAACGCTAAGGCATTTGAACACCTCATAACTGAAGGAGTTCTGCTCACAATGAACTTTCAGTTTCTGTAAGAGTTCCAGTGCGTTTTTACTTGAAACTTCCGGCGTGCTCTCTTTGTTGTTGTCCGACGGGTCTTCGAGTGCTCCTCCCAGAACCTCGCGCCGCTGCAGCAATAGCTTCATCGGTGGTTGCTTTCTCAGATAACAGAGTCATCGGCATCCTAGTCTTTATAGTTATGAAACTTGTCGTTTGCAGGAACAATGTGGTTTTCCCCACGTTGTCCGCGCCGATCGCCTCATCAATCGCATCACTGCGCCGATTGGCGTCGTCCGAATTCCCGGCATCGTGCACAAACCCTGTGTTGCGAAAACACTTTTGGATGGTGTTGGCTTTTACTTGCTACCACGACGCGGTGATCATATCGATGGCGCCCCTCAAGTCCACCTTGATGAGTTCCTCTTGTTGCAGTTTCAAGACGACTCTTTCGCACGAGCGCTTTTTGTAGAGCGCCTTGACTGTAGTGATGACGCCCTGATGAAGAGGCTGGCTTTTAGCAGTGGTGTTTGCCGGCAAGAACTTCAAATTGACTGTGCTTAATTGTGGCTGCACATTGGGAGTGCTGCAGTTGTCCAGGATAGGAACGACGCACCGTTTTTGTGCGACCATGTTCTCATCGAAACTTTTCAGCCAACTAGCAAAGAACTCTTGGGTCATCCAGGCCTTTCCATTTGCTGTGTACACCACAGGCAGACATTCTCACTTCTTGAAGCAATGTGGTCGTTTTGATTTCCTGATTGTAAACAAGTGTCGCTTGTCGGAGCCGTCCATATTTGCACAAAACGAAACCGTGACACATTCCTTTGAGCCCGGAACAGGGTTCACCTCTCATCGCGAGGGTGCGATCGGGAAGAATGCACAAACCAGCTTCAACGGCATTATAGATGTCTTTGTCCGTGTATGCGGAAAGCATCATCTCGAGATGAATGCGAAACGACGCATTATCTCGGGCGAAACGGGAAGTCGACGACGCCTGAATGCTGGCGTCGTCGACTTCCCGCTTTCGCCCGAGATAACTATGCAGCTAATCCCGTGGCGGTCTTTACACCGCTGGATCCAACCGTTGAGGGGTTGATGCCTTCGTGTTTGAACAAATGGCCAAAGGACCTAGCCTTCGCTTGTAGCATTGAGCCACTCAGTTTAGACGTTCTTGGCTTGCACTTTGCGAAACCACCTAAACAAGGCTTTGTCGACGTCCTCATACTTTGACGTACAAATCCTCTTTTTTGGAGAGCGACGCAGAATCTTGCTGTAGCTGCTTCCGTACCCGCTCCCAGTTCTTCCAGACAGTAGAAACCGTTGTGTCAGCGACGTTGTTCTTGGCTGCGACGGAAGCTTTTTTCATGCTACTTTCGACATCTTTGACGATGCTCTGTTTAGTTTCGAGAGACAAGGCTCGTCGTTTTTTAGTCATCTTGGGCTTGGGAGACGGGGACAGATAGGCGATGGATGGCCGATTTTCGTATGATATGCTTGACGCGGTCTAAACATAGGTGGAGCAAGCCATGCGTGGAGTGAGCCATAAATTTTCTTTATAATGACAAAAAAAAAAGTTGAATTTTCTTCAGAAAAAAAAAAAAAAGAAAGATAGCAGCGGGGAGAAGCGAAAAACACCGGAGTCAAGACGCTTTGCAACCGCCACTTTGACCGGTTACAATTTTTGTACCAAGCAAATGATGCAACATGTTTTTGCACTTTTTTTTTGCCTGGCCTAAGGAGAGTTGTACGCCAGAGTTTTAATGAAATCGAGACCGGGTTATTTTTTATTTTGTTTTTTCAATATGGGTATTTTTTTGAAAATGTGTTTTTTCAAAATATCTTTTTGTTATGTTTATATTTTTATCGGAAGCTCATATTTTTCACGAATAATTTAGATGCCCTCGCCTATATTATGTGTAGCTTTCGAACTCGTTAATGCCATACATATTGAGTAGAAGGCCTGAAAGTTGGTGTGTTTGTTGCACCTGGTCTAAAGTTAGGAATTTCTTGTATATTTTTTTAATTCATAAAGCGCACAATATTTGCATGCCGTTGACTTACACTTTGGTGTGTTACATGAAACAGGAAACATTTTTGGCTTACCACTCTTAGCCTACATTCCACAGGACCTCACAGTTGGCACCTAATGCATTCCGCGGTGGGAGCGGGGCCGTCGCGCAATCTTGAAACATTTTTTTTCTCGTAGTGAAAACACGGTTTCGAGACAAAAAGTTTTGTTTCGTGCGATTAATTTGTGTGCACATCACATATAAAAAAAAACAAAAAATAAAAATGTTGAGTGGACCTGCTGGTTCGATCTCTCGTGGAATCACCCTGCACCGAAAATCAAAGTTCGGAGTGATGTCACCTCCTGGCTTTTTATCTACCCTCACAAAACATGGTGGCGCTGGCAGCGCCTTCGCACATGTAACACTGAGGATGATCGGTGAGTCGGGGAATCAGACAAAGTTATTTTTTTTAGGTGCCTGACGGCCTCTCAGACTTCAAAAGAAAATCGTCATACAGTCAAAACAACCGAGTTTGGTGTCTGTGTACCAGTTTCGGTTGTGACTCCACCGGGGCAGCCTTTCACGCAGAGCCGGCGCGACGTGGCCCCTCACGTCGCTCACAAAGGTCCACTGCGCATTCTCTTCCACCTCGGACCGTTCCGGATAATTTGAGATGGCTGAAAGGGCCTTAAAAGAACTTTAAACTCGAAAGTGAAGCGTCGTCTGCTCACAGCAATAGGCGGCAGGCACGTAGAAGAGCGTTCGATTGGGGAATGCGGGCGAACACGACACTCTGGGTCGGGATGGTTTGGAGGCGTGAGAGAAACTTGAGTTGCAGGATGACTTATTCTTTGGCGTCACTGCACCGGAGCGGATCGTGTGGGAACTTCAAATTCGGCTTTGGGAAATTGTTTTTTTACTTCACAAATAGGGACTTCCCAGGTTCCGAATTTTGAGGGTAATGTCCAGGCATTGTTTTCAGTCGTTCTGGATAATAAAGAAAAATATGATTCTGACCTGTCAGTGCCTTTTTAAGATGAAAGGTTTAACGTAGAAGTCGTTGCTCACAATTCTAATGTGTTTCAGGGAGCTGCGAGCCCTGTTCCACGCCTACCGACAGCGGCTGTCTGGTGGGCAGCGTGAGGAGGAGCTGTGCGACAACCTCATCAGCGGATCCATCTTTCTGCGTTTCCTGTGCCCGGCCATCCTCTCACCCAGCCTGTTTGGCCTCACACCCGGTAAGGGTGGCCTAGGTGCCTGGCAATGGTGTTTGACCGTGGTTACCGGATATGGAAGTGGCCCTTGTATGCGCTTCTGGTCGGGTAGAAATCAACTCCACAGAAAATATCTAAATAAGAAAAGGAAGAATATACAAAAAGAGGTGGGAGCACCGAGCGGATAGGCAGCGTGATAAAATTATACGCAGCCTGAACACGAGGGATGCATGAGGAGATTAAAGGTGACAAAAGTTTGAATGCGGCAACGAGGTTCAAAGAAATGCTAGTGATGCTTTTTTTAAATTATTTTTAATGGTCTGACTAAAAATATTGAATTATATTTTACCCAGTCACTAGTGGTGTTTAAAAAATGAAACGTATTGGCTACTTGGTTCAATGATTGCATTGTGTACCTGAGGAAAAGTCAGCATACAAAAACTAAAGTTGCTGCAATGTGTGCAGTAGCTTGTGTTGTATGTTTCTCAACAATAAAAAATTACACCGAATTAAGATTAGCAGAAATCTTCATTGTGACTCGTGCACAACCTAAGTACTACGCATAAAAAATGTGTCAGTCTTGGGAGTTTTTTTTACTTTAAATGTAGACATTTTATCCCGTAACTATGTGATGCATGTCCTAAGTATTTCCAGCATCTCAGGTTATCCTTGTAGATAAATGAGGTCTAAGTGGTTCTCTCCTGCATTGCTGCCATGCTTTGGATGATTGGGATTGAAAGAGTGTTTATGATTTTCGTGTTGATAGTATTTTCAGACCGTAGAGGTCAGGACATTACAGTAAAATCCCGTAAGGGCGCCCTCCCGAAAGATCGCCCATCCCGTTTTTCTGGCTAAATATCTGCAACATAAAAATTCCGAAACATCGCCCACCCTCCGATTCCCGTTGGACGTCAAGCGATTTCCAACGGGAATCGCACATCAACGGCGCGATCGGCGGTACCGGTGTGTCCGAGAAGCGAGTTCATAGCGGGTTCCCGCGTTTTTGTCTGCGATCTGCGCGCGATATCGGCTCGCGTAACACTCTCTTTGTTCCCGCGTGTATATTGCATCGTGAAATGCGAATCTGGTGCGTTCTAGATTTGCGGTATTCGTTCTCGAGTTCGTAGCAAATTCCCGTGTTTTTGTCCGCGATCTGCGCGCGCGATATCAATTTTTAGCTGTAACACGCGCAAGTTGTTCTGGCGTGTATTTTGCATCGTGAAATGCGTTTCTGCTGCGTCCGCGATCTGTGGTATCCGTTCCCGTGAGATGCGAGTCCTCGGCGTGCTTCCGCGAGTCCTTCGTACCGTGAACCACGAATCTGCTGCGTCGGCCACTTGCGGTATCCTTTCCCGTGACACAGGAGTTTTTAGCGAATTCCCGCGTGTTTATCGCATCGTGAAACACAAATTTGCCGTGTCCGCGATCTGCGGTATCAGTTCCCGCATCACGTGGTTTGTAGCAGGTGCCCCGGCGCTTATCATTAATTTTTGATAAAGTTTTGCTGTGGCATCCCCAAAGATAGCCCACCCCATACTTTTCACCATTTATCTCTTGATTTTGGGTGGGCGTCCTTACGGGATTTTACGGTACACTGTTAGGCAGCTGAACTGAGCAAACTACCGTAATATCCCGAGTCATCGCCCATCCCCGAGTCATCGCCCACCCCAATTTTTGGGCCAATATCGATTTCTAAAAAACACCGAGTCATCGCCCACCCCTTCAAATACCCCAACGCGGACTCCGCGATCTGCAAACACTCATCCTACCCTAATGACGCGGCCGCGGACCTTACAGTTGGAGGACGTCCGTGACAAAGTAAAACGGAGAGAAAGGCCCTCTCTTTGCTTACGCATTTTTCGCGTGAGCGACTCCGAAGTGGTAGTGTATCCATGCGAAAAGAAAACGATGAAGATAACAAAATAAAAGTTTGTTTTGCTTACAAAAATATCGATCCGACAAAAAAAAAAAGAATCGGAAAGATAACACAAGCATTAACCCAGTCAGGAATCGCGAGGTAAGCGTACGCCCCATATTTTGGGATGTAACCGCGGAGTGTAAGGTCGAAGTCTGTCTCCGCCGAAGTAAGGTCGCCGCGAACCCGCTCCTTCTCCCCGCACGTCGCGACCGCGGTTGTGCAATGTTTTAGACAAAGCCAACAGGTAAATAAAGCTTTTCTGGAACGCCCTACACAGACGTTAGTAGAGCGTCCCAAACCCCTATTGATGACGGCACGCATGTACGCAAAAACAAGAAAGTTACGCAAGAGCTTGTGATTGACAAGGCGCCCGACTTGGCCCGACGCCAAAGTATTTGCCACGCGATCGCCGGCTTTTCCGCTTTCCCAGCATCGCTCTTCGTCGCTTCTTTGGTCCGCTCGCTTGCTCGCTCGCTCGTTGCGCCTGGTTGGTTTTTCTATTTTCTTGCAAACTTTTCTTTCTTTTCTTCTCTTTTTTTTTTACTAACTAAGAGAACATAGTGGTGACGTGTTTTCACGGAACAAACGTTCGTGCTCTATGCAGATCGGTGGCGTTCCTAGCGCGTATGCAAGCAACGGACTTCGCGGTAGTAAAACATTCTTTCGTGAGCATTTTTTCTATAAAACAATAAAACTAAATCGAGTTTTGAGTTTAATGTATCTGTTGCGTAGCAGCGCTAGATACGGAGAAAAACTGGGCGGCTTTCTCCGCTTTTATTAACTTTTTGTGCTCACCCACCGAGACATGGCCCACCCCACTTTTTCTATGAATTTCAGGCGGCAGGGGGGTGGGCGATGACTCGGGATATTACGGTAATCATACTTACAGTTCCTCCCAAAGTGTCCTTCTACAGCAGTTCTAATATTATTTATGTGTAAACCTCGCATTGCATAACATTCGCATCTGCACAGTCTTGTGATTATCACTAGAATTCTGTATTTTCTGAGTTTATTTTTTGTAACATTTTGTAACATCTGTAACATTTGTAACATGCATGTTTTTCGGAGTTTACTTTTGGAAAAGATTTTGGGTTTATCGGAGTTACTTTTTTAGATTTCCAATTCTCCGGAATTTTGAGTTTAATTTTATTGCTTCCAATTTTTCAACGTTAAAAATAATAATAATATCCATACACAAACATACCCTGAATTCATAAGGACTCATGCATATCAAATGATATTTCTTGTGTTGCATTTGGCATTGGTGCCCTTGCCATTAGCAGTCCTAACAGTCCCACGACAAATCTTGCAAAGAAGTGCTGCTTCAAATGAATGACAGTTCTTTGAAACAACTGAGCACCTGGTTGTAGCCGATGGGAAGCATAGAAGCCCCAGCTGCCCGGCCCCCTGCTATGCAACCTACAGGTTTATGGCTTTTACCGTTATAAAAACACTAGCCATCCTCCCTATAAGAAACACAAATAGTATGCTCCAAACTGGAAACTGGAACGGTGGCTTTTGTCGTGACCCTAAAGCACGAAAACTCGTTCTGAACGAACCCCCTTTGTCAATAGCCCAAGATTTCAATGGAAACTGAAGTGACTTCTGCTTAGGACAACAGATCCTGTTCCATCACAAAAACTTATTCGTACCACGGTCGCTTTTGCCCTTTATTGCTTTCTATTTTGCCACCACGACCTCGGAATTCAGAGTTTTTCAGATACATCCGAATTGACGAAAAATTTTCCGGTGAGTGTTTTTCGAGTATTTCGAATCTATCCGAAAACATGGAATCCTAATTATCACCTAGTTTAGTATGGCCATGTTTCTTTTGCGTCATAAAACCTTTAATTGTCGTCGTCTTTTCCCCCCCCAAATGCAGAGTACCCGTGATGAGAGGGCGGCCCGAAGCCTCACCCTGATAGCCAAGACAATCCAGACGTTGGCCAACTTCACCAGGTGGGACACTCCTTGTTACACAACATCCTCTCAGAGCTCAGACGGATGCGCCTCTCTCGGCGTCGCAGGTTTGGCGGCAAGGAGGGCTTCATGGAGTTCATGAACGACTTTGTGGAGAAAGAGTGGAGCACCATGAAGGCTTTCCTCAAGCAGATTTCGGTGAGCCCCCTTTGCACGGAAGCGTTCAGTACGTGCCTAGCGAACAGGGAAACGAAAACGTTACTAGTGGCAACAACTGCTTCCTAGATTTGCTTTCTTGAACCCCTATATGGTTCAATTTATCAGGATCGGAAGAAAGATCATCAAGAACACATTTTTGCAATGTAATGAATTTTGTGGGACATTATTATTCATAACTCGGTACCTGGTGGAGTGCTCTAAACATTGAAAATAATTTATTCGAAAAAATTTGATTGCAATGTTACTCGCTCGAGAGGAAACAAATGAATAAAAGCCATGGACTACTGTGTCCACAAGCTCTTCGCCGCACGACAATGAAAATCGCAAGCAGAATCGCGCCACGTGAAATGGGCCCAATGCTGAAAATGTGTGTGCAACTTTCAACTGCCGTTTTCTCAAAATGGATCTTTCTGTTGGCATTGGCGATATCCTAGCGATATCTGGTAAACTGTTTAATGAATTTGCATGCATTTTTTTATTCTGTTCCTAAACAACTTTGTGAGAGCATGACAAGCTTCTTTTTTGAAAATAGTGTTAAAAATTTATAATACTCAAATTAAATTTAAAATAGTGTTAAAAATTTATAATACTCAAATTAAATTTGATGGATGAGGATATGGCCAACAATATGAAAATCAGTGTTGTGCAAAAAAGTCTTGGAAAAGAATAATGTTGTAACCTTGTTCAGGTGGTAAATATATTTATTTCGAGGAGCCAAAACTAAGCATGTCCGGCCGCCAGGACATACGGTGCCGAACGCCCGAGCTGCCAGCCACTCGAGCCCGTGCACCTGGCTTGATGGTCCCTTCGATGATGATAGTAGGCTGTCTGCTACAAATAAGAAGGGCTTTGTCATGTCCTGGGGTACCTATCCAGGAATGTTTATAATACATTTCACATTCCCACTATGCTTTGCTATTTCTCCAGGCCTGGGATAAAGAGAGCAAGTGAACCATACTGAAAATATTTGTAAATTAGGAACCCATAGGCACAGTCTTATGAAACTTAACAGTTACTCTTATATGTGTGCTATGAATGTGCCCTAAAAATTTCATAAAGATAGCTCTAAAAATAAAAAAGTTCAGGTTCCATGCCAGCTTGCCCTTTTAAAGGCCATTTGCCTCTGAGTCCGCTTGAGTGCACTGTGCCTGCTTGTGAGGTACGGTATAGGTAACCCTGGGACATTTCCGATCTGCGTATAACTAGACTGAACATTTTGCAGTATTTGCGGGATCAAACCCATGCACTACCTCATAGATGGAGCGTCGTCCAGGGCTACCTGATAATGGTGTGCCAGTTTGCTAGTTTATTCTCTCTTTGTGTGCGGTGAGAACTGAGCACAGCGCACTCGAATACACCCAAACGCATATGTGTGAACCAGCCTATGAATGCCTGGCATGTGGAAGGAACTTGCCCACCACACATCATTTCGTTAATGTCGCGTGAACTCTTGTGGTGGCAGCAAACCTGTTCACACTTTTGTGACTGTCCCATGTAGAGCCCGAGTCCCAGGGAATCGATGAACAGGGACACGCCCTGCGTGGACCTGGGCTTGGAGCTGGCTCAACTTCAGGGCCTGCTCAGGGAGTGCCTGCCACAACTGGAAGGCAAGGTGAGCAGTCTCTCCAGTGGCAGTGACGAGAATTCCTTGTGCGTGTATGTCGGGAGGTGGGGAAGGTTCTAGCATGACGTGGTGTTACTGCAATTTGTGTTTTTACAGCGGAGCTGTTAAGGGCTAGGTTCCCCAGGATCATGTCCGTGTATGTCGACACAAACCTACCGGGACAGCTACCGCCATCTATAAGCGACGGCGGCAAGCACACTACCAGCATGGTTTCCGCTGTCCCTCGTAGATGGCGGCAACCTTTCCAGCTATAATAGAAGAATGGATAGTTGGGCGCGTTGGTGGGAATCCATCGTAGGAAACAGCGCGAAAAACAGACGACGACGAAGAAGAAGCACACAGTGTATCGAGTACAGCTCTGCTGGTCTTCCTTCTTCACGAGAGTGGAAAGGCTGAATGTTTCTAACGTTTTTTAATTAGGACTATAAACTGCGATAGTTCTTTCTGACACGAGGTTGAATGACCCCGAGTGTACTAAACATGTCACAGGCAGCTTGAGAGTGCTTGGGGGCCCACAGAAACGGTAGATTTTTCATGCTTCGGAGAAAACTAGAAAGTTTGTTGATGGAGGATACAAGTTAGAAAAGTATGTAATTAAAAACATGTATATAGCAATGATGCCTGGTAAATTAATAGATAGCTTTAGAATAACGTACATAATTTTAGCGCACGTTACCGCTAAATTTAGTGCTTGCATTTGTGCACGCTACGCCAGAGAGTTTTATAGCCTATTTGTCTGGGGCACACTGTGCCCGTGCAGTGCAGTAAACTCTTTCCACTTTACTACACGGAAGGCTGGTGGAGGGAGAAGGAAGCTTCCCCTCCCCTCTAGCCTTCCCTGTACCATGAACCGCACTGCACTGGTGCGATGCAGGCTCAGACGAATTGGCCAAATGGAAAGCGTTTCTCCACTGCGACGAAAAAGCCTAGGCATTTCGCGCTTGCATTGCCACCGAGGTACAGTCACAATTTTTACTCCACTCACAAAATGCTGCAACTAAAAAAAAAAAAAAAAAAAAAGGAAGAAGATTTTTGTGTTTTTTTTTTTTTTTAAATTTAGAGTAACCTTTTAAATTCGTTTAAATATGAGTGCGACAGGAGCGGTTGACCGGTGGTATCTGCTTGCGTCGCCTCGGCAAGACAGGTCTCCTGTACTGACCTTCGCACTCCATACCTTCGCCGAGAGATGTTCACGTGTCCCAAGCATCGAGTTGCCGGCTATCGTTGCCCACCTTCCTGAGTCTTCCAAACCGAGTGCAATGTCGTCCTGTGTTGAAAATCGCACTTGCAAGGATGCCACCCATGTCGCTCTTACTGCGCCGCCAAAGCGGCCTCAGCTGTGATCCTGGGAGCCGCCATTTTTCAACCGTGCTTGTCTCGGCTTTAGCCAACTTTTCATCACGAATCCTCCTTGGAGGAGCGCAAAAACTCTGAGTACACACGTAATTTCCACGAAAAGCACACGCAAAGCGCAAAACATGGCTAGCATTCGGTGCATGCGCAGTGGCGATGACGCTGTTCCTTGCGTACGCAAACCTTTAGCGGGCTCTCTTCTAAAACTGCCTAATATTTGTTGATAACCACAGGGTCAGTGTAGTGGCACCTAAACACAGGCTCGCAGTTCATTTCAAAGTTTATTTTGTTGCAAGCATTGAAAGGTGAAGTTGTCTCTGCCGTGCCAGGAAGGAGAAGCGGCCCTCCGCGGGGCCCTGGATGGGGCGGTGCCTGTCAGGGGCCGCAGGACCGTGCTGTCTTGCTTGGAGGCCGCAGGAACAACGCAGGGCCCTGTGGCACCTCGATCGAGCACCCTACCCAGGTGGGCTTGTGTTCTTGTCAATGAACTAAACCATGGGTTCCCAAACCGGGTCCTAGGAACCAAGGGAACCCTGAGCTTCCACCTGCAATCTGTTGGAGGCTTATTGCGGGAGAAGGCGCCGTGCAACCGAGCTTTTGGTTGAACGTCAAAAGATCCCCAGGTGGTCGAAATTAATCCTCAGTCCTCCGCCGGGGCGTGCCAGATGCCCATCGTTGGTTTGGCACGTAACACCCCCAAATTTGATTCCTGAGCTTCCAAATTTCCTCATCTGTTCCTGCCCTTAAGCGAAGCATATTTCCAGCTTTAGCACTATTTTAGCGGGTTTGAGCCATCCATTGAAGCATACCATGAGTCACTCTCTCTGTTTGGAGCATTATTTTCTACAAGGTTTGTAGGCTTCTTTTATGCTTTGCCTCGATTCCGAAACCGGAAGGTATTCTGCAATTGCAATCCCGGGCAAATAGGGGTTCGGTGAGATTGAAAAACTTGAAAACTCCTGAACTAGATTGAAAAACGTGAAAACTCCTGACTTAGACCAAGGTGCGTTGTTCAACTTGTAGTATCTCGGGAATATTGGAATTTTCGAATATTATTTTAAATAGCACGCTATTCGATATTCGCTTTGGGATGAACCGCAACATTCATGCTTTTTGAAGCGCGAATATTGAAGCACAAACTGCCACAAAAGAGAGCTCCGCGGATGTTGCTTCCCCGCAACTCACCGGTGCCCGGTTAGAAGCGCGCTCAACAAGGCTAACCGGCCGCGAGCAACACTTGGAAAAGAATTAATATTGCCGGTGCATGCCTTTTCTGAACGTATTGGGGCATTTTCTGAACGTATCAAAGTTCACACCAATGGGCGGTTACAAACTTTTTCTGAATGTATTTGAGATCATGCCTGCAAGCTTTTAGAGTATGTTTATTTTAGTTTACACCTGCAAATGTTTACAAAGTTTTTATGAGCCAATTTGAGTTCCCACCTACGAATGTGTGCATGTAATAAATTGTTTCGTGACAGTTGCTGTCTGTCTCATCTCTAACACCCCCTGAGTAGCGTTCTCGTCCCTTAAGTTTTCCCAGATCGTACGATTTATTTCCCGGTCCCCTGGAAAAAGTATCGACGAGGTTCTACTGTATATGCACAGCAAGAAGATACTGTAAACGACTTAATTTTCACGGGCTCAAATTTTCGCGAATCAGGCCAAAGCTGAAAATTTAAAATTATTCGCGGGTTCTAATTTTCGCGAATTAAGTGTAGCTTCCGTAGCGTTCACATATTGCGCGAATTGTTCGCGGGACCTATTTTTCGCGAATTGTAGGTGATTGGCGAAAATTAGGTCCTCGCGAAAATTTAGTCGTTTACAGTATATAAATTCTCTCGATTAGGTATAGCTGGGCGTCTCTACAAGATTAATTTTATGTTAAATCCGTCGTTTACTCGCCATTCCAATGTAGGCATTAAACTTTCCGTGGCCACAGTCCATAAATATAGTAAGATTAATATAAACTTAGCTTTGATGAAATGGACAAGTGGAAGCTCTTAAACATTCCTCACGAGTTCAGCTGCATTTCCGTGTAAGTATGATGCAACAGTATTGAAAGGCTCGAAGAAACTGTTCGATATTGGATTTGAAAACATTTGACCAAAACCACTATTCGCTTCGAATTCGCTTCAAACTCAAAATCCCCTATTCGCACATGCCCATCAACTTGACATTCACTTCGGGTCATTTTAAAAGCATAGCACTTACAGGGTCAGCTCTTGGCCCTCCGTGTCCGTGCCCGAGACGTGGCCTTCACGGTGTCGTGTAACGACCGTCATCACCGTGACAGTCGTCACAGGGCGTATGGTCACGGGACCATATGCTTTCTCGATGGTCACATAACACTGTAATGTCAGAGCGTCACGTGACGTAACAGGTGACACAATATCGCGTAGGACCTATAAATTCTGCGCATTTAGAGTACCTTTCAGATATATGCCAGAGACGGGCAGTTTCTTATGGTTATCACTTTTTGGGTCGCAGTGTGTACAGTGTTCTAATATTGTTTGCAGTCACACTTCCCCCCCCCCCTTTGAGGCTCGTTTTCAACACTGCTGTCTCGGTTATGCAGAAGTGCCCTTGCAACTGGTATGTCCCGCGAGCTGCCGGTGTCCCTTATGGCTGGAGGAGAGGCCAGCCTTCCGGACTTGCTGCCAGGGAGGCATGAGGTAACCTCACACAACTCGTGCTCTCGCCTCGCGACTCTTCTCGGGTCAATACTCTCGATGCTGTCGGTGCGCTTGGGGAGATCACTGAGCGGTCACCGAGAGCTGCGCTTTTAGATTGACAGGCTTTGACGGGCGTTTGTACGATGCAGGCACCCACTGCGGCCACGGCAGCGGTGGGAGCTGTTGGCAGTAGGGCAGTGGGTGGCCCTCCACTGGCCTTCAGCAACCCCGTGTACCGCTGGGGCCCCGGCCGGACGTTCGCCGAGATTGATCCGACGGACCCTCTCGGACAGCCCGGTGAGGACACGACCCCGTCGAGCTCTGGTTGCGATGCCGTCAGTCCGGCTTCTTGAGCGCTTATTGGCAATGCCAGCCGTGTCCAGAGTATCGTGTGGCTCTGGGTGGCATTTTTGTGACGTGGTTGCTTCGCGTAAAATACCTATATTTAATATATAGAAGTATAAACATTGAAATGAAAGAAAACGTCAAACAAAATTTCTGGTTGATGCTGGTGGTTGCGTGTAAGAGCACCGAAAAAATGTTGTGCAGCTACAGTGTGGGAATTGCGAGGGTCTGACGAGGGGTCTCCAAACACCCGGCCCAGGGAGGCATTTCAGCCAGCCCCTGGATTGTCTTTCCAGTGACACCCGGCCAACGGCCCCCTGCTACTTGCGCAAAAATAAGCGCACGTTAATACACAAAGATATAAAAATAAAATGAAAGACAGCTGCATCAAATCACGGTTTCTCTCGCCATATTATTTACATTATTTACTCGCATATTGAACGCACTTATTTTCCCCCTAAAATTTACAGATATTTAAGAGGTGTGTTCATTCACGGGCTAAAATTTTTGCTTTTAACACTTTGTGCAAATGTCATTTTGGCTGGCAATATGGAACGGTTGGCACTGTGCCACTTCTTTATTGACGGAGGCGCACCGACGGCTGATCGTGGGCGCGCCGAGGTAACCATAGTCTATAAATTGCGAACCTTTTTAGGGCGCTTTCGAGCGTGTCTTTTGTTGAAGCTCACTCGGCACGAAAAGTGACAGGACCATTCTTCGAGCTAACCACTCACAATTTCACTGTCCGAAAGCGGACCACAGATGACGGTGTGTTTGTTGACGTCCATGCATCCGATGGGCGAAACATGTCCGGGACGGCACTTCCTCGACCCCAGCTTTGTTAGGTGTGCGCACCGCTCAATTTCACTGTCAATCACTTCCGCAACTACGGGCTTGTAGCCATTGCGTGCGCGTGTACTGTTATGCCTGGCTTTAATTGGCCTGTCCGCTTGGCGGCGAAAGAAAATTGCCTCTGTGAGCTCGGTGGCTGACTGAGTTGGACGTACTTCGAGACTCGGGAGCGCTGAAAATTGGAGGTGCATTCGTTACGCAAGGGGAAAAAAATAATTCCAAATATTGATGCCCATTATGGGGGTGCGTTCATTACGCGAGTAAATACGGTATTGTACACTGTAATTACCAGTATTACTTTTTGTAGTCCCATCTTATGTGTGTGTAACTGTATTCCTTTGTGTTTTCACGTATATTGTTCTTTGTGTCCTGCGTCATAACTACTGCATATTGTCGTTTCAGATCTGCCATCATCATATTAGTCCTCTGCCCTGTGGGAATATGCCAGAGTTTCTCTGCACTTTGATTTATTTGTGAATTTTCTGGGTCGCAATTTTTTCGTAATGTCATAATTATCAAAATATTGAACTTTAAAATAAAGTATATGTATTCATCTAACTTAAATTAAAAAAAAGAATTTGCTTAAGTTTATTGGTTAGTATTTCCTTAGTTTTATTGTATCGTTGATTTTCCAGCCCTCGAGACCGCGACAGGTCCCTAATCCGGCCCCTCGGCTAAAACGTTTGGAGAAACCTGGTCTAGTGTCCGGATCGTGGTGTAATTTACGGCACAAGCAACCGTTATTGGAAGTGCCGGTTTGCAGATTTTTTATGTTGTTGCTCTACGGTTGCACTGCACTACTGTCCACGTAGAAATCGGGAGCGCGACCATATCTTGGCGCTGGTGTGCAGGCGAGAGCGGCAGCAGCGGACACAGCAGCGCCGCCGACAGCGACGGTTGTAGCAGCAGCCGGGACTCCGACCCCATCGCCACGGGGCTGGGAGGCCGCCAGCCTTGGGTCTGTAGCATTGTAATGTCGGCCGTCGGGACTCGTTTCGCGCGAGCGAAGCCTGCATGCCCGGAAGCTGCGTTGCTCGGAGACCTTCCAATAAAAAAAAACCTCGAAGGGCTCTCAAATCCTTCGGTCTTGCGAATTCTGGTTGTCTGCAATTCATGCTTTCAGAATGAGAACGCCGCGCCCCTTCCTTCAGTACCGAAGCGTTGCCAAAGAAACAAAAGCTTGCGCTGGGCAACTGCAGCTCTTCCCTGCCGTTTTCATCCTGCGAGTGACTGTAGCAAGATGGCTGCCATTTTGTGGATTTCTAGCAAACTAATTCCAGGAGCCGAAACGGGTGTTTTGACGGAACAACCTCGTCGTTTGCTTCTCTTCTGGTCCGACATGTTCTCTGTAGTGAAAAATGCGAAGGTCATTGAAGATCGTCAACACACCAAGCTTTTACTTAAGGGCTTGCAGAATGCCACTTCCCTGTGCAGCAGCCCCTATCATCCTTCGCTTCTGAGACAAAGTCTTTTCTTTCTTTTACTCGTGACATTATTATGACCAGTATTGCTACCTGAACTTATCTTTTTTTTATAGATATCAGACTGGTAAGAACTGCTGCCTGCTTGGGTTTCTGCTTGCAGACAAGGAAGACGAGAGGGCCGCGTCTGTCGAATGACAGCGCTTCCTAGAGTCGCCGAAAATTCTGAATAGTAATCCGACGTTCAGAAAGTTTGTTGTCCACTAGGTTTTTTGTACTTGCAGCTCCGCTGCATCTATGAGGAACGACAGTCTGAGAAGGAGCCAGATTTAGGTGTCTCGTTGCATTGGAGTGCTCCAAATTTCGGACAGTCGTTTGTAAGCATCACCCGTCTATGAATGAATGTACTTTGTTCAGTCGTAGCGCATCCGCTGTTGTGTGTCGCTATACATATGTGCCAATCACTATTTACTCGCATAATGAACACACTTTTTTTCCTGAAAGATTGACATTTTTGGGGGTGTGTTCATTACATGGGGTAAAATTTTTTCATTTACATACTTTGCACAAATGTAATTTTAAGTGCCAATATGACATGGCACGGTAGTGTGGCACGTCTCCACTGATGGAGGCGACCCATGGCTGGTCGTGGGTGTGCCACAGTAACCATGTTCTATAAATTGCGAACCTTTTTAGGGCGCTTTTACCAAGTAAAAAGTGCCCTACGAAGCTCACTGAGCACGGAGAGCGACACGACCGTTTTTATGCCTAGCCACTTTCACGATATCAATGTTCGAAAGCGGATCACAGAAGACGGCGTGTTTGTTGACATCAGTGCATCCGATGGACGAAGCACGTCTGGGGCTGGGCAGTTCCTCGACCCCAGCTTCGCTAGGCGTGCGCCCCGCTTGGTTCCACGGTTGGTCACTTTCGCAACCACGCAATTCCAGCCATTACGAGAGCGGCTTGGCTTGGCTTGACTTGGCCTGGCCACTTGGCGGCAAAAGAAAATTGCCGGGCTTGGTGGCTAGCTAGCTAGCTAAGGTGGATGCAATTCAAGACTCGCGAAGCCGAAAAATAAAAAAAATATCAAAATATTGATACTTGTTTTGGGGGGTGCATTCATTATGCGAGTGTGCTCATTATCCAAGAAAATACAATACATGCAGCTAACTTTAAAAAAAAAAAAACACTATGTAAAATAAAATAAAAAAAATAGTGTTAACAAGCACCTTGCAAAAGTGCCAGAATTTTTTTAAGCCACCTTCCCTGAAAAATTTTGTTTGTCACATTAAGTGCTAGCCCACGTGTGGTAGAGAGGCATGCGTGTCATTCTCGTCTCTTTAGCGTGTGCTTGTTGGGGTCGTCGGGACGATGCACTCACTGGAACGAGGCGTGGCATATTTTGTTGCCATGACTATGCTGTATCTTTAGCAAGTAAAGAAGTAAAGAGACGAAAGAAATCGTGCGGAATATAGCCTTCATTGAAGACGAGCAATGCTATTGCAATTCGACGTTATCTGCAGCGAAGCACCGCAGAAAAAGGTCCCGTTTACGTTTTAATTGGGCCTAATCAATTAATTAAAACCAACCAGCTAACTTTCTAAATATTGATTTAAGGGCCGAAGTGTCCATTGGACAGTTTTGTTGAGCGCCTTAGGAAACACCTGATTGAGGTGTTCACAATATGGTACGCTTTATGTGCACCTTTTATCCAGCCTAGAAAGAAACCCTGCGAAATATACAAAAATACCTTGCGACAGGGTGCCCACACTCCGCGATTGCAGCGCTCTCAAACGGGCTCTGAAGGAACGAAGTCTGCGTTATCTCTGGCGTACTGTCTCGCGCACTCTTTCCACAGTGCGTCAACAGCCGACCGCCTATCTTAAGGCCAATACCACCACAAAGACCTGTCCCGGACTGCGCCAGAGATAAGGCATTCTTCATTTCCTCAAAGCCCGTCTGAGAGCCCTGCAATCATAATGCGTCCATGTTGTCACATAGTATTTGTTTTTATTTCACAAACTTGCTAAAACAGAAAAAAAAAATCAGCAGAACCCATCCTTTGGGAATGATTATCTACGTTAATGCGAATAGCATCAAACGGTGCGGAGTTATGCGCGTTCGTCAGGTGGCCGGCACACTCTAGATACGCCAGCCCACTCTTGAGGCGATTCTAAATTTGTTGACACTTTCACAGCCCTGCGCACGATCTCCGCAGCCCAGCACGTGCGTTTGTGTCACTTAGGAAGGCGAGCAAAGCACGCGCCATACGCACAAACACTCAAAATGGTACCGACCAGACTTTCTGGCGTCTCAGCTAGTCTCAACCAACGGTACTCTAAACGGTTGTTTATATCTTTGCCATAGGACGCGCTTACAGCGCTGTCACAGCTACCGGTGCGCGCGCGTTCCATGCACGAGGGCTCATTCCGCTCTCGTGAGGCTGAGCTAGAGGTCTCCCGAGCACGGGAGAGGGTGAGCTAGAGGGAGAGGGTGAGCGCGGGAGAGGGTGAGCGTAGCCCTCGTGCATGGAACGCGCGCGCACCGGTAGCTGTGACAGCGCTGTAAAGCGCGTCCTATGGTAAAGATATAAACAAATGTTTAGAGTGCGGTGAATGACTGCCTTCATAGCTCTGTGGTTAGCGCGTCTGCCTGCTGATCAAAGGGTCAACAGTTCGAATCCCAGCCGGCGCTCGGTCTTTTTTATTTATTTATCGACCCGCGGCGTAAGAGGTTAGATAGCCAGATAGATAGATAGATAGATAGATAGATAGATACATAGATACATAGACGAAAAGTGCGTGAAGTATCCAAAGAATGCTATTCGCATTAAAAAAAACTTCAAGCATATAATTTTATAAACACCTCAATTGGGTGCTTCTCACAGCAGCTACAACTTATTAATAGACATATAAGATTACTAGTTAGTCTTACATACATTATTAGGCTCAGTAAAGAAGATACTGGCACTTTCAGAAGACACTAGCAACATACAGAAATTTTCATTATCAGAGTAAGCTTTTTTTTTTTTTTAATGTTTGGTGCATGTTAGCTGGGATTTTTCCTATATTTGAGTTCTCCCAAAGCCTGCATGCTGGAATGGGCATGAGGGGTGTGGTCCTATGCATAGAGTTGGTCATGGTGGTGTGTTATTTCAGTTTAGTTAGCACTAAAGTTGTGCTCATCTATCAAGCCGCAGCGTTCAAAAGATTCTTTCCTCCTTTATTTTGTTAATTTTTTAGGCGTGCCTAAACAACTCGTATACCGCATTCGGCTTTTCTTAATTTTATCTTTTGACTAATAATAATTTTTAAATACGGTAGAATAATCGTGCACCATGTATGGTAAGCTTCACTTTTTGCACCGGTGTCTAGGAGCAGTGGCTGATGCAGGGAAGCATCTAAGTTAGCCCGATGGGCTCCGAAATTTTGCTCGCTCTTATAGGTCGACAATCTTTAGTTACAATTATAGATTGAGCGCACATTTCAAGTAACAGTAAAATCAATTGGTATTCGGAAAAATTTGGTTGTTCTCCACAGCCGGGGAGTCCACATTAGATAAATTGCCATGTGGGAGTTGATTCCTCTCTTTTCTATAGAGCCCAAAATTGTTACCAATTGCATTTTTTTTTTTTCGGATCATACATTATTTTTTAATATATGATTCAAAGTTGTACTATACTCAATTTTCTTTACATTTCCCTGAAAAAACTATCAACGAGGTTGTACCATAGTAAAGTTTCCAGAAGCGAAACACTGACATCTGGGCAGCATCAACAAGATTTATTTTTCCAAATTTCCTCATTATCTCGAATACAGATATAGCCCTTGTTTTTGCATAGGGCCATATTTTTTTTGTTTGTGTTTGTCTTTGAGTGTTTGTCTTTGAAACTTTGTTCCTAGCTTACATATCCCTTTCCGTCATTTGTTGGAAGAGCTCGACCGGTTGGAGTATGAGTGCATTTTACTCCTACCGTAACCTCTTGCCAACTCTGAGGAGGGTGAAGCAAATAATGCCGAGTAGCCTTCTCCGCGTGCGTGACTGAAGTTCCACTTGATCTGCAGGGCAGAGCTGGCTTGTGCCGGCGGCCAGGAACCAGTCACGGACGACCGGCCGCCCCGTAGAAGTCTCAGGGAGGTGAGCGTTGTTTGCTTCCATCTGGTGTTCCGAGCACATTCGTTGTCTCGGATCGGGCCAACAATCGGCACTTCCGTAAATTGAAGCGATTGGCACTCCGCACGCTGTAGGAGAAGATAAAGGCTCGTTCACACACTCACGACCTCTTACGATCGAATGCGCCATAACATCTTGTGATCTCTTGTGATGGGAGAATACGCCGACGCCAAGCGGTCGCAAGTGTGGGAACCAGCCTTAAAGGGCCACTTCGGTCATTATTTTTTCATTTGGGATTACGGCTGTTTTCAGCGAAAGCATTGTCCCCAAATTACAAGGTGTGATTTTTTTTTTTTCTTCGACATTGTGCATATTTTTTATAAATATCAGGGCTCAAAGTTTGGTTTTGGGTGTCTGCGGCAAAACCGAAACTGTCTGCTAGAGAGGGATGGCAGCACTGATATCAGCTGTACGGCCGTGACGTGACGTCGGCGTGGTGCTGCGGTGCAACCAAACCGCAGCTCCACCGCGACGTGACGTCGGGAGGGTGCTGCGCCAGTGTTCCCTCACTAAAGCTAACCTGCTTGGCGCTTGCTAAAGAGCCGCTGGTCCCATCTTTATAATCGGTTTTAGTAGTAGCACGCGGCTTCACTTTGACAGTATTTCGGCTGCAGTCATATTTCGCGCCACTAAAGCGATATTGGTCAATTATTTTGGTTTCGCTTTCCAACTAGAATTGCCCTTTAATCATGCGGGCTCGTTCATAAAAAGGTCGGTCTAGATTCATCTAAATGTGGCACTTCAAAACCAGTTTGCCACATCGAATCGAAACCTTGGGAGGAAAAGCGGAGCAACAAAGTGTCCAGTTGACACTAAAACCGGCTGCCAGAGTTTCGAAGAAAATCATTTGGGTTTGAGGCTGCACTGCATAATGTGAAGTTTTGGGTTGGCTTGCTTGATATGAGATAAGCGTTATTTAAGACCAACTTATTTCTGGGAGTTTACAAAATGAGTGAACGTCAAGTCGGCCTGTTAGCCGACGAGGCACATACCTCATTCGCCATGAATGTATAGAGTGACTGTGTGCCTGCCCCGCGTGTCGCTGTGGCCTTTTTGAGAGTCGTGCGACACTTAAACGCTGTTGGATTGGCTTGGATGGCTCGTAGTGTCCTCTGCGGTCGTGCCCAAGATGAAACAGAATATACTGTAATGTACCGAGCATCCGCCCATTCCATACTAAGGACCCGCCCCCAAATTTTGCGACATCTGAAAAAATATGCGCCGTACATAGGTAGGTAAAATTGATGACCTAACAAGTGTCCATTCCCCAGTTTTTGCGATTATCTCCATATTTTGAGTGGGTGCTTGCTCGGTATTTTACGGTAGTTCAGCTCTGCCTTGACTTGGTGTGGCTTGAAGTACAAATCAATTGTGTCAAGATGTTCGCCCTTTTTCACCAATTATCAGGCTGCAGGTAACTAAATGTGCCCGTTTTCATTATCAAAAAAAGTAAAAAGTTTATGAAGTATTTTGTAAAAACTGTGCTGATGTTTGGGTTTTCTTGGTGCAAAAGCTGCAAAGGGCATTGAGCGCCAAAAACTAGACTATAGTGCAATCCACTTATAACGATACTACATATAACAATGTACTGCTTATAATGATCAGTTTCTAGAGTAGAAGCAATAAGTTTCTAGTCCACATACAACAATAGTCAGTTATAACAATATAATTTTTGGGCTCTCTCATTATCGTTATAGGTGGACTTCACTGTATTGGCTTTAATAACCAGTGATCAAATAAGATATGCAAATGAATTTCCAGAAATATGAGTACTAGTAGTGATGGGCGTGTGTTGGAGGGCTGGTCTGATTGCATTTGAGGTGGGCTTGATGATCAGGTGTGGCTGTGTTGGTCGGGTGACCAGAACGTGCCGAGCCCCCTGGCTTTTCTCCCTTCCACGTTGCAGTATGAGCACGAGGTGGCCCAGCTGAAGAAGCTAATGGGCCAGCTCCAGCGCAAGCTGAGCCTGGCCGAGACCCAGCTTCAGCAGCAGCTGGGGGCAGACGGGTGGGCCTCCGGGGCCGGCTGGGGAGGGGGACCAGCAGCAGCGGCGGCAGGAGAAGGACCTCCAGATGAAGAGCATCATCACCAGGTGCGCTGCCTCTGCCCCACGTCCTCGGGCGGTCCAAAGAGTACTCGGCAACGGGCTGCTGGCCACTCACTCATTCATCTTGCTATAATCTCGTGGTGATCGGGGCTTGTCTAGAAGTCCCGCCACTGCGACACCACGAGTGCAAAATGGTTGGCCAGTGGCAATAATCCTGCACAGTGTCTAGTGGCATGGTATGTCAAATGTACCATTCAGTTTTTTGACAGGTATGCTGAACTTGCCCAGTAAATTTTCGTAGAGGTATGTCAGTGTAACTGGTCAGTTTATTTAGGGTTACGTCAACAATGTGTTGGTCGAGTGTTAATTAATTTTTTATTCATACTTTGCGAGTTCTATTTAACCTCACTTTGATGATGGTTCTATGCCAGTTCGTCCTTTAGCTGTGAAAATTAAGAGTCACTTTCAATTTTAGACGCAGCTCTTAGGCGCCCGTTTCTGGCTTGAGCGTGCCGTCGGCGTCGGCGTAACCGCCCGAGGTCACGTGACCCCAGGTCACGTGACCCCTAGTCACGTGACCTCCCCGAGGTCACGTGACCCCCAGGTCACGTGGCCCCACAGGTCACGTGACCCCCCCCGAGGTCACGTGATGATGATGATGACGATGCGGATGCCGATGGCGTCATCAGTGACGTGGCCTCCCAGGTCACGTGACCCCGGGTCCGTGGCCTAGTCACGTGATGATGATGACGATGACGATACGGATGCCGATGACGTCATCAGTAACGTCACTGATGACGTCATTGGCATCCGCATCAAGTCATCGTCATCATCACTGATGACGTCATGGCATCCGCATCGTCATCGTCATCATCATTGATGACGTCATCAGTAACGTCGCGTGACCCCCCCCCCCCCCCCGAGGTCCTTGCCCCCCCCCCATACGTTTCCCTCCTCCTCCTCAAGAGCTGCGCTCTAATTCGGCGTTACAGGGAGTTGTAAACGGCTTTCACTTTTTTTATTAATATGTTTTCACACTGTGTCATTAACTCCCGTGAAATTGTTGACTCAGTGTTACCTGACCGGACCAGCAGAGTTTTTACTTGATTAGCAGTCCAGCAGAGTTTTGCGAGTGTGCCACTTTTTTTTTATTGCACACACACAGAATGTTAGCCCACTCCTTGTTTTCACCCGATTTGTCTTTGATTTTAGGTGGGCTATCTTTCGGGATATTACGGTAGTCACTATTTTACACGCACTGCCTGTACTGGTCTTTATGGATTGATCAGGTTGGTATCTCGACGAAGGTCCACAAGGCACATCTGACATATACCGTATAATTGCCTGTATGGGCCGCACTCGTGTAAGGGTTGCACTCCCTATATTTAGACCAAAATATGTGAAAAAATTATTTTTAAAATTATTCGTGTATTAGCCGCACCGCTCCTTTTTTTCCGAGAAAGGCCGAGCGCTTCCGCATGCGCTCCGCGGCTCCTACTTGCCATTTTACTTCCACCATGTACGCGCCTCTGCTTGCGCTTTTTGCCATGTTTTTATGTTCAGGTAAGAAAGATTACGGGATAAAAGCTTTGTAAATCTATCCTTTTTATGTTTTTTGTATCATCCACGATCGCCTTTCGCCCATGTAATAGCAGCTGCTGGGAAATTGGACACTCGGGTTTCCAAACGTTGCTGTTGGGCTTCACAAATGTTTCGTTCTGCTAATGGCGAATTCAGGGGTCAGTCGCCGACAAGCTCTTGCCGGCAACATTGGCAACCGAAAACGCTCCAGCGGCGCACCATGTGACCCTTTTCACCCGAGCACGGTGTGCCGGCAACTGGCGTTTTCAATTGCCTGGGTCGCACGTGACCTTTGTTCACTTCGATTATTTTATGGTAGTACAATAAGCACACTGTATGCATCAACAACACAAATTTGGACTCTGACATGTGTGTAAACACTAGAGGCTTCACTAATCTTTTTTGGAAATATTGACATTACCATAGTCTGCACAGCTTACAGGATTTTAAATTATAAACTTAATGGCAGCCCAGATTAATAAGTTGGTGTGGTTAAGCCCAGCACACACTTCAAATTTTGATACATTTTGTTTAGATTTCCGAAGGAGTGTTGCCATTTTACGAGGCTCCCAAGAAGGCTTACCAGTGTTGCTGTTCATATTCTATTTTCTTGTCCATTTTTTGGAATCCTGTCTTTTCATTGCACCCACCCCTTCGAATCTGTAATACGCGTTCAAGTGTCGAGCTGCAGCCCTACCTATAGATTTTTATTTACGGCGGTGTGATAACTTGCCGTGTCCCAGAGTAAACTTACCTTGCACAAGCTGGACGAATCCTTCCAAAACTTTTGGCTTCCTTTGAAATATTTTATTTTTATCTTTGTTGTTTTGGTTATATCTTTTCTCGGAGCACAAAGGGTGTTTGTCTCAACGGCTTTTTTTTTTTTACTCGAAACCATTATTGGCGAGCATGGCAAATACCTTGGCTTTATTTCCGGCTCAACCTCGCCTTTGGTTCACTTTCCTGATTCGGATATGATAATACCAAATGCAGTCTGACAGACAAGCTGCCCGACCTCTTGGAGCTCAGGCAAAAATTGTTCCAACAAATTGCCGGCTCACATCTGAAAAGCATCGCCCAAACGGCTTGCACTCGCCAGCCTGTGACCACGCGAGCGTCTTTGCCGAAGAAATGGCAAAATATTTTGCCGGGAAATGACCACCTGAATTCGTTATAAGTTGGTTTATGTGGTCCCCACAACCTGAGAGCTGTGGGCGAGTCCTTTCGAACTGACACTTATGCCTTGAAGTGTGGCAGACGTGCAACGGGTTGTGAATATGGTGTCGACAAGTTCTGCATACGGTGCTGGACAAAGTGTGTGGTCCAAGGCGCACACTTTGGACTTGTACGCTGCAGCCACTCAAGGTCGGCATCGAAATGGACGTCGAGGTGAAATTTTATGAAATAAATGGCTAACTCAAACGCCAAAAGGCGCTTACTGGACGGCTCGAAAGAGCAACTCTGGCCGCTGTCGACGCTGGTCAGACTCGAGCACCGAGTATACCGCAGGTTACAACGATCGAGACCGAAATAAAGGCGCTCAAGACCACTGCTTGCGATTGCAAGTACATGTGTTTTTTTTATGCACATCCATAACTACTATCTCGTTTTTATCCGTGTATGGCATGCACCTAAAAAATTAGCCCCGAAATCTGGAGAAAAAAGTGGCTCATGTACGCATTTATACAGCTAATAATGTAAGCATGGTCCTCTGGCGTATTGCCAATTTCCGAGAAAGCTGTGGGCCAGACCTGGGCTGGAATGCAAAGTTTAGGTTTCAAACTTCTAACTCTATAATGGAGCTTGTGGGAACTGCAGGCATAGTAAAAGGTAAGATTGTGTGTTGAGTTGCAGCAAATGTTGCTCAGGGAAAGGGGTACCTCTAAGGAAATTGACCAGATATGTTCGGCATACCTCTAGACACTGTGTCGAGGAAATCTACTGTGTACTTTTGACATACTTCTGAAGAACTTTCTCTGGGTATGCCTGACATACCCCTAGACAGCAATAATTCTGTTGCGATTATTTTGTTGATAGTACTGTTGCTTCGACACCTTTCAAGCACTGCTGTCTAGGGTTTTTCTTTTCTTTAAACAGTTGAGAATGTGCATGTGGATATGATGTTTTCTTATTTGCTATGTGCAATGCTCCTTATTTTTCTCTGCACAGGCTGATCACGGTAGAGGACGAGCTACGGAGGGAACAGCGAGAAATGCAGGGCATGATCCGCGCCAAGCAACAGCTGATCGACGCCCAGGAACGCAAGATCCAGACGTTGGACGCCGCCAACCAGCGCCTGCTGGGCGCCCTGGCACAGCTGCGCCAGCACTACCAAGACCAGGTCGTCGCCGAGGAACCACGGAGGGTGGCAGTTCACAACGGCGGAGGCTCGCCACCCGCCTACCGGAGTAGCTCGTGCTGACCTCGTCCCACCGCTGGCCACAACAACACCTCTACCAAAGAGACTCTCTCTCTCTCCCCGTGCTGGTGAAGCGTCGAGACTGCAAATCCGACGCCGACGTGCTTTTGTAACTTCCCGCAACAGCTCCCCGTCTGGAGGGGAGGGTACCTCGGCAGTCCGGCCTTTGTGTGTCGCTTTTTGTCATCGACCATCGCATTCGTTACGGCCGACCTTAATCAGCCGCACGCGCTTTCCATTCTTTATGGGGTTTTGACGTGCCAAGCGTCGTGTTCATTTCCGGCTTTTTTGGCTTGGCACGTCAGGCGCAGGTGCGGTCATACTTCTGTCCTCGAGCAGACCTTAATTCGTTCGAGGTTAGACGAAGCGACCATCGTTCCTCTTCGTGTTGAACGAGACAAATGTTGGGCAGATGCTGATGGTGTGTGAGATGTTTTATACGTCATTTTATAAACTTAAGAAATATCAGGATTCTTCCAAAAGACTTGGTTGAATCTTGCTTTATGAAACTAAATGCTACAGCATGTCGTGCAACATACTTAGAAATTTCGGCCAAAGAGTCTGCTTGGATTTGTGTGGCCACGCTCGAGTCGAGGTACCATACCCTCCGGGCTTGGGCTTGGGCTTCTGCGATCTGCCCACATGTGAAGTTTGCCGCTGGAGTTCTGCTTGGCTTTGCAGTGCACCCAGAGACCCCCGTGAGCACTGCGGCCTTTTTTGCCTCACAAGAAGCATTGCCGGTTGCCGTTTGGAGCTGCATTTAATGCGCCTTATGTTTTCTAGTTTTTCCGATGCCTAGACTCATTTCACTGATGGCACTTAGCATTTTTATCATATGAATCAAATATATTTATATCTAGTACCACAAATGTTTTGTAAATAAATGAAATATTTTAATGGCCTTTGTACTGTCGTATGAATGGGGTCAGGAGTACTTGTGCTGGGATAGATTCATTTGTTTAACTGTTCTGCTCCTTTGTTTCATTAATGAAGTCTTGTTCATGAATAGAGAGTTTTAGTAGATCGTTCCGATACCTCCGATACCCCGATAACGATACTATATATGTAAGCGCAAAGGCGGAGGCAGAGTATCGGGTATCGTTATCGGAGTCATCGGAACAATCTACTAAAACTCTCTAATGAAAAGCCTTAGTGGGTTATTAAGGAAGTGTTTCAGCTTTACGTGATGCCTTGTGCAAGGTAAGTTTATACCTTGGGTGTTGTCTCGAGGCAAATTTTTAATTATATCTATGGTTTAGTTGCTTCCAAAAGCTTTTGCCACCTGACCAAGAAGAGGAGTGGCAAATGATAAGTATAACTAGATGGTGTAATTTTTCTATTCAGCTGTAAGTGGTTTTAATTTCATTATCGTTTAATTTCCAAGAATGGACGTGTGAAGGTGGTAATTTACAGAATTGACTTTTCGGAAGTGTAGTGGAACACGACGGGGGTGGGGGTGGGGTGGGCCAGGCGGGTTAATATTTTTTTATGAGACATCTGCAGAGAGGGTTGGGGCGGCGGGGCGGGGCGGTAACTCGTGTTTCACTGATGCACCTGCTGCCCCCATTGCGCCTCCGAAAAGTGCGGCCTATAATTTCACATTAACTTTTCTTTCTGAGATTCATCAGATATGTTGAACGTGCCTCTAGACAGCAATATTTCTACTCCAGTTCCAAAAATATTTATCAACAGGGATATCTGTGCAAGATCAAGAATATTGGGCTCTTGGATGAAGTACAGAAGAACGTGATTTAAATTGACAAACTTGCGATTACAATAAAGAAAAAGAAATTGCTCAACTAGGAAAGAAAGCAGACAAACTGGTTTTCTAGCGACATGGATAGATAAAAAAAGAAAATGCCGCTTTCTTGACGCTTCGATTGCCTCGATCCATACGATACATCTGCAAATTATCTCAATCATCTGGCGCTCGTAGCGCCAAATGGGCCCCTAGGAGCAGTTGCCGTTGCACGCTAGCCACCGATGGAGCTGCAAGCGCACGCACCACTATCCGCACTATTCGGCTTACATCAACAAGCGTCTATGAGTTTAAATGGGATGTTGCGATGAGGCCACGGTGGGATTGTTGGTTAGCTGCCCCCGAAGCCGCCGATGATCGTGCCAGCTGTAGGCAGCGGGCCTGGCAAGGCGGTAGCAAGATGACAGCGTGTCGTCGGCGACCATAGACGCTGCAGTGTTTCGCGCGAAGCTATTCCCCCGATTAGCGTCCGTGTGTGGCAAAGGAGGGCGAGTGAGAGCGCCAGTGCGGGTCGTATTTTCGTCGCGGCCGTTGCTATTGTGGTGGCACTTCGTGACTGTGGCCCCAAATGATGCTTGTGCAGCGAGGAAAAGACACGCTCCTATTATGAACGGCACCGTTCCGCCTCGACATGTGCACTGTCGGCTGAGGAAGTTATGAACCCTATCACCGATGGACAGGTGAGCTTTCCACGTCTCTTTTTCTCGAAGACTCCGAATCACGGAGCTCGGTAACGCCGCGGCTCCAGAACGAATTCGGTATTTTTCTGGAGCAACCCCTCTCCCCCTTCTCTTTGTCGCTTTGTTTTTCATCTTTCGAAAAGTAAAGTACTCTCTGCGCGCAGCAAAGCGGTGCTGTGCCTCCCCGTCAAGCGCCGTTGCAAAAGCACGAACTCTTGCACTGCGGTGTGCGCTCTCAGATCACGTTTACATATCTATCGCGCTTGCACGCGTGCTATAAAACTGTCGGGAGCTTCCTGACCGACCTCATTGTTCTTTCTTCAGTTATCTTTTTTTATTCCTCTTTTTTTTTTTTCCCGGGGTTTTCAGAGTGCGGAGAGATTTGCAACGAGATGGTAGCGATCGAGGAGGTGGTATCGTTCGGGCGGTAGCACGCACCACTGCCGCCCACCTGTTGACACATCTCCGAGTTCGCGTTAGCGCTACTTGGCTCTCCAAAATCCTTCGTCTGTGTTGCTCCCTTTCGTCCTCTGTTTCTGCGTTTTATTTTTTCCTTCGTACGCGGGTAATTGTACTCGTTATGTGGATCGTGTAATTACGAATATTCGGCGTCATGAAATCTCATCGTTTATCCATATAGTACCCTCCCTCAAGTGGGGATCGTTTGTTATCTGCGTGCCTTTGTTGCGAGATAAGGCAACACCCGTTCAAATACCTAGCTTACGCTTGGTTGACCCGATCACGAGAAGACGATTGAACCCGATCCTTTGGGGTTTGAAAACAAGTTCGCGCCTGGGTCCGCAGAACAACATTCCATGAAAATTCCAACGTTGAGAACTACAGGTTTACATGGACCTGAACCACGATATTTTATTTTCCTTGGTGGAAACCTTTGCTTCTGCCAGCCCTTAAGTATTGATTTACTATAGTGCATGTGTGCTTCATATTCTACCTTGTTCATTTGACAAATAAACAGACTTCTTTCCACATGTATGGTTGAGTTGTTTCGACAATGTTTGAGCTGTTTCGATAATGTTGTTTTGTCAAAGCGTTTTGTCCACAGTAAGACCTGACGTCAGCTTAAAGGTGAAATCAAGTATATCTCAACATCGGTGACTTCCATCATTTATGTAATAAAGCGGTGTAGGGACTCAAGGCTGCAACAGCCTAAATGAATGAGTGCATATATTTATTGTGCGCAGCCTAGACTGCCATGTCCATACCAGGTGTTCCTAATGACCGCAGTCTCTGTTGGTCTTAAGTTATGGAGAGCCATTAGCTGCAGCGGTTGGGCCAGACTCAAAATCTGCGATGCCCTAATGACCCCTCTGGGCCCCATCAGTGGCAGCTGTGGTGCGTGTTGCACGATGATTGATGGGTGTGTACATTTTTGGGACTGCCTGCCGCACTGGGAAAGAACTCTTTTTCTTTTTTTCTGGTGGAACATTTTTTAAATTTAAATTTGATAAACCCGTTATGCAGAAAAGGCAACAAAAAGTGGGCAGTGCCCTTCCTTTCTTACACCCGAAGTCCTTATGGGAGTGCAAGTGCTTTGGAAAGAGGCAACAACATAATCGTCACAACTCACTCATTTGTTTTCTTGGATAAAAGTATTTCGCTATTCAAATAGTCTGTTTTAAATAGACACAGACGGACAAAGTATTTACATCTATCTGAAGTGTTGGTCACACGCTCGCATACAGACGACACGAAAGCTGTGTCATCCGGGTTGTCTTCCTGTATATTTCTTTTGTTTGCGTGCATCTACATCGTAAGGACGTAGATGTATGCAAACAAACCAGAAAAGCAAATTTTTGCTCACGCCTCGTCTATGTGTTCTATATATTTTCACATCTGTTGGCATAAATAGGGCTGTTCATTGTGGCAGACAGAAAATTCCTGAGATCTGGAGGCCGTCGATAAGCTATCTTGCTGCTTGAATGTTCAACTATATTTTTTGTGATGGTTGCCTTGTTTCAAGTTGTCACACATGTGATTGGGAAATGTTAATGATGTATACACCCACTTGTTTGTTTCTGGAGACTTTTATTAACAAGTGCCACATATGCATAAAATTGCAGCCTTCAAAAGAACCAGTTGAATGCCATTGAAAGTGTTTTAATTGGGGTTTTGTGTTTTCGGTATATACCGATGAACCCCGAAAAATGACCTCCGAGCCGGTTTTGTCAAAATTGGGGAAAACAAAAACCTTCAATTCAAGCCGTCATTTATATGCAGCTTTACTTTGCATTGACCCAAAATACCCAAGAAACACCAATTTTTGTTTCGACACCAAAAATTGATACCTAAAAACACCAAGTCTGTGGAAAAATAAACCCCCCCCCCCCCTCCTTTTCAAAAGAAAAAGAACACCCCTGAGTTCGAAGAAAAATAATACAGGTCAAGAACGATGTGGAAGCTCCTCCCACCCCCTCTCCACTTGAGTGGAGCGAACGGTGGACGCGTTCGCTCTACTAAAGTGGAAACGGGTGGGAGGAGCTTCCACTTCGTTCTTGACCTGTCACTGACTATAGTTATAATACTTCGCGACTATCAGTTGGAAAAAAATATCCCATCCTTCTATACGTCTCGATGAATGGGTGCAGCAACCTGGTTGCTGGCGATAGCACAGACACCCAAAAGGTGGAGCCATAAGTTGCAATTAGTTTTGTGATTGCCGGTGATGTCTGTGACTCTAAATAAAACTGAGTATTACAAACACAAAATAATAAGTTACCAAAACATTGGCCATTCTGAGAATTTCATGTTGTATATGGTTGCCCCACCTCCATCCAGTGCGAGCAGCGCCACATATCAGCTCCTCTTATAGGCCAACTCATGTTTCCAGATGCTATGCTAATGCAATGGAACTGGCTGTTTATTGGAGCCTGTATGTAGTGCCTACAGCTTTTCTGGGCAAACATACTTGTTCATAAAACAAATGAGTGGCTTTATACATTAGTGCAGTGCTTCTCAACCATTGATGTTTCGCGGACCCCTTGTAGATAGGCGGAGATGATAGAGGACCCTGTTTGGGGTGAGAGGAATAGAAAGGTATAGATTAATCATGATAATGATTTTATAAATGAATATAACTATTTTCTAGTGTGAAGTAGACTTATGCCAATGACATACACATGAGAGAACTCACCCGAAGATTGTAACGTTTCTTCTCAATGTGAAAAAAGACAACTTATATTGCCGGACCCCCATTTGAGAACCACTGCATTAGTGACTTTGGAAATACAAGCATGTTTTCACTTGAGGAAGGAGAACCACAAGAGGTGGCGCATGACCGTGAAGAGAAAAAGCAGAAATTGTGCTTTCAAAAATAAAAATTAGGTAAACCTTTCACTTTTTTGTTTGTACAAGACACATGTTTGTTTTGATGTGCCTAGTTCATTTTATGTGGAATAAGCCTGTAATCTAAAGGCCCGTTCACACTCTTGCGACCGAGTACGACCGAGAGAGACGAGATCTGTTACAACTTCTTAAATTGTTTTACGACGAGGGAACACACTGGCATTGTGGCGCCATCTATGCGGTGACCCTGGAACTGCATTTCACAAGAGCGAAGGTTTTGCGGGATTTCCGAGGTCAAATGTGCGCAATACTCATAGAAAGGCTCGTTTATAACATTGACAAAAGTTTTTCGAGCCAAGAAAGAAAGGATGATGCGCGAGAGAAATAAAAAAAATATGCCGGACCGCCGATGTTTATACTGCTACCTAATAGATGGCATCAGTGTGTCCTCTGGTTTAAGAAGTTTTAAGGAACCCAGGTTTAAGAGGTCGCAAGAGTGTGAACGGGCCTTAAGACATGAGGGGGGATCGATGACCAACTATCCCCACCCCTGTTCGTTTTGATCTGGATGAACGTAATACCTGCTTGTGGTCATGAATGACTACTGCATGATGCACAATAAAACACCCCTGGCCAGCAGTGCCACTGCACCGGCCAAATTTCTCATCAACAGGGGTGACACCAGGTACAGATTGGGGCTTCATAACTAACCTTTCGCTGTCTAAGAAAGCACAAAACCCAAATAAAACAATTTTTTTTTTTAATTTAAGCTGATTTTTACACATCCCATCTGTTATTCATGTTTTAATGTGAAAAAATGAAAGAAGTGTCAATCCTGGGCTAGTTGTGTTGATGGTTTTGCTTTTTTGTTTTGTGCAGCAACCTTCCTGGCGGCTCTGGGGCGAAGAGAAGAACGATGGTGCTGTCTACACGGTGTATCTCAAGAAAGTGCGCTACCACCCAAGCAGCTCCCTTAGCAGAAGCGTAAGGAGCCCGGGGCCGAACTGGGGAAATGCGTCTGGTACACGGGCGCTCACGATCGCTACCGTGTCGGCGGCGGTTATCAAATAGAGAGAAGAGTGCATGCATTGCGAAACGTGCGGAACAGGTGCTCCGCTTGCTGACTGCAGCTAACGCAGATGTCGTCTTTGGGAGAGGAATGTTGCCGGTTCCTGTATCTGGAAATCCAACCCTTTATTTACTCTCTTTGCAGCCCGAATGCACCCTGCCTTGTTATAAATATCACTGATTTCCTGTTCCTCAATTGTTGTCTTTTCTTTTTTTTGTCACTGGCAGATTTATAAAATGTCTACCTAGTCACTCATGGTCTGTTGCAACATACGATTTGCAGGACAAGTTCCTCCTATAGCAAGTTATGGAAGGTAGAAAGCTGGTGCTCAAGGCAGAGCTTCTACAGCTTCTTTTATGTTGCAACAAACTATATACTGTAAACAACTTAATTTTCGCAAAATCCCAATTTTCGCGAATCGCCTACATTTCGCGAAAAATAGGTTCCGCGGACATTTCCGGCAAAATGTAAACACAAAGGAATCTATATTGAGATCCCACCGCAACGTCGAAAATTAGAACCCGCGAATTAGTCCAATATTTCAGCTTTGACCTAAATCACGAAATACTGAGCCCGCAAAAAATAAGTCATTTACAGAATATGGCAAAAGTTATTGGTCACTGGCTTTTTGCATTGCCTCGTTACAACTTTCTTTTGCGAGGGTAATTTGGTGAAAGAAAAGTGAGACACGAAAGAGAGGTGCAAGAATGTTGCGACCGAGAGAACAACGCATATATGAAGTGGCATAAATCCTCTGGCTCGTTCTAAAATTGGTCGGAAAAGACGAATGCTATGGCCTCTGGCGAAAACACCCTACACAACTGCACGAGATTTACTTACCCAATAATCTACTCGGTGTATGACAAATTTGGCAGATGCAACCAAAGTACTGCCGCAGATTGGTTTTGTCCGTCGCGTTTGCATGTGGTGGTTAAAGCAAGAGGCTGGAAAACGAGGATCGTAAACGTGGGGCTGGAGTTCAAAACGTCAAGTGTGACGCTGGGGACGCCGTGCTCCAGGAGGACTCTGAGGACACGGTGTCTCACCTGGAGTGGGAGACGGTGCGGGTGCGAGTGGTCAAGGCGGGCTCCCTGGCGGCCATTGTGGCCAACCTGGCAGACGACGAGGGGGCCTGGAGCCGACCAACGTCAACATCTTCCTGGCCACCTACCGGTCCTTCGCCAGCCCGCAGCAGGTGCTGGACACCTTCCTGGCCAGGTGATGAAACACACACTAGAGCCAACGCCTTCTCGATAACAACCCCACTTTATTTTTACGTCTCCTAAAGAGGCAAACACGAGGTGCAGGTCGGACACGAGTGTTGCGGCAGCGTTCGACCGAGGCGCGTCTTCAACTGGTGCTTCACCGCTTGAACACGAGCCCCAGTCGAATGCTACGTCAGAAACGCAAACAATTGCTTTACATTGTTGTTGTCCTTATGGGTGTAGTTCTCAACCTAGCCGCTAGGGGCGTGACAATTAAATCTTCTCCTGAACCCTGGCTAAAGGCAGGATTCCGTTATCTTCCACTTTCCGGGTGTCAGAAACAGAAAAGTATCAAGAGTGGCACTCAAAGTACTAATGTTGTTATGCAGTGGTTGGGAACAAAGGAGAAAGTGAGTCGGCATGAGGAGCCCCGTCCCGTTAGCCCACTCATTTTGGAGAGGGGTTGGGGGAGGAGCATTCCTTTGTAACACCTGCTGCTTCTAACAGGGTCCTTAGCTTCATTCTAACTTTTTTTTTTTTTTGCTCGCATTCAATCCATTGGTGTTTCATCGGTCAGCTCCCAAGATTGGTCACGTTTTCTACCACACACTTTTGCCCAGACATAAAGGCCTCTCTGTTCTGAGACCTTAAATATGAAAACTTGTACACTAGGCATCTGGAAAAATGCTAGTTCGTCCGACGGACCAGTCCGCATTTGAAAATACTACTAGCCCTGAGTTCTTGTACTACCTAATGTTTGGGTCTTTGAGATTGAAGATTGGACAATTGGAACATTTTAATTTGTAGATATTTATTTGACACATGCTTGTTTGGAAATTTTTACTCGAGAAATCCTTTGTTAAAACCATTGTTATTTGAATATTAGAGGTGTGTGAATATTTGAGATGTTGAAATGTTTGCTATTTCATTTTATTTGCATCACTGTTTTAGTGTTATTACAGTTATTTGGATATTTAAAAATTACCAATAATACCTTCAGGACTCTCAATTTTTTTTCATGGCAAGCTTCACTGCTTTGCATTGGCATGTTGGGAGAAACGGCTGACATGTCAGAGCATGTTGGTCAGCTTGGTGGCCTCGGAAATTTTGCTCACTATTGAACGTCAGCCCAGCTGGATGCAGTTGTAGCCGCCACGGTGGTGCAACAAAAAGCGCAGTGGCAGAACGGTAAACTAGGTCTAGGTTGAAAGCGCAATGCTGTCGACAGATGGCACCACCAGACAAAAGAAAACAAAGAGTTTACCTGTATTTTTTGCTCTTCTTTATTTTTAATTCTTTCTACTTTGTTTGCACGCATGACACGTTGGTGTGGAAAGATTAGTTTGAGGCACGCGCTTGTGTGCCTGCATCAGACATCGCTTTTGCACGTTGCAAAGGACGATATCGTTCCGTATTGATACACGGTTTGCTGTGCTTTTTGCAATGCTAAACGACAAACACACTGCGCACAACAAGAAATCGAAAAAAAAAAAATCTTAGTACAGCAAGATTTTAACATTGATCAAGTCAACCCCCTGTCATCCGTTGGGAAGCAAAAGAAACTGCATTTCCCATTCTTCCTGGTTTTAGTGCCTCTTTGCCACAACCCCTGCCATCACACACTTGAATTTTATTATGTCTCATCGTACTGTGTCCTACAGCACTGTAGGACACCCTGCAGTGTTCTAGGGTGTCCTATGCGCAGCGCAGCTGTGGAGCTGGCAGAGTGGTAGCCTACAACTTTGGGTAGATTACGCAGGCCCATACCACGCAGAAGCTTTCTGATTGACTCAGGTGCAAGGAGGGCAATAAAAGTATGGTGATTGAGGGTCACGTACTACCGCAGCGTGACAACATGCAGCGGTGAAGCGCTGTCTAGGTACAGGTTATGACGAACTGAGAAATGTACCGAAGAGACTTCACGTAGCGCTCACACTTTGGCCAACCTGAAAACCCGAGCGTTGCATCCGGCTAGTCAGCCTTACTTGGTTATAATTATAGTTCGAGACTATTGTTGAGATTATAGAAAACCTTGTGCAATATTCAAATAGTGTAGAGCGTTTCGATGTAGGACGTTTAGGTGTGGACTTTTCGGTGCGCGGACTTTTCGGTGCGCGGACTTTTCGGTGCGCGGACTTTCGGTGCGCGGACTTTTGGTCCGCGGACTTTCGGTGCGCGGACTTTCCGATGCGCGGACTTTCGGTGCGGACTTTCGGTGCGCGGACTTTTGGTGCGCGGACTTTCTGGTGCGCGGACTTTCTGGTGCGCGGACTTTCTGGTGCGCGGACTTTCCGGTGCGCGGACTTCCGGTGCACGGACTTTCGGTACCGGACACATTCTTTTCGGTGCATGGACGTTTCGGTGTACACACCTTTCGGTGCACGGCCAATCGAAATTGCGTGTTTTTGTTTTAAACGTAATAAGCACTTTTTTAGTTAAAAATAAATTTTTTTGCGCTTTATAATTTTGTAGACTTGGTCATTCATTTACGGGCACTTGTTGATATTTGACCTAAGTGACTTTGTTAGGCGCAGCAGCACTATCCTGCGTGAGGATTGGAGACGTTAGACGTTGCGGTTTGTTTGCCGGTGTCTCTTTTCAACGTAATGCACGCATGGCATCGTGTTCATGCGTTGGGCCGTTAGAGGTGTTCTCGGCGTCTTCTGTAAGGTGTTGGCTTTATTATTGGTGATCTGTGTAGGAAAGGCCCCAACAGCAAGAAGCTAAGAATGTTGAAAATTACCGAGACTGGTAAAAGATGAGAAATTTCGTGGAACTTAGACATTCTTTTTTTCTTCCACAAAGTTTCCTATCCTTTACTGCAATCTCAGGTAACTTTCAACATGATCAACATATACCAGCTCACCTGCACATTCACCGTTTTCGTAATGCTTGAGAATTTTCCTGTACGATAGCTCGGAACAATTCGGAATACCTTCAAATGTGCGTCCACCGCGAAATCGTTATAGCATCGATTGTTTAGCACACCTGACAGGAGAAATTAATGTTTTTCCTATCGTCGTCGTGCGTCGTACGATTTCATCCCCATAACTAAAATTTGGGTTTAAAAAATATTTTTGTTTTTGATTTTTAATGACCCTTTCGTTAGCAATTTCTTAAAGCTTTCGCTGAAACACTCTGTTTATAAAACATAAGGACTTTTGCTTGCAAAAGAAATAAAGCGGGGTGCATGCGTCTTGCATACATTTTTTTTTATGACTTTTAGGGCTCTGTGTTTTCGGGTAAATCCGAAAAACACCCGCTGGTAAAATTTTGGCCAATTCGGATTTATCCGATAAACTCCGAATGTTTATGTGCCAATGCCAACCCCCCCCCGCAAAAAAAAAATAAAAAAAAAGTAAAGATTTTTTTTTTTTTTACAATTTGATCAGCACGGAGTTAATGGTCCTGGGAAAATGGCACCATAATTATCTTTCAAATCTCAGACCGTTGTCAAAAGGGGTCTTGCCGCTTGTCTCGTCGAGGTTGATTCAGGGCAACAGGTTATTGTACATTCGGGTCACGACAAAAGCCACTCTTTTGGTTTCCAGTTTGAGCCATGCGATTTGTGATTTAGAGAAAGGAGAAGGTATGTTTTTGTAACAGTGAAAGCTATGGACCATAGAGATTGTATTAAATAGAGGAAAGAAACAGTTGAAACTCTCTATTACATCCTTAACCACTCCACCTCGCGCGGCCCCGGGCTAGATTGATGGAATAGGATGGGATGACTACGAACTTCGTAGCGACTGCACCCGGGAGTTTATTGATTTTAAGGTATCGACGTTTATCGAAGCAACACTTGTGTGCGACGTTTGTCGTGGGACAAATTAATATTGCCAATGGCAATGGCACGAACGTCAAATACAACTGAAGAAATTTTAATCGATACAAGCGCGTTTTATTTTTTATCTGGCATACGTTTACATCCGGTTATTATTTACATATTTATTTTCAACAGGAAACACTGCGAAATTATACTCCGAATATCGGAGAATTGGGAATCAAACAAATATAAACTCCGAGTAAACTCTGAATCTTCGGCAAAAAATAAACTCCGAAAAACGCCTCCTGAATTTTACGAAGAAAATAAAACACCCTCCGAATTTTACGAAAATCAACTCCGAAAGCACGAGCCTACTTATAATGAAAGCTTGTGAAAATTGAGATTGAGTCCATGATGGGGCGGGCGCGTTATCACAGGACATTTTATCATGTTTCACAAGCATTTTAACTAGTCAGAAAAAAAAAAGAATATGCACGCGAATCGCTATTACGTTGTATACCAGCTAATTTGGGTGTTTCTTAAAGAGCTCTACAACTTTCGCATTAACCTTTCGGCTCTTAAGGCATGCAGCAGTATTAAATTGGAATATTTTCAATTACTGACATACTTAACACCAGTGGGACTCAAGAGATACTTCACGCAATGCCAGTGGCCAAGAAACTCCTTTGTTGCGATGTAATTTGAAGGACAAAGCGAGCGTTTTTATTCAGTCTCTCTTTCTGCGGGGCGGCAGGCGGGGCGGCGGCCTTAGAGGAAATTTATGAACAGGCACACCACGAACCGAGGCTGCAAATTGTATTGCAGCAATTAAGCTAAAATATGTTATTAAAGGTGTCGAAATTGACAGCTTAAAAATCAACTGCACCAGAACTCAATGCACCAAACGAAATTAAGAAATTGGTGATGTGCCAACTAGCTCAAATCACCACTTTGTTCATTAAGAAAGATTAAGGAACAGCAAATATTTTTCGGGTTATTGTTTTTGGTCAACGCTTACTTTTATAAGCATGGTCCTACACACATTTTTAACATTATGTGCTTTTTCGACCGTCGTGACTTCCGGTCAACGCTTACTTTTATCAAATGGTCCTACACACATTTCTAACATTATGTTCTTTTTCAACCGTTGTGAGTTGCAGGCTTTTTGCCTTGTGTGGCTGTCTTCACTAAAAACAACTTTCACACCAATCGTTTCGCATTGACACAACGGTATGAAGATAATTACAATAATTTATATTTAAACATTTGGGGAGCAATTTTCTCCATAGTAACTCTGAGACGTAGGAATCTTACAATATTTTGCCACCAAGGAGAAATGCACAACGGCGCTTGTGCTTTAAATTTCCTGCATGAACGACGGTCGCTTCCCGCAATGCCTGAATAGAAAATGGAGTACCCTTGCGATTCACGCGATTACCAGCAACCTGCGCGCTTCCCCGTGCCCCGTTGTTCGGCAGCACCATGAGTTGCAGAGTGAATTTTACGACAGTGTGAAATGCGGGACATTTTGAAGATTTGGGAATTTCCGCGGGACACGGGACATGAGCCCTCAATGCAGGACAGTCCCGCGGAGTCGCGGGACGGGTGGTCACCCTAACATAGCCCCTTTAATGCAATATTTATAAAAATAAGGTAATTAGTCCTAAACTTTCATTAATTAGGCTTAATTAAAAATACCGTAACTCTCGCAAGATGCTTTCTAACAACATACAGTTAGTTTCATAGGCATAAAACAATCCACTTTTGTAAAAAAAGGCTCAAGGCACACCTAAGCACATCTTGTGAGTTGGGAATGCGAAAGCCTGCTCCGGTGTTTCGTCTGCGGCGTATTTGCGTCGGCCGTGCGAGCGCTCTCCCGGCTCTTTTCGCAGCTTTGACCTTGAACGCTTCGTGTTACAGGCGCGCTCGCGGCGCGGACACGCAGCGCCATGGGGCGGCAGTCGTTGAAACTGACGCGTGCAGCGGCCAATGGGAGCCTCGTCGACGCCCACCAGCCAATGGGATTGAAGGCGAAATCCGTCAGCTTTACTCCGCTTTTTTGGGATCGGGGGAAACTATAAGTGCCGTTGTCTAGGCTTTTCGCGTGGTTTCATAGCTGGGAGCTGGCTTCACTTGGAGAAAGGATATAAGGTGCCGTTTGGCGCGCTTCAGAGTGATGACGTCGGCTCGCTTCACAAGACAGTTAATGCTTTTGCATTAAAAAATCGGGGCACATTTTTTGGGGATATTTGGTATCTACGTAGATCTACTTCTGGGTGGTGCGCGAAGGGAAACGGGCTATGTTTTCAGTCATGATTTATTTTGGGGAAATCATGGCATCCTGTAGAGTGAAGGAATAATAGTACAAGGCAAGCATGTGACGATATGAAGAGTATGATGTGTTGGTTGCATTGCAAGCCCGCACATTTCAAACTTCTTGTCTTGCTCCCAAATGTAGCCCGTTGGTAATGGTATTTATGCTGTTTTAGTCGTGGTTCTTGGAATGTGGGAATACAAATCAAAACTCATATTTACATCGAAACGTCCATACATTAAAATGTCCCATACCGAAATGTCCGTGCACTGAAAATTCTGTGCACCGAAAAGTCTGTGCACCGAAAGGACCGCACTGAAACGCCCTGCACCGAAACGTCCTATACCGAAATGTCCAAATCCCCCTTCATTTATGTATGATTTTAAAGAAAATGTATTTCCAGTCGGGAATTTTTAGTTTATGCTCAATTCATGTTAAATGCAAAATATTCATATTGGGAAATATTCATGTTATTTCTACACCTCTGTCAAACAGGGAATTTCCCTGTTTAAACATTTGCATTTCTTTTCTTTTTTTTTTGGGGGGGGGGGTTATTCTTATTTGAGACAGACCTCATTTGAATTTAAAATATTTTTGTTCAAGAGCAGTCTCAAATGGGACAGCTCACTTGGGGCAGTCTCAAGTGTTGCATTCTTGTCTGGAGCATGCTTCTCTTTCTTTTGCGCAGGTACAGGCAGCTGAGTGGCCGAGATGCCGACGAGGCGGAACCACCCACAGTAGCCCCGGAGAAGCATCAGCAGTAAGTGCACCTGTCTCCAACTTTTACATAATATTTATCATAACGGTTCTGGTGTCCGTAAATGCAAATATATTTTTGAGCCTACTTATGTATCTCCGAGGGGACTTATAGGGTAGCTCCAGTCCGTTTACACATGAGAACAATAAAATTCTCTTTTAGTATAGCCTAAAATACCACACACCAAATATTTCAATCTAATTCCGCCTGAAAGTGGATGAAACTGGAAAACAAAGTTTAAGGGAAAACTTTGGGAATCCCAGCAGGCGAGGCACAGCAAAGCCAACGGCGCAGTCAATGCCACCCTGTCGGCGCAGCCCACCCTGCGCTACCTTTGAACTTCACTTTCTGCTAATGTTTTCAAACCAAGCCCTTAAGAAAACTTGTCTTTTTGTGCTTTAAAACACAAACTGTGGCCGCGGTAGTGCAGGCATCGTCGGGTGTAGCAGACTGCCGATCGCAACAGACGACATTTTCGCCCTTGCGCCGATCTGCACCCGCCTGCCCGCCTGGTACATGACGTCACGATTTGTACCACGTGGTTAAGAGTATGTAGGCGACGACACAGAAGCAATGTTGCTTTCCGCAGGCAAGATTTCGGTTTCGGTTTGTGGTGAGCTTTAACCGTTTGATGCCCTGTATTGTCCAGGTGCAACAATTTTTCCCACACCATGTGCGCCTCAATGAATTTAGAGTCCTCTATCGCATGGGCGTGGATACCTGTGCTTAGCTGTGAAGAATCGAAGTGCATCTTGAAAACAGATCACTTGTCCTTCAAAACCAATGCTGACAGTGCATGTGAGGTATGATGGCGTGCACCACTGACCTCGAAACTCTATAAGTAGAGAAACAGGCGGAAATATTGCAAATCCAGTTACAAGTGTCTCTACTGTGCGAAATTCATAGTACACCTGTGCCTTCTCCCGGATCATAACTGCTTTCAGTCATTGGATGTAAAATAATGCTGCAAATGCCCAAAGTTGCTCACAATTCGAAAACATAAGTATGGAAATTGGTAATTTTTTTCTGATATTAGATTTCTGTTATTCTGAGTGTTCTAAAACCACGTCAGGGTTTCTAGGTCTCTAATATTTCCAGTAAAGTTTTGGGCATCAAAGGGTTAAATAAAGATTGCACAAAAAATATGTCACTTTTTTGGAAAGAAATTATGTTGAACCGTTTATTACTACCTCAAGATATATGTAGTCAACAAATAATTAATTTTATTTTAATTGACCAGAGTTGCCCTTTTAATTCAAAGAAAATGCGTCCATTCAAATGCAGAACTGATGTGCTAAAATATTCCTTTTTTCTGCGGTCGAATGAATGCTGGAATAGGCTGCCCAATGACAGTGGATAGTCCAATGCAGTCAGCTCCACCACCTCTTATGGTCCAGTAGACATATCTGCTGCTCAAATAGACATCTCCACTTGGTCCAATAGATATTTCTACTAGACCAAAAGGAGGTCCTCTCCTATATGTTCATTGGCATTCCTATTGATTATTGAACCAGTAGAGCTTTCAGTTTGACCTAAAGAATTTTCTAATGTCCTAAAAGAAATCTCTATAGGACCCATAGATATTTCTGTTGGTCCAATAAAATTTTCTATAGGATCATTAGGAATCTCTATGGGAATTTTCGCTAAAGAATAAGATTGTCAGCGCTCTATTTTTTAGAAGTGTATGTGTACGCTTATGCTTTCTTCTCTACTGTAACATTTCTTCTTGTTGTGTTTTAGCTGCGATTATTCCCGTGTTCCGATTGTAATGTGCAGCGAGTATGTGGCCTCCCTATTATAATTCCGGTGCTATGAATGCGCCTGAGACCGGCATGTCCCGTTCCGCCCACGCATTGAAAGGGGCCTCAAAGTGGCAACAAATGACGTCGCAAAAGCCAGAGTGTCGTGACGTTTGACATCGCAATCCCGGTAGTTGGGTGTAGAAGTTCTGCAAAAAGAAGCATGGGAGAACGCAAGTGTCACCATTGTCACAACATCCCAACTCCTGTCTGCCGAAGCTTCCGTGGTCTGTCAAACTGGAGAGCAACCTGCTGCAGAAGAGGCGTCTGCCATATCCACCACCTCTGCCGCGACAACGCGACACTCTTGTGGCGTCGTCGGGCAGAAACGGAGGTTTTAAAAATCAATAAACGCACCAGCTGGAGACTCGTTCCGGCCACCATACTCCAATGCCTCTCGAGACGACGTAGGTGTCTTGATGAACGAACATATTTGTGTCGCCGAGGTGGCAGTCTGTGCGACTGGCGTACCCTCTCCCCACAGGGCCCTGGTGCAAGCCCTTCTGGTGTGGCTGGACATGTACCCGGAGGACCTGTACGAGCCACCGCAGTTCGTGGTGCTGCGCCAGCTCCTGGGGTTTGCCCAGTGCCAGCTGGACCCCGGCTCGAGCCTCGAGCTGCGAGCCAAGCATCGGCTACAGCAGTTCCTCGCTAGGGACCCCGAGAAAGGTGAGGGATCGCCGTGTCCAGGTTAGTTTCACCGGGTGAGACGGTGCGGGATGTCCTGGGTCGGGCGCCTTGGCAGCTCGGGAGATCTCTCCGCGTTGCTCCCATGGACTTTCATTGTGGAGCTCCTAAGGAGAGGAGCGACATCCATTAGGAGTTGTCCAGTTTACTAATCTTTGGTATTAGATATTTTTTTATGTTCGACTTTTTCGGGCATTGAATAGGCCCAGCGTGTGCCACATGTATCTGAGTTCGTCTTTACTGCATACTCTGAACGAAATCTGGGCTGAAAATAGACGAGCGTGATGTGCCGGGCTGGGATGCCACGAAAAGACGAGTGTAGTAGAAAGTTTGTTGTATGCGATGATAGCCTTACTAAATTTACATTTATTGCTTTCTGACACTAGTGTTTTGAAAATTGTATTTTGCTTTTTGTAATGTCGACATTGATTGTTAAGTTTTTGTTGTTCATTGACCAGTATAAATGCCTATATGTGCGAGAGATGTTGTTCGTCGTCTCGTGGAAATGGTAGAAAACACATTTTGCTAGCATGTTAGGACTGGAATTTTGACATTGCATCGGAATACTGAGGGGGAGTTACTTGATTTTTTTCTAGGGTCTCTAAGTAACTCCACATGTTTAAGAGGTCTTTATCGAGATGTTAAACTTGCGTTGTCACAAGTGTGTCTTGCCTTAATGTCTTTCTAGCAGACCTAGGTCCGCTTCTTAACAAAAAAGGGGCTACATAATTTTGGGCATTTTAAATCGAAAGAAAAATGTGGCATTTCCTGCCACAGGATAGTGAATGTGGACACACCCATGGTGCCACTTTCTGTTTCTCCGTTCAGTGTTTGAGCACCAGTTCACTCTCGCCAGCAAGTTTTCACAGTTCCTTCTTTCCTTCCTTTCCCCACCGTGGGGTGTCGTGCAGAAGGCCTGTTCTTCGAGCCCCTCCCTGGGGGGTCGTGTTTGGGCCCCGGTGGGCCCCCGCCCAGGCCAGGGCACAGTCCACGCCCGGACCCGTCTGGCTGCAGGAGTTACACGAGGAACACGCCGCCTGCCAGCTCACGTGGATGGACGCGGTAGGTGTCCAAGAAAGTCGTCCGACACTCTTGAAGTGCATTAAATATTCCTTGCCGGGAATGGGTGCCTCAGTTGGCCACGCAAAGATGCACGGTAAAAAAATCGGGCATAATAGGGAAATCGGGGACATGATCATCGTTGGGAAGCAAAGAGAAGTATGAACACTAACCGCGCAAATGTGCTGCGGCGGTCATATTTCTCGTTTGGTTCGTTGGCGAGAATGTTAAAACTGGCTCCTGCTTGCCCAGACTATATTCATTGCAAACAATCACAAGACCGATACAAGGGCTTATCTATGCAGCGTCTCCGCACCGACCACGCAAAGAATTGCATCTTAAACAAGGGCGCGACTACTAAATTTTTACAGCGAAGCTGTTATGCACTAGGATCTGGAAAAAAGTGCGTCCACGGATTTTGACAAAAAACTCCTCATTGGTTGTGGCAAGTATGAATAAATAAAAATAAAAAGAGGAGCCAACCAGCGTAAGTCAGCCTTCCTTGGCATTATTAGATAGTGAGGTCCTGATTCCTTGTTATCATTTCTAGGCATCGTCCCCGAGGTCGTCCTAGAAGTCGTCCTTGAGGTTGTTCGAGAGGTCGTTTTAGGCATCGTCCTCTAGGCGTCGTCCTCGAGGTCGTCCTAGAAGTCATCCTCGAAGTTGTCCTAGAAGTCATCCGAGAGGTTGTCCGAGAGGTCGTCCCCTAGGCGTTGCCCTCTAGGTTGTCCTAGAGGTCGTCCGAGAGGTCGTCCGAGAAGTCGTCCTCGAGGTTGTTTTAAAAGTTGTCCTTGAGGTTGTCTTCTAGGCGTCGGTCCTCGAGGTCGTCTTTGAGGTTGTCCTAGACGTCATCCTCTAGGCGTCGTCCTAGAAGTCGTCCTAGAAGTCGTCCTTGACGTCGTCCTTGAGGTCTCCTTGAGGTCGTCCTAGACGTCGTCCTCTAGGCATTGTCCTAGACGTCGTAAAAATGAGAGCTTTCGCTGGTCTTCCATCTTCATGTGAAGTGGAAGGGCTCTACAATTTTTTTGTGGAAAGATCCATTTATTAGCAACACATACAACGGTGCCATCCGTATACCGTATCGTATGGTTGTTCGCTTTGTTTGTCTCGCACCGTCTCCGACTTACGGCGACGATTGCCTCCCTGCGCAGGAGCTGTTTCGCCGGCTGGTGCCACACCACTGCCTGGGTGCCATGTGGCGGAGACGTGGTGGCAACGCACGGGACTGGGCGGCCACGGTGCACAACACGGCCACGGCCACAGTGCGCCAGTTCAACGCCGTGTCTCGGCGCGTGACCTCGACGGTGTTGTGGGAGGGCTGGCGGGGGGATGCGGCGTCGCGCGCCCGTGTGCTTGCCAAGTGGATTGGCATCGCTCAGGAGCTGCGCTTCCTCAAGAACTTTTCTTCGCTCAAGGCCATCATCGCAGCACTGCAGAGCAACGACATCTACCGTCTGTCCAGGGTCTGGGCCCTGGTAGATCCAGACAGGGTGCAGGCATTCCTCGAGCTGGCGAGGATCTTCTCCAGCGAGGAACATCAGATGAGCTGCAAGGAGCTCATGCTCAAGGTTGGTGTTTGTTAGTCTTTGGTATGTCTGTATACTGTAAACGGCTTATTTTCCGCGGGCTCAATATTTCGCGTTTTAAGTCAAAGCTGAAGTTTAGGAATAATTCGTGGGTTCTAATTTTCGCGATGCGGTGGGATCTTAATATAGATTCCAATGTGTTTACCTTTTACCGGAATCGTTCGTGGGACCTATTTTTCGCGAATGTGTAGGCGATTCGCAAAATTTGCGAAATTTAGGTCGTTGCGAAAATGAGTTATTTACAGTATCTGGTTGTTTGGTAGCGACGTTTCGAGCAGACGGGTAATGGTGCTCTTGCATGAGCTGTGCATGGTTGTGTAGGGTGGCCATATATCCTCAGTGTAGAATATGGGACATGGGTGGGTGGGGTGCTTGTCAGCGAGGAAGAAAGTAAACCTCTGCTGCTAATCAATTGACAAAAAAATGCATAGTTTTTTTTTAAATTCTTTACGAAATCTCAAGTGCCTTCTCTTTGCCATTTTAAGCATTTGTTCATTGTTGTCAACTGAAGCATACCAAATTCATGTAATACAATAAAAAAGTCTCCCACTCTCACATTTCTATGAAAAAACAAAACATATGGACAAATGTAACCACAGAAAGGGCTCAAAATTGTACTCTATATGAGGTATAACATTCTCATGAAAACATATTTTCGAAAAATTGCTTTTCATTGAGGCAAAATGACGAAACAGGAGAAATTAACCTCTAAAACGGGACGTCTGGTCACCCTAATGTTATGTCATCTGCTTGCTTCAGGCAGGAGAATACACTCTTCCTGGGAAAGGCTGCAGCAACTGCTGTGCTCTTTCTGGTCAAATGGTCAAGGGGGCATTATGTTCGGCCATGTAGCACTACGAGTAAATTTATAAAATGACAACTTATCGGGTGTGGCGTGTAGTGCTGAGTCCACACTTTCATCTTGTGGTTTAATTCCTGGATGACTGTACATGGTGAGACTTGGACGGTTAAACACGACATTGGCGCTCTGTCACAATTTTAGTCGCCTCATCAGGTTCATGTTGAGCAAACAACTTTGACATCTAAGTTGATTGTTTTGCATTCACACATTCCACACATTGGTAGCTCTAATGGCAGCATTTTAGCTCTGTGCAAATTGGTGATTGCATGTGCAGGCTATGAGCATAAAGTAGGTGAGTATCAAAGAGCAAACTTTTACATGAGTGCTGTACTAGTAGAAAGTAGGAGTGGGGTTGCAATATAAAAGGGATACTGAAATGAAAATTGACATATACCTCACATGTTCAGAAATAAGTTACCGAAATCTGCTAATGACAATCACACACTTGCATATTGAAGGGATGGCTATATTTTTCGTTCCAAACGGCTAATTCCAGTGAGCACTTGGAAGAGCAGCCATCAGAGAGTGCAATGTATCTTGGGAGATCCGGTGCTTCCAGCGTGTTCATGGTGCCATGTTTAACTCCATGGACAAGGCAACAGGGAGGCTGGCACGGTTGAGAGCTTCACCACTTGGTGGCATTAGCGCATTACGACCTGGTTGTTTGGGATGGCCAGGTTGAGGTGCGAGAGAGAAGAGAAATTTGGTGCGGTCAAGTGCGACAGGGAGTGTGGCCATGCAGCTTGCTGCCATACTTTCGCAGCGTGGCACTGCTTTTATAGGAAGTTTGAATGAGATTGGGAACACCCAACAGGTGCAATCTGGGAATCAATTTATTAATTTTAAATCTCGTTTTGCTGTCTTTTCTAACAAAAAAATTGTATCTCTGTGGTGTGGCCAGACTGTGGTTGACGCTTAGACTTTAAAATAAGCACTAGAATCTTGTTGCAGTACCCCATTCTCCTAAAAAATAATTTTTAGCAAGTCATTTTGCATTTGGTGGCTTTTGTTAGGTATCATCTCCTGAGCATGAAAAGCTCTGGGGCATTAGCGTGTTTACTGAGTCTGATAAAGCCCTGAACCATGGCTGACTAACACACGTCAGTACCATCACCTTTTAAATTTTGTGAGCAAGATAGAGCAGTACATTTTTTATTTGATTCCTCTTGCTGTTCCACAGGAGGGCACTGCTAAGTTTGCCGACACTGTGGGAGACAACGATCGTCAGCTGCAGAAGGCAATGCAGAAGCAATTGGCCTCTGGCACGGTGAGTAGCCATCAAGAGACACATGTGTGTGATTGAGTTAGCAGGAGCTCCAGTTTCAATGGCTAGGATATTATGTCTGGATTTTGCAGGATTAACAAGCTGTTGTTCCTTAGGAAAGATGGAAAGTCATTGTCGAAATTTCACTGTTAACTAAGTGCAGAACATTTTGCCACTTTTCATGCACTTGCTTGCACTGCTTTTAAAAGCTGCAATGATGATATGAAGCACGGTGTATGCTGCGAAAAAACAACGGACACAAGGAAGAAGACACACACAGGCTTTCTGGCACCTGTGTGTGTGCCTTCTTCTTTGCGTCCATTGTTTTTTTGTGCCGTAAACCATCCTTCATAACATTCACCAATTAGCCCAACTACGACTTCTTCTACACTACAATGACGAGCTTGTACTTTTCTGAGGTGTTTTTGCTGCCAGAGATTCCATGCAATAAGATCTTCAAGAGCTCCTGCATTGTCCTTTAAGCTTTAATAAATTTCTAGACGTGTTATAAAGGAAAATTGTTGTAGCAGAGTATGTCGTATGTATAAACATTTAAAAAGTTAAGATATTGCATGCATTTTCTATAGCTGCAGCATACCATTGTTCAATTACTTTATAACTGATGGATGCAAATACTAAGCAAGTTCTTCAGGTTACATTAACTGAGACAGCTGCAGAGAATTATCATAGGCCTCTGATAATAGTTCATCCAGCGAAGTCTTCTTTTCTTTTCATACTATAAATATTTTTATTATATTTTTTGTACTGCCTGAGAACATATGGTTACATGTAAGCAGCAAAAGCATTTAGTCAAACAAAATCAGGTCCTGTGCATGTACAGCTGACCATAGTACTACTTTCATGCAACTTCCTCAGGCTATAACTTTTAGATTACTACCCTATACGCTCCACATATAAATAACTTATGGCTTGCACGTGGCATCGTCGCACCATACCAATGGTTGTTCCCGCTTGTTCTTGCTGAGAAAAACAAGTTGGGAAGTGCGAAAATATGTTGCTGAAGGTATGCAAACAGACACAAGGTCCTTCACAATAGCCGCAGATGTAATGTCCGTGCAAGCCAAGTATAGTACCTAGGTAACTGTACCTTTCTCAAGACATGTCGCAGCTTGCTGAGACACGTCCCATTGTTTCTTTTTGCAGCCTGGGCGCATGCAGGGCACGGTGCCCTACCTCGGCATCTTTCTGCGTGACCTCACAGTGCTGGACGCTGCCCTGCCAGACGTGCTGCCGGGAGGATTGCTCAACTTCGACAAGCGCCGACGCGAGTTCCGCATCTTGGCCCAGGTCAAGCTGCTTCAGAGCGCCGCCAACTGCTACAGCCTTGAACCGGACCCTGCCTTCGTCGCCTGGTTTGATGCCTTGCCGATACTCTCCGACGACGAGAGGTATACGCTGCCTCCGCCCTGGGTCGTTTGGTTATCTCGTAGGTTTTGGTGGCAGTGGCAGTCAGGCACATGTTCATATGCTTCATGAGATAAGGAGTTGTGGTTGAGGTCGCACTGCAGGAGGGGTCGTAAATCTGCGCCTGCCAGTTCATGATTGACGCCTGAAATGCCTCTTTGTCCATGCTTTTTTTTTTTTCTTGGGCTTTTAGTTATTATTTGCAGAGAGCAGTTAGTAAGCCAGCCCACTCTCTGTACCCATTCGATTCAAGTTGAAAGGGTGGTATGTTCCTAAAATAACTTATAATCAAATAAATTTATTGTTTAATTTTCAAAAATTTTTGGCAGTAGTTAGTAGAAATACTCTAAAGGCCCGTTCACACTTTTGCAACCGAGTACGACCGAGAGAGACCGAGACTTGTTAAAACCTCTTAAAATTTCTTAGGACGAGAGAACACACTGGCACACTGGCGCCATCTATGCGGTGACCCTGGACCTGCATTTCACAAGAGCGAAGGTTTTGCGGGATTTCTAAGGTCAAATGTGTGTAATACCTATAAAAAAGGCTCGTTTACAACATTGACAAAAGATTTTCGAGCCAAGAAAGAAAGGATAATGTGCGAGAGAAATAGAAAATATTCTGGACCGCCAAGTTTACACTGCTACCCAATAGATGGTTCCAGTGTATCATCTCATTTTACGAGGTTTTCAGGAACCCAGTTTTAAGAGGTCGCAAGAGTGTGAACGGGCCTTAATGGTATCTAGGATAGGAGGTGCTCCTTGTGGAATGAACCAACACCAAATGCTATGGTCACTGACAAGACGAGAATTGCATGGTGTCTCTTTCGAATGCCCATCCTCCCATGCACGCTCATTGCGTTCTGCTGTGCTTTGGCTGCACAAGCATGCTCTAGGATTACGAGACGCCAAAATGTTATTGAAGGTAGGACGCTCGCACTGGAGGCAGGACGGCTGAAACACCTCCCTGCTGTTTTTATGCTGTCAGCGCTTTTAGTCATCTCGGGAGTGGCAGTCAGGAATCTGTTCATATTCTTGGTGAAATAAGAAGACAGGGTTGAGCTCTAACTGCAAGAGGGATTGTAATCTGGGCCTGCTGATTCATGATGGATGCCTAAAAAGCCTCTTAATTGTCCGTGTTCATTATTTTTTTTCTGGCATTATCTAATATTAATTATTGGGAACAGCTAGTATGTCAGCCCACACTTCCTACCCTTCTGATGCAAGGAGGGGTATATGTTCCTTGAGAAATGTTGTAGTTCAGTAAATTTATAATGTGGTTTTCAAGAATTTTCAGTGGTAGTTATGTAGAAGTATCTTAATGGTATCTAGAATAGTAGAGACTCCCTGTGAAATGAACCAAACCAGATGCTAATCAGTTTGTATTTGACATTTTGAATATTTGCACACATTTAACATACTTGTCAGTCTGCTGAGAAAACATTTGTGATAGAGGCAGTAGCCCGAATGAATGAGTGGGTCGATGAATATGCGCAGCTACCGGTTGTCGTGCCTGGTGGAGCCTCCCAGCTGCCCAAGGAGGAGTCCATGCAGAACACCCAGGCAAGTGGCGCTTTTTCTCGGATTGTTGCGAAGAAGATGACAGCACAAACTTCCAGGTGACCACAGACATGAAGTGTTGGAAACATGGCATCACGGGCGTTTGCAGAACTTTTTTTCAGGGGGGGGAGACAAGTTCTGTTTAGGTGGGAGCAGCCCTGGAATTAGGGGGCGAAGGTGTCACCGTGGCAAGTGGCCAAACGGGCACTATAATGGTTTAGTAGGATTGGAGGGCTTAATGGTTGCATTATTTTGCTTTCATCGACAAACATAAGTTAACGTCGAACTGTCAACTTTGACGGTGTTGGTTTTATGCAAACGGTGACCTGAAGCTTCCACCGTTCTTGTTACACATGCCATCGAGCTTGTCGTTCACATTTGATAATTCTAGTTATGCCGTCACGAGTAGGAACTATAAAGCTACAGTGCACTGTTCGTGCATCATACAAAAGACGAGGTAGTATTCGCTGCAGACACGATGGCAGAAGTATCTGCAGAGACGCCTTAAGCATCTTTGGGCCATGCTTGTTTCATACATGCTTTGAGGATGTCTGCAGACGGTTTTTGTATAGCCAATGTGCACTCTCATGGGTTTTTGCAGTACCACTCATTTCTGACCAGGGGATGCATTATTCTAATAAAACAATACGAAACAGTAGCTCATGACTATAAATGGGAATGTTCAATAGACCTTCATTCTACCCACTGCAGTAACACTAAATCCTGCTTATTTACTTTTGCAACTCTACAATGATGCTTGCCTCATTGGTACTATCGTATTTACTTGCATGATGAACACTTTTTTTCCTGAAAAATTGACACATATTTGGATGGTGCATTCAGTACCCCAAGTAAAATTTTTGCATTTACATGCTTCATGCAAATGTCATGTGCCAATATGACACGGCAAGGTACTGTGGCGTGTCTCGACTGATGGAGGTGCACCCACGGCTTGTCGGGTGCACGCTGCTAACCTTTTAAGGCGCTTTCGGCGTGCCTTTTGCCAAAGGAAAAGCGCCTACGAGTTCATTAAGCACAGAGATCAACGCGACCATTCTTAGGCCTAACCACTTTCAAGATATCAGTCCGAAAGTGGACCAGAGACGACGGCGTGTTTGTTGCCATCAATGCATCCGATAGGCAAAGAATGTCCGTGGCTGGGCAATTCCTCAACCCAAGCTTCCTCAAATGTGCGTGCTGCTCAATTTCCCAGTTGATCGCTTCTGCAACTACGCACTTGCAGCCATTACGAGAGTGGTTTGGCTTGGCTTGACTTGGCCCGACTGCTTGGCGGCAAAAGAAAATTGGCTTGGTGGGCTTGGTGGCTAGCTAAATTCGACGCAATTTGAGACTCGCGGGGCCGAAAATTGGAGGTGCATTCATTACGCGGGGGAAAAAAAAGAAGTCCAATTATTGGTAACAGTTGTGGGGGTGCGTTCATTATGCGAGTAACTACGGTATTAGGATTTTGTTTCTTCACTAAATGGCATCTTCTCAAAGGAATTACATTTGCTGCTCAGTGACGTAAAGCTCCAGTAAGGACTATTAGCGAGGAAATCAAACTGTAGGGGGCGCTCTGACCTGTTTGTTGTCCCCATACCTCGGTGTTTATAAAACACAATGCCTGTGGACATGCCCACAGGCCTTGTGAGTATGTCCACGTCATTTTCTTCAATAGAGCGTGGTGCACAGTGTAACATAAAAATACTAACAATTGACGAAGTGACATTTATTGTTAGTGCCAGATCTCTCCAGAAAGCAGTTGTCGGAGAATGCGAGTTTGACCTACTTTGGCTTTTGTTCTGATCTGGGCATATGCACCGTGCATGCTGCATTGTTCATGCAGGCCGCAGTGGTAACAATAGAGCCCCTCCTCCCCTTCAGGCGACCGGAGAACATGAAACTTCAGCCAAGCGCTGACGTGGCGTTCGGTTACGTCAGCCGAGCGCTGAGTCATTGTTATTTGTTCTCCCCATTCGTGTGGTTTTAAAGTTAACCCCTTTTGGGCGCCACAGTTTGATCTCCTCCCCAATAGTAGAGCCTCAGTGATGCATCTTTCAGGAGGCCGCACTAAGAAAACATAATTTCCAGTGGCGCTCTCGGGGCCTGTGACGAGACAGTAAGCAGCTCTTGCACAGCAATTTATTTCACATGGACTTTCATAGCTGTTGGGAACTACCTACCATATTTAATAAGATGTAGGTCGACTTTTTAGTTCTTTAGAATTAGGGATTTACTAAAGGCCCGTTCACACACTTATGACCTCTTAGAAACGGGTGCCTTGGAACCTCTTAATATCTCTTACGACGAGAGGACACACTGGCGCCACCTATTGGGTAGCAGTGTAAACTTGGCTCTCCGGCATATTTTCTATTTCTCTCGCGCATTATCCTTTCTTTCTTGGCTTAGAAAAACCTTTGTCAACGTTATAAACGAGCCTTTCTCATAGGTATTATGCACATTTGACCTCGGAAATCCCACAAAACCTTCGCTCTTGTGAAATGCAGGTCCAGGGTCACCGCATGGATGGTGCCAGCGTGCCAGTGTGTTCACTCGTCCTAAGAAATTTTAAGAGGTTTCAACAGATCTTGTCTCTCTCGGACGTACAAGGTTGCAAGTGTGTGAACGGGCTTTTATAATTGCAACCAAAGGATTTTGACTTACAGAAGTGAGCAATACAGGCTTTATCACGCAGTAGTGATACACGACCGCACGCCGGTACAATGCTCATCCAGATTGAAGCGGGCAGGGGTGGGGATTGAACTCGGGATCCTGGGTTCTGCGGCACGAGCTTTCCCTCCACGTGCTCCGAGCTGGTATGCGCGACGGCGGCAACCAGACAACCGGCTTGACAGTTGTCTGGGTGCCGTGGTCACTCAGGTGGCGGCAACCTTTTCAGCCTTTCCACTCTGGTTTTCACCAGAGTGGAAAGGCTGAATTTCTCTAGGCGTGGTCCTTGAGGTCGTCCTTGAGATTGTCCAAGAAGTCGCCCTTGAGGTCGTCCTAGACGTCGTCCTCTAGGCATCGTCCTAGACGTCGTAAAGACAATAGCTTCGCTGGACCTCCATCTTCACGTGAAGTGGAAGGGCTCTACATTTTTTTGGAAAGAAACGACGCAGAACTGTTCATTAGTACCTCGAGATACATACTCAACCATTAAGTCACATTTCTTGGAATTGACCGGAGTTGCCCCTAATGACGCTCACCATGATGCTCGGTATGACTCTTATTTGTGGCAATCGGCTCATAGAAAACGACTTGTAAAACACATTCCGTGTTAAAAATTTCCGTGCCTATCAAGCTAGCCCAGATGCTACCCTGCATCAGTTGCTGCTCCTAGCATGCCGGTGCAAAGCAGTGAAGCTTGACAGAAGTGTGCCCAGCGCGATGCACAAGTAAGAGCCCGTTAACTCCATGCAAAGTGAAACTAGGGGAACTAGGATAACCAAGCGCAACCAAAGCGTGCACCACTTCGAAAAAAGAATTGGAAAAGCGAACAGGCCTTTGTGAAAGGCTGAGCCTCTTTCAAGCCTGGTCCAAGGTCATGCCTGCCAGGGAAAGAAGCATAGTGCACAGTAGTAGAAAGGTGATAAAGAGGCGGAATGGAGCGAAAAGAAGAGAATGACTGCAGCCAAGCAAGCTAATGTGTCATGCTGACTGCATCGATTGGCAATTTCTGGTTTTAATAACCAGGAAGGTAAACACATCAAACGATAAATTAATATCCATATCTGTATGGGAGTTTAATGGGATCTATGTGTATGGATGTCACTGCCAAGAAACCATAGCAACGAGGTTCTAAGTTGGCTGATGTAAGGACTGTGGGAAATAAAACAATATTGTATGCAAGACATGCAGCCATCTTCTCACTGGAGCTGTCCCTCCATTGCCATTTAGGTGATAGTGTTGATGTACTTTTGGTATGGTAATTGGGACGCACTGTATAGGAATTCTGAGGAACAAGTTTGAAGAAAGGACTAGAGTGGAATGTATTGGGACAAAAATGGTAAGAAAATGCTCTGCAGCACTCTGACCTTGGAAAGATTCGAGAGAACAAGTGAAGCTTGAAACCTGTACATTTAGTAGTCTAAACGTGAGATTGTTAGGCCGAGTGCATTAGGAGTTTCTGGTTGGAAGTCACAGCTCCATGACAAACAGACAACCAAGCAGTGGGGCACAGGGCTCATTGTTTTTTCTGTGGTTTCTGCCAAGTGTATCCTTGAGTCCTACAAGGATAAATAAACAATCGACTGAAACGTCACCTTTTGAGACTGTTTTGTGCCACACCTTTTCCTTCCATTTCTCGTTTCTCGGGGTTCCTAAAACTAGAACTTGCCACCAGCTCTCCTGTCCTGTAACTTTTTTGCACCTGAAATGTTTCTTAATTTTATTGCAACGAATGGAGCTGTTTCGGAATGCTATTTTGTGGCAGTTTTTCCTGCCTTGAACAGCATGTTTGTACCTTTGATGGCTGCAGGGCAAAGACAGAGCTTGAGCTGGACTCTGCATCCTTGGCAAGCAGTGGTGGACAGTCGTGCGACCGGGGTGGTCATCGTGAATCCCTGCCACGAAATGGAGTAAGCTACTGCAGTGTGTGCGTTACAAAAGTGTTGGCCTTTGAGTTGTTTTTTTCATTATTTGGTTAGTCTCGTAGCTATTTTTATTAAGCTATTCGGCACCTTAGTTCGCCTGGTATAAACTTCTGCATTGCGGAGGGTCGACGGTACACTTTTTTTCCCCTCAAGCGAGTTTTTCTTCCACACATAAGTTCTCTTGTCAGGTTGCCTTCTGTCCGCAATGCTTCGAAACACTTGCACCAACCAAGCAGTGTGAGAATTCCTAACCTGGCATATTATGGATCACATTTGAAGTCCATTGAGGGCATCTGTATTGCTAACTTTTCAGAAACATCACCCTACAATCTCGGTAGTCCAGACAGAACCCAGGCATCCTGGGTTCAATCCCCACCCTTGCTCGTTTCGATCTAGGTGAGCATGTGGCCGTGAATTACTACTGTGTGTTGCGCGTTAAAGACATCAGGCCAGCAGTCGTACATTACCGGCTAAATTCCTCATGTACAGCAGAGACTCCAGATGCCCATTAAGGCTGACTAACTTCTTAGCTAAACATATATGCAACAGAATTACTTTTTCCTCCAGAGTTCTAACCTGCACATATTTCCTCCTTCTTTGCCGCCTGTGCAGCGCCTGCAGCAGCGTGCCTGGCAGAGCACGGGCAGCCTTCTGTCTGCCCTGAGCCTGCAGAGGAGTCCTGGGAGGGGCATGATGAGCCAGTGTCCTCCCCCTGCTCCTGCAGGGGCTCCGGACCTCAAGGTCATTCGGGTCAGTGTTGAGCAGCCACAGGAGGCCACCGCTTCGGGGCTGAACCTCTACAAAAGCATCCTGGTGAGTGCCTCTTTTGGCCACGGCATGTTAACGAAGCAACGAAGGTTTAGAGAGAGCACACGAACCAGCGTATTTACTGAACCATTATTTTTCTGCCTCCGATTTCCGGCCGGTGGTGTCACGACCAGGCAACGTTGCCGCTCGTCACAATTCTGGCGATGGCGCAGCAGTGAAGCTGAATATGGCAGATTTCTGTTCTCGAGCTCTGCCGTAGTTCGCTCCTGCAGCCAGTCGGTCAACGAAAACGAAAGCAAACGTCGCCACGACGGGCGACGCTTGCGTCCATTCTCCTTCTTTGCCGGCACTTCTGCAACAAATCGCCAGGGCTACAGCAGTTCGTAGTATGGGATGGCGGCTAGCGCGACACATTTCATCGGTGCTTTGAAAACCTTCCACGATGCGTGGGTTGTATAGGACGCTAAATAATGAGTCCGAGACACTTTTCACTCGCCATAGTTGCCGGGATCAACGATTGTAGGCCAGAATGGATTGGACCTGGATTGTCTTGGCTGTCTCGTGAATGGCCTCCTGGGCGTCATTTCTCGTCCTGCAGCTGAGCAATGGGGACCACACTCCGGCGGTGGTGCGCCATGCCTTGGACAAGCATGGCCTCGAGGGAGCCCGACGAATTTGTCTTGGCGCAGCAGCTGCCCGACTCCGGTGAGGACAAACTTCTGTTTCCGGGGCACTGCTCTGCAGCAGGGGTCTTAAAACTCTTTGATCTTGAGGAACCCCTGTGAGCCTCGAATGGCAGTAGAACGGAGAGGCACAGAAGACTACTGCCCTTACAAATAATTATGTACATACTACTACAGAGTGTTTTGCTGATAGTTAGGCATCAATGAGTGGCTCAGGTCCGATAAAACAGTGCTCAAACCGGAGAAACACTTTATTTAGGGGGCAGGGACGGCCAAGGAAATTTAAGATCTCGAGGAACCCATGAGGGTGCTCTGGGAAACCTCAGGGGTGCTCTGGGGAACCCCAGGGCTCCTAGGAACCCAGTTTGAGAACTCATGCTCTGCAGGATTGGCAATCAGAAGGGAATGCATGTCCCTCAAATAGACATTTTCTTCGTCGAGATTAATGGGACTGGGTTTCATTACGAGAACTTTGAGTATGTCACTGTCATGGTCCCACAAAGACAGTGTTATATTATTCATATTTAACGGGTCATTTTGGCTCACTGCAAGTCGAGAGGTATATGTAGTAGGAATTACTGCACATAGCTATGAAAGCCAACCTCGTTGATTGCAGCTGTGTGATTTCTTCTTGCTTGAAAAAATGCACACATACCAGAATGGCATTACTACTACAAATTGTAGACAGATTCTTGCTCACATTTGCGATGTAGTAAGTCAGTGTCAAATAACCAGAGTTGAGAAGTTTCTTCAGATAGTACTGTGCAATTCACTTATAACGATACCAGATATAACGATATACTGCTCATAACGATCAGTTTCTACAGTTTCAAGACTAGAAATGCCCAGCTTCTAGTCCAGATACAACGATAATCGGTTATAACGATTGAGTTTTGGGTTTTCTCTTTATTGTTATTAGTGGATTGCACTGTATGAGCTTTTTATGGGGGAAATCTGCAAATCTACTTGCATATAAAGAGCCAATTACTGCCATTTACAACAGAAGCCTAGGGAATGGCGAGGCAACAATAGCATTGCAATCCAAAGAACAAATTTACTTATAATGGGACACTGCGTACAGCATTCATAGACTTAATATCTTAGTGCAAATCGCTTTTTTGAGCCCTAAGTTTATTTCTACCTCATAATTCACTGCTATTATTTTATAAATGGCTCTGATTCCCAGGTGAAAATCAGTCCGGTTGGAGCTGGTTATTTAAGTAATCCCAGCTGGAAGGTCAGTGTGTGGGCTTCATTCATAAAAAACCAGACCTCAGCAGTTGATGTAATAATTTATGTAATAATTTGCACACTCCAGTTGGAACAAATATTTTTGATGGTAGCTTTGAAGTTGGACAGATGAAATCTGAGAAACCCGTAATGGTCTATTTTAATGCGAAAGCATTAACTGTCTCATGGAGCGAGCCGACGTCATCAATTTGAAGCACAAAAACAGCACCTTAAATTCTTTTTCCAAGTGTAGCCAGCTCCCAGCTATGAAACCACGCAAAAAGCCTAGACACGGCACCTAGTTTCCCCGATCCCAAAGGAGCAAAGTAAAGCTGACGAACTTTCGGCTTCGGTCCCATTGGCTGGCGCGCGTTGACAAGGCTCTTATTGGCTGGCGCGCGTTGACGAGGCTCCCATTGGCCGCTGCGCGTCAGTTTCAGCGATCGCTCACCCGATGGCGCTGCGTGTCCGCGAGCAGCAGCTCCACCGCTCCACGCCCAAAATCAGCGCACCGTACGCCGCAGACAAAAAGACAGAGCGAAGAGCGGTGTGTCTGCTTTCAGATTCACAACTCATAAGAAGTGCTTAGGTGTACCTCGAGCCTTTTCTCTCACGGCATCCCACTCCTCCTGAAGCAATTTTCTATTCGTTTCTCTTTGCAGAGATTGTCTTTCCCGCCTCTGCCAACGTGTTTTACGCCCTGAGCAATGCACATGCGCTCAACTTTGTATTGAGGCCCAAGAAGGCGGAAAGTGCTTCCCAGCCCTGGGTGCCAAGAAGCTGCGTAGGCCGTTCCAGTTCAAAAAAAGGTTGTTACCAACAACTTCCCCGTGAGGTCAGCGGACGTCATACGAGAGACGCTCAGCTTTCTGGGCTCGGCTCATCTTTGGCCACCCCCGTTGTTTTGCACACCTGTGGCACTTGTACATAGTATTTTACTTTTACGAGTAGTTTCTTTTTTTTTTTCGCGATTCTCCGGGTAATTTACCTTTTTTGTTTGTTGACACGTCTTACACCCGTTTCACGTTGTTCAATGCTCAGACTCTGTCAATAAGAAATGTGATGTTTGCCGCCTCCATTTTTCTATTTTTTTTTTCTTGTTGTGACTGGCGGCAAGTCAACGAATTTGTGAGCCAACGAGTTAGCGATCGCCGTCTACTTCCCAAGTGGCGATAGCGGCACCTATACACATCCACTGAAATGTATATTGAAGTGGTGGTTCGAATTTGTGAAAGGTCTGAAGTGCCTGTTTGAACTTTTGTGGTATGCAAGCAGTGCGGAACAAACTGTGTATACTAGCCAGAACTTTATCATATACATGGCACACTGCCCTGCACTCAGGTGCCGTGTAGCACATAGCCGGATGCAGTATTACTTAAAAAGTGTCACGTCCTTTTCACGTTGCATCACATGTTTCCCGCATGTGTTTTACATTTTCTACCCCTCCTCACCGATATGTGCCTTTCCTCATGTCGTTCTGTGGGCATCCGGCGTTGTGGTGTGAAATAAAGCCGAACAACGCCACATCCTTCTGGTCTTGTGGTCACTTTTCATGTGCTTTCAGATTTTTATGCCGCTATTTTTTTCACTTTCTCTCCAAGAGCTGCTCAGCAAGACCTAGCCCTTGTAAAAATGATGAATTCCCCAAATTAACTTCGATTAATTTGTCTTGGGAACACATGTTATAACATAAATCTTGATGTCTAAATGGAAACTTTTTGCCGCACAAACCAGATGGCGCTAGTGATCGCCTAATCTTTAAAAAGTTGGAGACGCAACTTTCATTTTTCTTTTTCTTCTTAATAATGATTACAATGAAATTAACGCGCGCAGCGTACTCAGTAGCACGGTGAGCGGTACGCTCAAAGTTCGAACACGAAAGATCCGAAATAAAACTTTGAGCCAATCGGACCGGTTCCAACTCGCGCAACTTCGGTTTCAATGAATGCTCGCACACCCTCAAATTTTAGTCGGCGTCTAGCAAGTGAAAAGATTTAACGTGCGTAGTTGTGATTATATGGACAGACTCTGACGTGGGCCACATCGGTTACATGCTTGGGTTATGCGGCTTACGCGGGCTACGATATTACCTGCAACGTAACCACGTTACCGCACGATGCAAGGCCGCTCTTTCTCGGCGGGATGAGATACCTCAGGCTTCAATGAACGTTTGCTCTCTTTACCATTTTGTGTGTCATAACAACCAGGAACCAGTAAGCTTCTCTTATGCGCGCAGATGTTTCACTCCCATTCTGTTCGGTCGGCGCCATGTTCCACACCCCGCAAAGGTAATCACGAGTGCTCCCTACTCTGCGCGACTGGCGGTGTCCGACCGCGCTCCGACAGGTGGCTGCTGGACGCGCCGACCCGATCGGCCTAAATCCGTGACCGGCTATCGCCGATAAACGCCTCTCATTTTGTGCGCTGGGAGAGAAATGTCACCAGGCCGAAGGACGTGGTGACTGTGCCAGCTCAGCGGCCTGAAATCCCACCCGGCCGGTCGGCAGCCGAGGAACCGCGGGCCGTGGGAGCGTCTCCAGTCCGGTGAGTGGGCGTGTGCGATTCAGGGGTCGGCAGCGCTGCATCACCACGTACCCGAGCGACTGTCCAGCTTGTGGCGAAATGGACGCGATGCGACGGCTCGTCGGACGATCGTACCGGGCGTAGGGCGAAAGGAAGAAGGCGCCCTTGCAAGGAGATATCGGGCCCGGGGCGGAAGTGGCGATCGGAAATGTACGGGAGCTGCACTTCCCGACAGGAACTGAGCGCCGGCATGCCGGACTGGAAGCAGGAGCTGCTTCGCAAGAAGCGCACCATGCACAAGGCCTTCCCCAGTTGGGCGGCGCTTGTGGCTCCGGGCAGCACGGGCAGCGGCGACCGGCCGAGAAGGAAGGCTGTTCACCTTGCCGACGCGCCGCGCGTTCCGGCCGGACTGGTTTGCCAGTTGCCCCGCGGAGGCCCGCGTGCCAGCATGGGCGAAGACAAAAGAGCCGCTGGCCTGGCCGACGGCTCCTGCAGTGACCACAGCTCGGCACAAGGCGACCTTGGTTCCGATGGCGAGCCGGACGACGAGTGGCAGTACGGTCCGGGTTTCGTGGACCGGCTCAAGTGCAAGTTCCTCAGCCTGAGCCTCCGCGAGTCCCCGGGCCGCATCGGGCCGCCGGGACAGCGGCCGCTGCGGGCCTATGCTAGCGTCGAGAACCTGCTCGAGCCCAGCAGGGCGTCTTCGGTGGTCGCGGGCCGGCCGCCTCAGCAGCAGCAGGCCCCAAGGGCGGGACCCCGTGGTTCCTTCCCTAGGGCCCGGAGCATGGAAACGCTGCTCGACCTGCTCATCAACGAAGACGTGGTCATCGTGGAGAGGAGCCCGCGACCCGCGGCGGCGGCGGGCATCAGTGACGGCGAGCTGCCCCGAGTGGACATCGTGCGCACCTGCAAGCGCATCTTTGAGGCGTCCGACGACAACCGGAGGCCGCCTCGGCGGAGGCCGCCCGTCCTCAGGGCCAGGGCGCCGCTGCGAGGGGACAAGGAGAACAGCCAGCCCAGCAGTGCCAGGGCTGCCTTCGGTCGGCCCAGGACGCCCAAGCCCGTGGCAAACATCAAGCCGCTCCGCAAAGAGGACGACCTGCCGCATGACGCACCCCCGCTCAAGCCTGTGATGGCCAACGGTCCGCCGACCGAGGACCACGTCGGCGACCGCGTTGCTGACGACCGCATCGATGACGAACGCATCGACGACCGTGTTTATGAGAACGTCGATGTCCGCATCGGCGACCGCGTCGGCGACGGCAAGGGTGTCGAGCCGAAGGCGGCCGAGCTGCTGAGGCCGAGCGCGTTGCTGCGGAACGCGTCTCCGCTGTGGCCTTCCCATGCCAAGACAGCCGTCGGGGGCGGCGGTTCGGTGTCGCCTGCGGGTGGCACGACAAGTATGGTGTTCGACTTCCGGGGCAAGAACGTGAAGCCCCATCTGGCTGTGAGCCCGGCGCCCGGGGCGGACTTCGACGAGCTGGACTCGTCGACGGACGAGCCGCTGCCCTTCCCGTCTGGCATCGTGTTCATCGGGGAAAACGTCCGCATCGGGCGTGGTGCCCTGCTGACCACCAGGAACAAGAAGGTATGCATTCCGACGTATCCTTAGGAATGTCTGAAGGACAGGGCATCAGCTAGCTATGCATCATGACCTTACTCATGTCATGCTCTCCACAGTGGTTTAGCTTTTGACAGGTAGAGTTCTTTACTTTCGTTTTGTTTTTTTCATCTGCGCGCCCCACTGCGCGCCAGCAGCGGCGGCGGCTGGAATGTGTCGCGCTGTCCATTCCGGTCGGCCGCTGACCCCGCGCGGCCGCTGTCCGTGCGCGTACCGCTGTGGGCCGCTTGCCAGGACGGAGGAAGCGCGCGTCTCACTCCACAGGCCGTGACCGACGCCCACGGTACCCGGCCATACTAATGGCGGCGGACACGCGCTGCGGTCGACGGCGCTCCAGACCACGCCGGCGGAAACCCGCAAGCGCGTCGAGGGCCTCTTGTCACTTTGCAGTCCGGATGGGGCTCGGTGGACTTTGGAGGCATACACACCCCGCGCGCTAACCAAACATCCTCGAGGAAAGAATTTAAAACAAAAACAAGCCGACTATTCTTTTGGATTTTTTTTTCATACTTTTTTGTTGTTAAAGGTGCTCTATCTTGCTGGTTATTTGTGTCAGTTATTGACTTTAGAATTTTGTAGACTCAATGACAAGGGAAAAAAAAGTACAGAAAGGCATGCAAGGGAGGAAGAAGGAAATACTCTATCTGCTGCAGTTCCTGCTGAGTTTGCCTTTGATAGCGTCTCTGTACGTTGCCGAAGGATTTCATCTGATAGACAAAACAGAACCCTATGCCTATGACGCACCCCGCTTTGTCTGTTGATTAGTTTGTAGGTATTTCGGGGGTACAGGACTTCACCTCTCCTTTCTGCAACAATTAGCACTAAAAGTTTTGTATTTTTTTATTCTAACCCTTGAAAGAGGCCTTTTTAGGAAGGCCTGCTGAGAAAGAGCTTAAATCTTGCTAATTTTGATATGTAAGCTAATACATGCATATATTGATAATTCAATAAAAGCTTCAATGTGAAATTTCTCTAGAACTCCACAGCCAAAATGTAGGAAGTGAGATAAAAATATAGTATCTCAATTGATGGTAAATAAAATAGGCATAAAAACTGCATGAATGAGCAGTTATGTTCATCTTGAGCAGCATGCAATGAGCATAATAAAATAGCAGCAGTAAACCACTAAGCACCAAACATCTTTATTAGACACATTATATAAGTTTTCATGCTTGTTATCGGACACACCTGCAGTTATTCAGAGAAGAGCCATTCAATTTATTTCTAAAACCACCCCTCTATTATACAGTAAAAGCACCAACTTAGCACGTTTTACACACCAGTGTTCTCCAACGATTTAAATCGTATTCCTTGGTAATTTAGTCATCTGCAAATAGTTGATTTTGAGTTTGAAGCAAATTTGAAGCCTACAGTGGTTTTGGCCAAATATTTTCAAATCAAATATCATATAGTTTCTCCAAACCTTTCACTACCATTGCACCATGCTTAAACGAAAATTCAGCTAAACTCGTGAAGGTTGTTCCCAAGCTTCCACTTGTCCATTATAAGCTATTTTTAATCTAACTATATTTATCAGACCTCAAAGAGGTCTGATAAATGTAGGCCTTAGAATGGCAAACAACAGATTTGACATAAAATTAAACCTATAGGGATGCCCAGCTTTACCTAATTAAGTGGATTTACAAATCTTGCTATATGCAAACACCTTTCTTCAATCTCAAATTAAAAAAAAAAATGATTGACGCACGTTGTCAGGGCATCTCTGCCTAACATACTGTGGGCCCAGGCTGGGCCCGCAGGCCTTTTGGTATGGGCACACTGCCTTCTGCGGCCCTTGCAGGCCTGGATCTCCTCAAAATATATGCTAATGAAGTATTATTAATATTATTATATACTCTTGCATAACAGCCACAGTTTAATTTTGAAAATGTTACTGCAATGTACAGGATGTCACAAAAGAAAATTTACACGGTCTTTTTACCGCAAAAATATACTAGGCATCGCCGAACGCTCATTCTCCGTCCGAAGGTAGCAGCTAGAGGTCACAACCAGATGCCAAAGTTTCAGCCCGATCCGGTAACTTATTCAAAAGTTATAAGTGATTTTCTGAAAATTTCAATGAGAAAATGGAGCCCATTTTTGCCCGTTTTCGGTTTCTGGTGCCATAGAGCCCCATGTATTCAAAAACTCCGTCGGCCACCATTTTCCCATTGAAATTTTCAGAAAATCTCTTATAACTTTTGATTAAGGTATCGGATTGGGCTGAAACTTTGGCATCTATTGTGACCTCTAACGCTACCTTTGGGCGGAGAATGAGCGTTCGGTGATGCCTTGTTTATTTTTGCGTAAAAAAGACAGTGTAAATTTTCTTTGTGACACCCTGTAGATATCAACACTAAAAAAGTTACCTGCTCTTTTTTTTTAATACATTATTTTGTTTTGGAATTGTGCTTTTCTCTCAGGCACGCAATTACAATATTCATGTTTTTCCAAGTGTTGATGGTAGCGAGTTGCCTGTTAAGTGCGCTTCTTACTGAGCATCGGTGCACTGCTGAGTAGCAACACCCGCGGCGCTCGCTTTCGCGGGTGTTGCTTCTCCGCAGTGCACCCGTGCTAGGTAAGAAGCACACTCAACGGGGCGAACCACGTCGCGATCAACACTTCAAAAAACACAAATATCGCAGTTCATCTCAAAGCAAATATCAAATAGCGTATTATTCGAAACTATTAGTTAAGATTTTGAATATTTGCACAACATTTTTAATTTCATATTCGATTAGACTGATCTCCTATTGAGAAAATCCATTGAATCTGCACATGGTTAATACAAAATCCCATAATGTGGATTTTTTTTTTAATGCTTGAGATTGTTTGAGATTTTCCTGAAGTTGGCTTTACGTGTATTATAAACTACCTCTTTTCCTGGTTTCAACTTCTCCACAGTGTTTCCAATGACACCAATGAGCAAAAGGTCAGTTGGGCCCATAGGTGCCATCAAGCACATTGGTGCTCACAAGGTTCAATCCCCGAAGTTGGCTCCACTTCAATCATAAATCTTTCTCTTTCCCCAGATTGCAGCCTCTCTGCAGCATTCCTAAGAGCTTCAATGAGTAAATGCTAATTAGCTCATTGAGTCTGACCATGTTTCTCGGTTCGAGTGGGCTTACAATTTCCAGCAGGGATATGTGGTGCCAGCAATGCTAAATGACAAAGGATCTCCTTGACACGTGGATTGTTCAGCATAGTTTGGTGCTGTCTCATCCGCATTCATATTTGACTATATTATAGTGCTTTCAAAAAAGCACCCAAGGCTGCCATATGACATGGACATTACAAAGCCATTCTGAGGTGCATCATCTGTTATTAAAAGGCAAATCAAGTGAATGTATCTGGCCATCAGGCACACAGAAGACACACTTTTTGTATTCACTCTATTTGAAAGAAGGCATACCTTCCACACCATTCAGGGGTTTGGAACAGGGCACAACATTGTAGGGGATAGCTTGCTAAGAGTCGGCTGCCAAGGGAAGCGAATAAATAACGAAAGTGCTTCGAAACACAATCAGTTGTTTTCAGAAGCCATGGCCAGCGACCATACAAGTTTAAATATCAAATTACCTAACAGGTGTCGGTGGTAAATGCCGATTGCGGAAGCCCATTTGGAAAAAAATAGAAAGGTGACATTTAACAAACATTTTACTTTGACATCTGTATTGCATTGTCCAAGTAGTGGAAATATTGATCAGGTCACGTAGAACACGCTCTGGAATATAGGTAACCGAGAGGGAACCGGTCACTAAACTCTAACAAGTTTTATTTCAAGCAACACTTTTTTGTCACCTTTTGTACTTGGGGTCGTGGGTCTTTAGATAGCTGAATTTAATGCAGACCTTTTGCTTCACTAATTTTAGCGCCATAGTGTAATTGCATGGAAAACCTGAGTGATGCCTTCAACAACAAAAAGGCCCAATTAATTTTTATCTGACAAGGTTATCAGCAGGGGCATATTTGCACAGCTGTTGTGCCTTTGTTTAAAAATCTGATGCCTTCAGGGTTTCTTGGACAATCTTGTCCTCTTCTAGAATTTAGCCAAATTCTTTTACAAACTTCAGAAACAATGATGTTGACTTGAAGACAGAACTGAATTCCTGGAATGACTGAGTGTGAGTGCTGGCTGGAATATCACCAGAATGTGTTGAAGCACCTTCCTTTTTTTTTATGCTTCTAAAAAAGTTAATAGGCCACTTAAAAATAAATAAGAGAGGGGTGCAGAAAAACTTGGCATTGGGCCTTTTTTCTGAGTCACATTTTCTTCCTTAGGAGATTCATTCCTAGGCTGAGGCTAGGACGCTTAGAAAGTATGTAAATAAACTGCCTAGATATAGTTACTGGAAAAGTGCACTGTTATTATTTATTTTAATTTGTGGCTTCATAGGGCACTTGGCTAGAAATTTTGCTCAAGTTACAGCCAGCTGATGCTTGCTGTTGCTCCAACAGGACAAGTTGTGCTGCCTGCGATTTCGATTGCATACGTATTGTGTTGTGTACAGGTTGCTGACTTGTGAATATGTTGAGCTATGGCGGTGCAAGTCTGTATATTGCAGACAAGCTGACACAATGGGATGATATCTGATGTCGTGAATAAAACATATCCCACCACAATGTATAAGTACTCGGGATATCAAACAGGAACTCGGGTGCATCAAGGGATAGGCACGCAGATATCCTCCTTCATTGTTACGTGATAGCAGCTGGCTGTTCTAACAGTATTTTTAACGTGCTTCATCTGTTTATGTAATGCAAGGGAGACAAAACAGTTGCTCTGGAGAACCAATTTTTGTTTGGTAGCCTTGATTTGTGGGGTTAAGTTTTGGGTGTGTGTCGGTGCTGTTGATTTGCATGTAGAGGGAATAGTAACATGTAATAACAGCAGCGGTTCCGCAGCATGTATTTTGCTGGTGTTACAAACGCCCAAGAATTTCAGACAGAATTGAGCTGTTTTCTTGTTTTGTTTGTGTCTTCTTTTGGTGCACTTTACTTGATGGTAACCTTGTGTTAGACTGTCTTTCGGAGATAAACTATTTTTTTCCGCCTGTTCTTGGTGCACCTTGCTGGAATCGTAAGACAACTTGCAAAGTTTTGAAGCAGGGTAGGAAATATTTTCTTTTCTCAGTTTGCATTTGTCAGTAGTGGAGGAAAGGAGCTCCTTTTGTGCAAGCTTTGGGGGATGACCCACAATGACTAAAGAGTCAGTGAGTTCTCCTGTTACAATCTATAACAATGGACATGAAATTCTTGGGCTTGACTTGCTTGCATTTCCTCTTATCCTCTTCTCAATTGAAGGTTGACATTTGAACTGTCTGTGTTTGGTTTTTATCAGATTTCTATCAGTATCTGACAAGTGCTCGAAAACCAGGAATCGTAAAGGCATTGTGGATGTAGCATGGATGTCCAGAAATATGTCTCACCCAGAATTGTATCTTTCCACTTGAGATCAGTGGCAATAAGGTGGTCATCATCGGGAATGTCAGCCTACTGGCTATCCTAAGGCAAAGCGTGATGAGACTGCTCGTGAGAGTTGAAGGATTGTCAGGTGGGGCTCTGGTGAATTGGAACAGTCCCAGTGATCTTCATCTCTGAAGTTCTACAATGCATGCAATACAGTATTTAGGGCAAGATTGTTTAAGTTTGTTTGTTTACAAGACATTGAGCAATCATTTTTGGAAAGAAAGAGGAACATGTTGTGTATTAATTTTAGTGGGGAAATGCATGTTTGAATGATCGGACAAATTTCTCGGAGTAAGGGGTTCATTTTAAAAGTATTCCATGCTTTAATACATTTGTCAACTGCAGCTCAAGATTCAGTTCAACGACAGTGCCCTGGTGACCATTGAGTACCCGTCTGAGGAGGCCAGCCCCAGGAACCTTAATCCTACATCTGTGGTGGATGGCCTGCCCAAGGGAGTTGGTGAGCATCAGAACAGCATTCTGCAGGACAATTCTCAAAGCCCTTGATTCATTTACTTACTTATTTAGGATATACTCATCAGTGATATATTCATCGGGATACACTCATCCTTCACAAATCTCGTTATGTATGCAAAGTAAAAAAAAAAAAAGAAAAAAAGATGCATTTAGCACGAGTAAGAATTGTTTTGCCTGAAATAAGTACACTCCAAATACGCATGTGCTCCAAGCAACTGCGTCAAAAATAGGGATGCCACGAACCTCCCGAAGTTCGAGTTTGAAAGATTTCGAAATGTTTGAACTTTGCTAAGGTTCAAATTTGAAAAGTTTGCAACTTTAGGACCCTGCTGAGGTTTGAATACCAATAATTCAAAAATGTAAAGGAAAGGTTTCTGAAAGTTTGAGTTTGAAGATATCAAATTTAGCTGAAAAAATTTGAACATTTCGAATTTATTTGCGGTTTCCACGTCTCTTGGGGTTCGGGCGAGCCAGCGGGCACGGAGAGAGTAACTAAATATCAGTATATCATATATATAACCGATGACGCAGCAACCTCCTCCACCGACGGGGGCGACCCGCGGTACCGAAAGCGCGCGTAATGTGACGTCTTAGGTCCTGGGCTTACTACTGGTCAGAGCCGCTGAAAGCTTCTTTTTAGTCGAAATACAAAATATAAGTGGCGCGAACCGTTTCAATTATTTATAAAAGTAGTTTTTGTTCAGTATTTTAGATCAGAAAAGAAACAAATGCAGTTTATAAAGTACGGAAACAAGAAATGATCCGTCGACATACCCGCCACCAATCGGTGGAAAAGGCGGCGCCTACTAGAAAAGAGTAGTGGGATCAGGCGCCGACACGGAAAGGTCCCGGATGTACGCGGCGGCGTTGCGGCCGTAGGGACCGAACGGACCGAAGGACCCGGCCGGCTCTGAGCGTTCCCAAGGCCTTCGGTGAGCAGCTTTGTCTTGCGGTTTGGCCGTTTCGCGGTATGGCAGCGCGAAGTGGCTCCCATTCTGAACTGATCTTTACCCAGTGTTTGCTGTCGTTTGTGGCCAATGAAGTGCCATGCCGAATTTGTGTTTAATCGCGCAGCAAATGCAATGAGAGCCGCTCTAGCTGCCCGCTACATACAGCCTATCCAGAACACGCTTTAGTGGCGCCCTCTCGCGCCGTCGACACGGAGTACGGCAGCCGTGAGCGCTCGCTCAGCTCACCACCCCTCGTCTAGTTCACGGCCACCCAAGCAACCAAGGACGTCATGAAGGAGGTTATTTTTTGCTTGTTTTTGTAATTTTAATTTGCCTATAACTTCTAAAATAAATCGAAATTCGAGAAAAGAAAAGTGTCATTAAGTTACTACGTTCAGTGCGCTCAGGTTTGGTGCAAACTAAAAATTAGTAAAAAAAGCCATTGCAGGGCCCCTTTAAGATTGAAGTTCGAAAATCGAATACTTCGAATTTTTTTGAGGTACAAGTTCTAAAAGTTTGAAAGTTTCAATTTTAAGTTCAAAGTCTGAATGTCATTGATGCAAATCAAATTTTGCAGTTTCGAACTAAGTTTTAATGAATTCATCTAAAAAAATCACGAAATGTGCTACAAATTTTATTGAAAACGTTGCCCATTTCTTTTACGTTATGAATATACTCCTTTCTTCTCAGTGCTGTGGTACTGATGGTACTACCTGTATTACTTGTTATTTGTCGTAACTTATGAAACAAGCGCTGAACTGGTTGAACGGTTTGTCAAAAAGCCCTGAGGCAGTCAGGTGAACATACTTCTTACTAATTCGCAAACTCGTAGCAATCCGATCAAACGTCGCCTAAATACAATGCTGGCATAAGACTACTAGATATGCAGGACAACACATTCACATAAAGGCATCCAGGCTTCCCAATAATATTTAGTTGCTCTGGGCGTTTATTTTCGGCGGGATGACCCGTGGGATGGGGAAAACACTGAACACAGGGGCACAGCACCTGACACAAGTCAAGGTTGAAGAGAATGCAACCAGACTAAATTAGAGGACTACCCGGCCTAATACACCTGATCAGGTCACGACCGGTTGTTATCGGGCTAACCATATTGTCGCTGCCCGGAACTTCTCTTCTTCGATGAATGGAGATACTGACCACTCTAAAATGCAGCCGGTTACTAATGATAATAAAGTAAGCACCAGTCCAACGTTCACTGTAGTGCATCAGCATCACACTCCGCGCGCGCCTTTCCTTGGTGCGAGAGGAAATGAGGGAACTTGCGTTCAAAAACAACTAAGGTTATGAAGGACACTCCCAGCGAAGCACCTCGGTTGAATTTCGAACCTACAGATCAGGGAATTGTTGGCCCAGAGGTTACCTCGGGCAGCCTACGGAGTTGTGCTCGGTGGAGGCTCTGTGCGGAAGTGGGAAGAAAAAGTTGTGAGGTACGAGGCCGAGGCCACCCAAAGCGATCATTCAGCGCTTTACAAGTGCGTTGTTTGTGGCACGATCAGCTAACGATAAGACTCCGAGTGCAATATCAACTCCACTTCACACATTGACATCTTGCGTTATTTATATTTGTTGCCTCGAACCAATAAGGGTGAACTTGGTTCAAACTTTTGAGCTCGGCAGGTTTGAAAGTTTGAAAATCATAAAATCTCTTGGCGTAAGAACTTTAAAAAATGTGGAATTTCATAGCGTGAAAAATTGGAAGTTCGAAAACAATCTGATTTTTCAACACCAAAAATTCGAAAGTTTGAAAACCGTCAAATTTTCATGTAATAGGTTCTACGTTTTAAAACTGCGAACCTTTCAAACACCTTGGTTTGATCTTCAAACCTGAGCTTCAAAAAAAGTTTGCAGGCATCTCTAGTCAGAAATAGAAATCAATTTGGTATGCCCACATCCTATGCAATGGCAAAAAAAAAAAAAAAGATAAGAATGGTCAATCTCGTCTAGAATTTGCAAACCTCTTTGTCGTGGAAGTTTTCAGCTGTTACTTCCTCCTCTCCATTTAGATAGAGGGGAAACTATTATTTTTCATGTGGGGGATTAGCTTTTGGATTAGCCGTAAATGAGTTAGGAGGAGGCAAACAGGTGAGATGGGTAAGAAAGACGGAAGAGTGGAAGGGTTTTACGTTTTGCTGAAAATTGTCTTTTAGCAGTGCATGTGAATGTCCATATGCAGATCATACAGCATAGACCGGTTAAATAACTTAAAACATTGCTTCAAGATTCTAGGCTTGTGGAATAGTATATTTTGAGTTTGGATCAAACCACTATTTTAACAGAAAATTTTTCAATTGATTATCAAATGGGAGGTATTTTTGTAAATAAACTGCCAAGATCGATAGCACTGATGGTGCAAAGTCGCCCGGTGAAAGCTTGCTGTTAGCATGTGCTCAACAGATGTGGCTGCCACTGCAACAGTGACTTTGCCACTGCTTTGAAAAGTGTGAATATTACAGTTTATCTTGAAGGGAATGTCAGACAGCTTTCTATTTGAAACTACTATTAGAAGATTTGCACAACCCTACTAGATTCCATAATTGTTTAAATTGTCATCATGCTTAATTTTAATTCAAACAGATTTTTTTAAAAATGGGGCGATCAGATGAGTGTCGTTTTCACCATGTACTTGGCACGGCGGACAATAGATGAGGGAATCATCGTCCTGGTAATTTTGCTAATTAGCTAATGTATGTTGATTAACTCTTAATTGTTGGCTTTAGGGGTCATTTTGCAAATGCAGTATAAAAATTGCGCACAAAAATAGTGCTGCAAGTCCAGCCCACAATGACGCTTGGAAGAGTGGTGTATGGTCGGTGGCAAGTTAAGAGTTCAGGGAAACTCCTCTCAAAGCTCTTTCCACTTTAGTAGAGCGAACCCTGGAGAGGAAGTCGCCTCCTCTCCAGCGTTCACTCTGCCAAAGTGGAAAGGGGTGGGAGAAACTTCCTCTGAATTCTTAACCTGTCACTGACAATAGACATTTCAATTATGTCGTCACTCTGTCGGTGGTGTTTTCTTGGTGGATGTGCCGACGACACAAGTGACAACGTGACTGAAACGGCCATGTCACTCCTGTTGGCATGCAACTTTTAGATCAAACGAAAACACATGAAAATTTATCAATTAATATCTAGAATGCTAATAAATTTTTGCAAATTATTTTAATTGGTCTGGTGTCTTATAGTAATTGCCATCAACAGTGCCATTGCGATCAAGACCCCTAAATATAATTAAAAAGTTGATGCACATTTCAGTTGATCAGCCAACTTACCATGACAAATGTTGCCTCATTTATTGTCCGCCAATAAGACTAGACTCGTCTCTCAAACGCCTTGTATATATTCTTTTAGGATATTCTCAGCACCTAATGAAAGTTGAAGGTGATCTACCTTTCTTGGGGACCTTATTTCCCACAATTTTGGAAAACTTAATTTAATTTCTCTCAACCATTCACTTTCATCAGAAATTGGTATTATGAATTTTAATTTGGTTATATATAAATGCAGTTATGAGAGAGCATGTCGACCCTCACTTTTGGTGAATTTGTGGAGATTGTACATTTGAAAATAAAATACACTACAGTAGCCCTAATCTGATAGGTGTTGCATAGGCAGTATATTTTGGCCTCTATTGGACCATTTGTAAATTGGCAGTATGATCCTAATTAAAAGTGCGATCGACAGCACAATGTTTTTGATATATCCAGCACTTGTTGATTTCAATTCGAAACATCTGAATTTCAAGACAGTTAGATACAAAACAGCATAGGTTACGAATAGGTTTGAGTTAGGGTCATGCCAAAGGCTTATTGATGAAACACCTGTGCTGGTCACATTTGATGGGATAAAGCAGTGGAAATAAGCAGCCAGATTGACACTTGATTTTGTATTTGTATTTTCTGCTACTGGTGAAGTTGTCGGTGACAACCTTAATTTTAGATTACCATTCTTTAATCAGTGTTTCCTATACATTGTGTGCAAATTTGGGTAATCCCTCTCTTTGAATTTTCCATGACTCTATGTAGGCTGCAAGCTTTTCTGGTTTCATGTAAAAAAAGTGCTGGTGAACAACCGTTAGTAGTCTATTTTTTATTCTCATTGTAATATTATATTAGGGTCTCGTAATTTTTCTAGTTTTTGCTATAAAACAGACTGTTCAGTTTGTGTCCCTGTGTGGCTTAACATTAGAAATCAAGGACCTTTATCTGTACAGTATAGTTTTCACTCTTGCAGCATTTGGCAAAATCCAATAATTGCCATGCCTGCATCGGGAAATCGCTGAAAGAGTTTATTCTTTCCTAAACATACACTCGAAAAACAAAACAAAATTTGCAGACCACACATAGATCTTAGGAAACATGCAACTTATTTCTGTAGGATCCTGTGACCCCAAGGAACAGGCAGCAGAGTGGAAAACAACTCCTAAATGTGCATTCTGCCAACCCCCTTCCAGCATATTCGATTGGTGCTCCGCCTTTACTTCTACAGGTGGCTCTTTGGGCAGCTACACACCGAGTACCCTTAGCAGTGCCGAAGGCTTCCAGCTGGGACTGTGCCGGCCCTGCAGGCCCGTGGCACCGCCACCGCCCGGCAGACGACATTCCGACGGAGCAGCCCCTTGACGAGGATGGCTGCCTGGCCAGCCACATCAACGGCCCTTCCTGGTCCCGATCTAGTGCCAGTTCAGACCTCCTATTCTGAGGGAACGCACCTCTGGAGCAACGTGTCTCCCTCAGCTCCTAGCCAGAAAACTTGTTACAGGCAAAAGTTTTAAGACTGCAGACGACAGAGAGGGAGGCTCTTGGTCGAATGCCGGCTTTATTGCTCTTTGTTGTTTTAACAAGACCACAACGCAAACCCGCTCGGGGCCAGGTCGTGCCACGAGCTTCCCGACGGGAGGCAGAGCATTTTGCAGGCAGTGATGCGACAGTTTGTATCATAGAACTTACGGCGTTTGCAACGAGCCTAAGTCTATTTAAACTGGGCTTTGAGCTTGTCGATTTGAACCTGCCCAGTCGGCCCATCGTAGTCGGCAGGACGAAACTAAAGCAAAAGTGGGTAGGATGATGCGCGTGTATTATGTAACCTTTAAATCCTTAATCGAATGCAGCTGGGTACAGAAAACGTTGACCCACAAAGCAGCCAACTTTACCCTGTAGACTATGACAACTGGTTGCAACGTTTTGAGGACGTGGTCGTTGGTCCTCGGGGCGCGCTTGTGTAGTTTGTGGCATTACGGGCACCCGAGCGGTCTGTGAAGTCTAGAAGGGTGCCCGGTCGATAGGCGTTTTCCGACGGGAGCCGTGCAAGAAAGGGTTGCCCTGCGCTCGCCTCTTAGGCCACCAGGCGCTTCCTAGTCAGCAGCAGCGGCGGCGGCGCAGCACTCTCTGGTCACGCGCTGCACAGATCTTAGCGGGAGAATTAAGAGCCACCACCTGGCAGGGACAGAAGCCACCGGTTGGCAGACAAATGTCATGGTGAAGAGAATTTTTCACATTTCTTCTCCCGCGCTTTCTTTTTTTTTTTTTTGTTCAGGGATGCTTGCATATGCTTTTTCGTTTTTTGATACTCAGAGTTTCTGCAACACTAGCTTGTTTGTTCTGTTGAAGCGTTCTCTTTTTCTTGTCAGTGGTTTTGCCCTTGTCAATAAAGAAGCAAGCGGGCCCCTGACATTTGTTGTCTTCGATGTCTCAAGTCCGGTTCCTGGGAGCCCAGGGTTTCCTCCTCTAGGGTTTTCTCTAGCACAAAAGTGCAACATCTGTACAGTTGGCTACTATAAATGTTGTAAATTCCATAAGAAAAAAAAAAGTATTGGGTAAACAACATTTTGTCTTGCTCTCAAAACTGGCTTACCAGCCTTTTCTAAGCACTGCGAGCATAATTGTGGTAGTTATGTAGTGTTTGTGCCTCCGGCCACACAGTGAACTTGTGTCTGTTTTTTTAATGCGAAAGCATTAACTGTCCCGTGGAGCGAGCTGATGTCGTCAGTTTGATGCTCAAAAATGGCACCTAGTTTCTGCGATTTCGCCTTCGGTTCTATTGGCTGGCGCACGTCGACGGGGCTCCTTTGGCCGCTGCGCTCGTCAGTTTCCACGGCTGCTCACCCCATGGCGCTGCGTGTCCATCAGCGCACCGCTAACACGGAGCGTCCAAGGTCACCGTGCCCAGGGAGGACGCGCGCTGACTGGCGACGAAAAGTACGCAGCAGACAAAAAGGGATCGGAGGAGTGGCTTGCATGCTTTGCATTCACAACTCGTAAGAAGTGCTTAGGTGTACCTAGAGCATTTTTGTACTCATTTTCAAATTTTTAGGTCAACTAGAATGGCAGCTCTAAAAGCAGTTTTAGAACTGCTGCCAACTTCTATTTTTGTAGAAGTGGAAAAAAAAACAATCGCTAGAAAATTACCATGCAAATAGGTCACCCACCTTTGTCAATGCATCAGGTTCATGAATTGGATTACTCTGACCACCAAACTTTGTTCCTGTAAATATTGAAAGGAAAGAGGGCGGTGTTCAGGAAGCTGCAAAATGTTGGGTGCACAAGTGTACTGTATTTTGGAATACATTGCACCCTGCTGTCTTGGGTGCTTTGCTGCAGTACAGCTACACTGAAAATCAATGTGGCTGTGCAATGTGAGAAAGCGTATATACCCCGTTGCTTAGCGCTGGTTTGGTGAACATTCAAGTTCTATCAGCAGCGAATTTTCCACGATAACTATTGTGGCAGTGCGTGGAGTTAGTTTCATTGAAAGCTAGTGCAGTTGAAATCTTGGCTATACTCTGTTTCACTAACCTGGTGAACTGTGGAGACTGCGGACCCCGCGACCCACGAGCGCTGGAGCAAGGCCTGTGCCGACGCTCCATAGTCGACAAATGCTCGCGTGACGTGGTGTCACGTGCCTCCCTCCGAAGCTCTTATTGGTTTGCGGGTGCCATAGCCTCCACAGTTCGCCAAGTTGCCATGAAACCGAGTGTAGCACATACATTCTTGTAAGAAAAGTGCATCTCTTGGGAGGGTTGATATATATACACAAAAATTTGTTGTAAAAAGACCTGATGCAGATTTGACTATGCAGGGTGCACTTAAATTTGTAATTGTCTAGACGTCTAATATTTGTACCCTGAAATAGACCGGTGTCAGAAATCCTAGCCCCTAGCATTAAATATAGGAAATAATAATTTGGAATGCAGGCTCTTGTGAAGAGAGGAGCTGCACATAAAACAAGATTTTTGCTTTTTACATCACTCTTGGCATCGGTGGTGTTCTTGGGGCTTTGCGACAATACATTTCTGACATTCTTGCACTACGATATGTGCGAAGGTTTCTAAAAAAAAAGTATTGCAAAGAGTGCAGCTCCCCTACTGTGTCATGGCATCAGCATAAACAAACATGGCGGCACTCATGGAACAGAGCAGACACTAGTCTATACCAAGTAAGAGCAGACCCAAAACTTGAAAATAATATTTAAAACTTTGGGGGTGGGTGCCTGTTGGTTTGAAGAGCAAAAAACGTTCAGCCTTTCCACTCTCGTGAAGAAGGAAGACCAGCAGAGCTGTACTCAATACACTGTGTGCTTCATCGTCGTCGTCTGTTTTTCGCACTGTTTCCTACGATGAATTCCCACCAACGCGCCCAACTATCCATTCTTCTATTATAGCTGGAAAGGTTGCCGCCATCTACGAGCGACGGCGGAAACCATACTGGTTGTGTGCTTGCCGCCGTCGCTTATAGATGGCGGTAGCTGGAAAGGTAGGTTTGTGTCGACATACATGGACACGATCCTGGGGAACCTAGCCCTTAACAGCTCCGCTGTAAAATGCAGAGGAGGCATTTGGTACAGTGGGCTTCACCACTTTGTATCGGCGTGCTTGGAGAAGTGGCTGATAAGGGGGAGCATTTCGGTTAGCAAGGTATGGGTAGAAGTCGGATGAGCACTTGATATGTCATTTGCTTATTTTTAACATACTTTAAAAGTAGCGGGTGGGTGCTTATGGTGACGTCTGCATATGCCCAGTGTTTCACGATAGTGGCTTAATTTTTGCGAATCAAAAGCGATACCAGAAAATGGGTGACTAATAAATCAACCGCTCCGATTAATAATGTGGTCCATGCATTACGAATACTTGAAAGGATAAAACATTGATGATGGGGACGGAAACAGGACTTCTTTCAAAAAGAAAATGAAAAAGCATTTCTAATGAGTTGTGAATGCGAAAGCATGCAAGCCGCTCGTCCGCTCCCTTTTTCGTCTGCTGCATACTTTTCGTCACTGGTCGGCGCGTGTGCTCCCCTGGGCACGGTGACCTTGGACGCTCCGTGCCCGGGCGAGCAACGGCGCTCTGATGGACACGCAGCGCCATGGGGTGAGTGGTCGTGGAAACTGAAGAGCGCAGCGGCCAATGGGAGCCCTTTTGACGCGCACCAGCCAATGGAACCGAAGGATCGGAAAACTATGTGCTGTTTTCGCACCTCAAACTGATGACGTCGGCTTGCTCCAAGAGACAGTTAATGCTTTCACATTAAATGTCCGGTTTCCGTCCCCATCCTCTATGTTTTATCCTTTCAAGTATGCATATCCGTTCGGCAACACACTCATTTTCAATTATTCGATGCATTAATTCACTTTATAAGCAAATCTTGTTTCTGTGAATTATTTCGCCAAAATGTGCACTGTCAAATTTGCAGAATACTTCTGAATTTAGCACAAACTGCATTTCAGAAAGAGGCTTATTGCGGAGATGGCACCGTGTAACCGAGCTTTCGGTTGCACGTCAAAAGATCCCCAGGTGGTCAAAATTAATCGTCAGTCTTCCGCTGGGGCGTGCCAGATGCCCGTCGTTGGTTTGGCACGTAAAACCCCCAAATCTGACTTTTTGACTTGTGTTTCAGAAAGTATGACCAGAGCATTTAGTGTTTTCTCGACTAGAATTTCATTCTCGATTTACAACTGAAGGCATCCAATATTGACTCTCCAGGTCCAGCACAAACTTGGTTCTTTCCACAAAGTGCTTTCTTGCAACACGGAAGTATTGCTCCCACTTTTCAATGGTGACCATGTGCATAGGTAATTCTCCAGCCCGTTAGCTTTAAGCTGTCTTATATGCTTTCTTGCAGCACCTTTATATACCATGAGTCTTTACCCAAGGGGGATATGGACGCAAAGGTTTGGAAGTATAACCCTCAAGTATATTGGAACTCGTTTTTCCCTATCTCGCATAAACTTTTGAAAAGGGTAATGCTTATTCCGAAGCCTCCAGAATTTGGGGACGGGATACTGCCAAATAATAAACGGAAGAGTCGTGAAACTACCATCATACACAAAATGACAACCAAGAACAATGGGATGGGACACAGCCTCTGGTGCTACTGCGAGGACGTGGTGAGCCGGACAAACTCTACAAACTGGAATTCACACGCATGTAGGATCGTGCCAGCAGCAGAAAAAAGTGACTGAGGATGGAGCTCATGACACGGGAAGGACTCCATCATGCACTTGCAACCAGGATTGAATGTACAAAGTGTTTCAGCTAAGGCTTTCGGAATTTCCTTCCAATAGGGTGGTTGAAAAAAAAAACTCTTTTCGGGAACAAATTGTCGGCCACGGTGGCCATCGGGCATTGCAGAAGAAATGAAACTTGCCGAGTATCATCGAAAACTCCTAAATCTCTACTACCCTAGGAACTTTTGAAAATCTCTGAAACACCCGGTATATATCTAAGGGTTTGTAATTCCTTGGAAGGACCTCCCACGAAATGCTCCATGTAAGAGGTAGTGAAGCTTCCTTTATCACTCAAACTACTCTGCACAGAAGAGGGTAGACGCTGATCTAGTTCAGGAGGAATCTTCCAAGGCGGCAAACTTGTTGCTTTGCATGGCACCATAGTCGTCGTCTTCGTCCTCATCGTCATCTTCACTGCTGCTTGGCTCGTTATCTTCTTCCGCGTCGTCGTGAGCAGGCGTTTCTCCTCGGATGCGTGCAAGTTGTGCCACGAGAGAAGAGTTGGCCATGTCCCCTGCAATCGGAAATGTTGTCAAAAGCGAGCCTTTCAGCAACTCTAAATGCGTCTGCTTTCAAGAAAAGAGATGCTGAAGTTAAAGACATCCATAGCAGATTTGAGAACATTATGAAATGTGTGCACTCCAGATGTCTTGGACGATGCAAGTTGAAGTGGCTGAATGACAAGTGAAAGATGTATGGCGAAATTGCACCTGAACAAACTTGTGCGAAAGTTGACTCAACTGAACGCATTGAATCCAATGGAGTTTTGCTGAGAAATTTTAAGCAAGTTTGTTCATCTGATTTGTTCTTGAGTTTGTTTAAGTGGTATATCACTGATGTGGCCCTGCACTGAAATGAGATGAACTACTGCCACGAGAAACAATGTACCGCCAAAGAGCAGCTGGTAGCATCTTTAAAATCAGTTTTAGTGGAGTATGCGGCTTCACTTTGACGTAATATTTAGGCTGTGATCATATGTTGTGCCACTAAAGCGATACCAGTAGTAATTCATTTTGGTTTCGTTTTCAACCAGAGTTGCCCTTTTCTTAAAAAAAAACAATGTACAGTCTAAGCTCGTTATTACAGACCTTGATTTTGACCAAGATTTCGGTCTGTTGTAGAAGGAGTAGGTTGTATGCAGATATGAAGTTGAGTCAATGGTGCATAGAGGAAAACCAACCGAACCTCACAAATCGGTATGTTATATCCAAATGTCTGTTGTAACCAGGTCTGTTATAATGAGCTTAGACTGTAGTCCTTTTTAAGTATTGCCTAGGAAGACCACACGGCAAATATTACGACCTAGTTTTGTCTAAATGTTTCTTAAACGGTCCAGCAAACTTTGCAAGTCGCCAAGTTGCCGAAATTGGCTGACTCGAGCGGGCGAATTGAGGTGCAACCAACAGCACAGTCAAGGTTACGGCGTGGGCGTAGCCAACATTGAGCTAAACGTTATCACCATTGTCCCCTTTTGGTTGTTTTTACGGCAAGTTTTGCTTGTTTTTACGGCAAGCGTAACGGGGGTCATCAGCAACGTTTTCTCTTGACGCGCCTGCGCAGTGCGCTTCTTGGGAGCTGTCCGGCCACCCTACCCTGGTTTTGCCGTTACCAACGCCTTTCGTGTCACAAATGCCATCGTCATCTCACCGTTTGTGATTATTGTCTCTCATAGTTTTGTCCACACTACGGACACTACGTGCGCAGACTTATGCTGCAGTAGTTCAGCCATTGTCGAATGTCATAGACACCAAAACGTGGTGAAGAGTGCGGTGCAGACGACACTCGCGCCTGGCACACGCCCACCCCAATCCCGCCCGTCGTTGCGTAGAGGATCATGTGACGCCTCATACCACGTGATACCCATGTTCTTGGCGGCCCTAGGCCAATGTTGCCGGACGAAGCCAAAGTTTCGGTTTCTGCTCGTTTAAAATTAGATTTAAAAATATATATCCCATTTTTTGCAAAGCAAATGTCGTAGTGTCTTTTACTAGGGCTTTTGCATGCGAAATCACTGACTATCCCGGAATCTTCGTACTTGAGCGGAGTTGCCCTTTAAGGATAGGTGGCATCCTTGGTCCGCGCATATTTTAGACAATAATTAGTGACAAGTTCAGATAAACGTTACCCTGGTGCGAGCTGTATCCAGGTGGTCGGAAGGAGAGGCAGAGGGTACGGCCGTCCAAGGCCATGCGCAGCAGGCTGTTGGCTGCTCGGTAGGAGTCCGGGCGCCCAGCCTTGGCCGTCAGGTAGCCCCTCTGCAGGGCCCAGGCTGCAAGGGGAGGCACGCTACATTCTTGTAGCAGTTTTGCTTGAGGCACCTTAAAAAGGTACTAAGAAGCAATATCTGAAGCAGCCATTTCGACCACTGAACTTGTACTCATAGACTTCATACTGTGTAATCATTCAAATCTAGCGTTTTGACTTATGCAGTGCAAGTAAATGACTATCATGGGTGAGCAGCAAGTTTGCAAGATGCACTTCGACCGAGCAGAGTATGAATCTGCAAGAAGATAATTTTCTTGAAAGGCAAACATAAAGATGCAGAGGTGTACTTTAGACAGAGGTAGACTGCAGGTACCCTTGCCCATGTCCATAAGCAGACCCCGTGCATGCCATGATGAGCTCAGGAAAACAAAAATGATAATTCTTTAGAACTTGTTTTGCCAAATGCATTAATGCTGCGGTGCATTCCATACCGGTCTTGTTAGTCCCACTGCGAGATCGGCAGCCTTCCTCATTGGCGTTGTGGCTTTTGCACTGTTCCTAAGCCTGCGGATAGCCAACCTGCCAGTTGTGTGCTGAAATTTACTGGTTGAAAGGTTTAGACATAGATTGACAGCTAATGCAATTGGCAGTTCCAATGAGAAGGGAAAAAAGTAAAGAGTCTGCAAAGCTAATAAACAACCTGGACAGACCGTCATTGACCTTTAAGTTGGGAAAAGCTTAGGGTGTCGTACCCTCGCAGAGCTCGAACGCCGACCACGGGTAACTGTCCCCTGCAGGCCCAACACTGTCCGACTCTGGGGGTTCGAGCTTGAGTATGGAGGGCACGGGCAACCTCTTGGCCAGAAACTCGATGGCCGAGTAGGGCTCCCGCAGTTGGGCCACTGGAAAGCATCCCGTGAGCACCTGCAAGGACAAACCACAGTAGCAGGGGCTACCTTCAAACAAGAACTTGCACGAAGGAATGAACTGGCGTCATGCGATGAAAAGCGTGGCAAAACGGGCCCACGTTCATTTTGTCCATTTTGTGGCACTTTATGCCATTTTGTCAATTTTGTGACACTCTGCCATTTTTGGCATCTTGTGTGGTCGGAGAGTTCCTCCATCTTAACTGCCACACACTAGTCATGTGAGCCTTGGCACTCGGTACAAACATTGAAGAAATGGAATGGGACATCACAGCATTATTCGGCTGTTAAAGGAGATGAATGATGACTTTGCACTAATACAGTTTCATGTTGATATTTTCAGTTCATGCCGAAAGATGTTTTCCAATGCCTACTGGCGAAATCCAAAAAAACCAAAGCCCCACTCATAGGTATACAAGATTTATGAGTACTTATGTTTAGTAAAATTTGAATTTTTTCCCTTGTATACTTGTTCAGGTTTGATTGACATTTGGCAGTTTCCATCATGTGGCTGTTGCGGTCGATGTATAAAGGGAAAAGACTGTTTGTTAGTTTCACTGAGTGAGAACAAATGAAGAGATAGGCGACATTCATTTATAATGTGAAGCACACTTTTAGAAAACAGCATGCAAAACAATTTATATGGGGCATTTTTTTTTTTAAGCTTTACAGATTTGTTTAAAAAAAGCCATGAAAGCTACACTTATGCGTCTGTGCAGGTGAGTTATACGGCCAGGGGGACATAATTAGGGTTCTGCATTTTTGGATAAATCCGATAAACTCTGAAAAACACTCGCCGGTCAAAGTTTCAACAATTCGAATTAATCCGAAAAACTCTGAATTTCGAGGTCACGATGGCAAAATAAAAAGCAAGAGAGAGGTATTTTATGAATAAAGTGTGTTAGATCACAGGGTTAGTCTGAGAAAAGGTCAATTAAATTTTTCTTAATCTTGGAACACTGACAAAAGATAGTTTCCCGTTTATCTTGTCAACATTCGTTCAGTACAATGGGCCAATTTACTTCTGGACCATGACAAAAGCGACTGTTCCGGTTTCCAGTTTGAACCGTACTAGATGCATGTCTTAGAGAGAAGAGGGTTCGTGTTTTTATAACAGTGAAAGATGGGAACGTATAGATTTCATAGGATGGGAAGGTTTTATGAAGGATGGAAAGCTGAAGGTTTTATGCGTATAGGAGTTTGACTATTTCAAAGTACCGACATTTATTGAAGTATCACCCGTTTTCTATACTTGTCGTGGGACAGTTAACCGCCAATGCCAAATGCAGCTGCAGAGATATATTTCGATACCGGTGATTTTTTCTTTATTATGAATTTAGTGTATGTTTGTGTCCTACATTATTTATTTTTATAAAAAATAAAAAATAAATATGTAAATTTAAACATTCAATTTCAGAGAATTGGGAATCTATAAAACAATAAACTCCAATAAACGCAGAATTTCCAGCGAAAAATAAACTCCGAAAAACACCCTCTGAATTTTACGAAAAATAAACTGAGAAAACACGGAATCCTAGACAAAATGTAGGGGGCTAATCACCACAATGAGTCTAATAAATAGCTAAAATTTGTTAAGTAATTCTTTAATTAGTCACAATAAATATGATTTATATTTGGAATTTGCTGAGTGTCATCGAAACCACTAAATCAGTAAATTTCCGAAAGATTTGGAGCGCATGGGAAGCACGGCAGTTTGCTAAAGTTACTCCTCGTGTAGCAAGAGCAAAGCTGGCGACAGTCACATTTTCTAACACATGTTAGGCAACATGCGTAGTTCACGCGTTTTTTTGTTTTAACTAATTTAATATTGTTTTAGGCAGCACATGCCTACTGGTGTTTTTCGGGTGTTACGTTGATTCAGTTTCGTAAGTGATAAGGGGCGAGTCCATGAGCCAACGAGTTACGGTGGCATGGGAGTGCAGGTTCACGCACCAGTGGATGGCGAGCCCCACCTGGAGTGCCTTGGGCTGCAGCGAAGGAAAGACGAGGCCCGGGCAGTCGCAGAGGCGCACATTGTCCGTCAGGAAGATGGTCTGGAAGTGCTTGGTGTGGCCAGGGGTGCGCGACACGCTCACCACCTTGCGACCCATCAGGGCGTTGAGCAGCGACGACTTGCCCACGTTGGGGTGTCCTGTTGGGAACCACGTGGGCCAAGCTATACGGGAGGTCGACCGAGTGCAGTAATGACAGAACAACCTGAAAATGCTTTGGAGTTCATCTACGTCAGTGGTTCTCAAACTGCGGTCTGTAGACTTCAGCGGTCCGCAAAAAGATTGGGGGGGGGACTGCACTGATTCGAGAATCGCTCCAACAGGAACGGGTGAGGCATTCACGGTGCGCTCTTGCTAACTTCTAGTTGTATGTGCATTTTTAGTGCAGGCTTTCTTGGAGAGAGAGCTCAGATATACGTAGCCATTTTCGCTTTCCACCGCGAGACCACTTTGTTTGCTATATATAGTGCCAGCTGAACGTAAAGGAAGGATTAGAGAGAGATATAGAATAATAATAATTGAGGTTGTTTCGATATTTATGCAACGTGTAGTTGGTCAGCCATTTCAAAGATGCGACAGAGTCACTCGCTGTAGATGAGCAATTTAGCCAGTGCTAAATTGAGCCAGCAAGGCGCACTCACAATTGTGTGAGTGCGCCTTCCGTCACGCTACACCACAAGGGAGTTGTCTATCTTAGAGGGGTCGCACCCATGGCAGACAAATGAAAGAAGAGGAAGATGCTCGGTTATAACAGTAGAAGAAGAGGAAAGATAAAGAAGTGAAACTTAATATAGATGAAGAAAAAGATGATCCTATTAAACAGTAGCTAGTCCAGTGGTGTGTATGCTTTTTCTATATCTCTTGCCCCCTCTCATCCTTCCTATATGTTCAGCCGGCACTATATATAGGAATGAACCAACTAGCTCAGCTTCAAGCCATCACTTCGTCTGAGCTCGTCCACGGGGTGCCATGGACGATAAACGTGATTTATATTCAACCCGACTGACAACTTCCAACTTTCTCAGACTTACGGCGATGCAAGTTCTTTGATGTGTGCAATACGTTGTCGTCCTGCACACTATTCAATAGGCGTCCGCATATGATACCCAAGATAGTTGGTGAGTCCACAGCAATGCAAAGCTCGAGGAGTGCTGATCTACATGTCGCCCCAAAACATTTATACACCAAAATGGCTCTTAAAAGTATGGGACTTGACGCATCAAGCTGTACCTTTTTCTCAAATATGTCTTTTACTGGTCCAATTCACATACTTAAATTTAAATTCTTTACTTCCAATAGAACTAAAATGATAATTCAAAAAGTGATTTTTTCAATGGTGGAGCAGCAGTTGTTCGAGGGAGATCGAATAATGGCCATGTTCGCCCAGCTTATTCAGAGATGGCGCCACCAATGTCGGCAAGCACAGGTGAACGCAGGCATTGGGGGCGCTTGCAGTAACCAATGCCAGTGAAAATGCGCCTATCATATCTCTTGAGAAAAACCAAACTGTGAAAGCAGATGCAAAAAGCAAGAAATAATTGTTAATAAGGGTAACTTATTTGTAAAGCGGCATTTAGCGTCTTTATTTATCACTATCTATTGCGAGATGCCCGCCGTGGTGAGAATGCAAGCCAACAATTAAATCATCAACCAGTATTTTCGCGGATATCAGAAACACGAACTGAAACGCACGCTTCAAAGAGGGTTCTGTGCAAAGTTCGTCACCCTGCGCCAACTGCGCTGACGGCCACGTTTGTCCGATCTTCTTCCAACAGCTGCAGTTCCACCATTAGGAAATTAAGTTTTCGAATTATAATTTTTGTTTTATTGGCAGTAGAGCATTGAAATTTTAGTATGTTAATCGAACCAGTAAAATACGTCTTCAAAAAAAGCCGAAGCTTGAAACGCCAAGTCTCCGAATGTTACGGGCCATTTTGGCACAAAAACTTTCTTTGGGGACACGCCATACATCTTCCTCGTGCTTAAAAGTCTTCGAAGGCTTCGGCTCACCGACAAAGCCCAGAGTGAGCCGGCCATCCTTGAAGCCTTCCTCCCCATAGAAACTTGTGTCGGGCGCCACCAGTTCGGTCAGGGCATTGGCCAGCGGGTCAGACTCCTCTTCGTCCTCGTCGGCAGCCACCTCCTCTGCCGACTCTGCGTCAATCTTCTCCCTCCAGCTCGACAGGTCCACTAAAAACAAGAGGTGCACGAAACGACTGTGACTGGCCTCCTTCTTTCCAAAAAGCAAACTCTGCACAACACTTCATCGGCTGTTTCAACAGGTCGTCCGCCATGTCGTGCACATGTTGTATCGTCGTTCTTGATAGCCCCAAGTCGTGGCGAGCCAACTTCTTGCAGTATGGAACATGCTTTTTGTGTTTTAGCCATGCTGCTACCAACGATTCCTTCACGATTTCCTGACGAAAGTTAGACTCGCCTTTTCCGCCGAGCATCTCTTCGAGAGCCGCCACGAGTCCCCGGCAAGCGTCTGCCGCCATACGCAGCCTGCCCTGCCTCCTACCTGCACACGTGGATTTGTGAAGAACAAAGAGAAAGCACTGATTCGCACAAAAAAGAACACGCACGTAATCGAGCGGAAGCATATTTAATTAAGACCACTGAGACGTTTGCTAACACAATGGTTAGTACCAGAAAGGCCACTAATAACAGAAATCGCACAGTTGGCTAAAATTGGTGCACTATAATAACTTATCTCGTAGTATTTACCTTTAGAGCATGTAAGTGAACCTTGAAGTGCACTGGTGCAAAAGCAGTGGAGGGAGCACCTTGCTTTGGAATATGTCTAAACTGTGCAAGCAAGAGTGCCAGGCTGGGTTCCAAGCCTGCACCTGTAGCCTTGGTTCCATTCATCCATAAACCATATATGCCATCCTGCTAAATATTAGAAAATGCCTCATTGTCACATTAGAAATTTTTTCCCGAATGCAAGCGATTGCCATTCAAGCTTGAAGCCAGACCTAAGCTACCACCACAGCAAAGTTCAAAATCTCAAATGAGTATCTGTCTATTTGCCATTTAAGAAATGCTAAAATCAGGAGCTTGCATGTCTTTGCCGAACAACTGCGCATTTATGAAATCCGATGCTCACCCTTCTTGCCCTTTGCGGTCATGCCAGCATATGATGCAAATGGCAGCACCACAAGTCCGGGAAAGCGCTCTCGGAAAAACTGGATCCACGCGGCAGTCAACTTGTCAGGCACCAGGTCGATCTTGTTCAGCACCAGGATGAGACGCTTGCCCAGGTCTTCAGTGACATGCTTGTGCAAGGCTGGCGGAAAGTGCACCACCTATGCAGGACCCGAATAGTTTTACACATCTTTTCTTCATCTTGTACAGTTTGCAGCAAGTCAGAAACCAGACCTAGAGGTGCCAGTTTTTAGCTATTCCACCCTTATCTGCTTTCTTATTTAACACCAACTTGGGAAGGACATAGAACCACCGGCATGCAGAGGGTTAATACCAAGCAGATAGGCAAGAGAGGTTGTACAGAGGGTAAGGATACTTAACAAAGCCTTAATTCCAACCGAATTTGGATATTCTTGTAGCTCAAGTGAGCTTGCCCCTGCAATCCTAGGCTAAAAGAATGTCAGAAAAACTGCTTCTAGGCACCACTTCCTATTTCAGTAAAGATGTAACAGAGAATATCCTGTACACCGAACCCTTATCATGCTTTGTAGAGTCTGTTTCACCGGTCCCTAGTAAAACCTATGCCTTAGGTTTCAATCTTTTCATGGTGGTCGAAGCATCACGCAAACTATTTATTTATGAAATCAGCATGGATTATTACTACATTTTTTCCAAGTGCCTATCACTATTCAATAAAGCTTCTATTATTATCTATATTATTTTGCAACTGTTAACTGAAGTGCTTAATTTATGTTTCATTGTAGTGTTGGTTTCGAGTAAGCAGAATGTCACATACAGTTTTAGCTCGTCGTCGCCCCAAAAATGGCATTCTTGTTTTATCCGTTAAAGAATGCACTCAGAAGGTGCCGCTTTTGAACAACGACAAGCTGTAACTGTATGCAACACTTAGCAACGGCAAAAAAATAAAAAAGAACTGCATTGAAAAATAGTGAAATACTAGTGAAAAATGTAGCAATAATCCATGTTAATGTTATTAATAAATATGATATAGATTGTGAAAAAAAAGATATGTGCAGTGGTTACTTTCATATTACCCCTGATACAACAATTTGCAAAAATGTTTGGCTGCACTAGTCCAAGTGACATGGGTGAACCACGCGCACAATCTTCTGCTTCTTCGCTTCAAGTCAAGATTAGCAAGGCTAGGCAAGGCTAGGCTAGGCTAGGCTAGGCTAGGCTAGCAGGCTAGGCTGAGCTAGGCCAGGCTGGCAGGCAGGCTGAGGCTGGGCTAGGCTAGGCCAGGCTAGGCTGGCTAGGCTAGGCTAGGCTAGGCTAGGCTGAGCTAGGCTGAGGCCAGGCTAGGCTAGGAGCTAGGCCAGGCTAGGCCAGGCTGAGCTAGGCTAGGCCAGGCCAGGCCAGGCTAGGCCAGGCTGAGCCAGGCCAGGCTAGGCCAGGCTAGGCCAGGCTAGGCCAGGCTGGGCTAGGGCTAGGCTGGCAGGCTCAGGCTGAGCTAGGCCAGGCTAGGCCAGGCTAGGCCAGGCTAGGCCAGGCTGGGCTCAGGCTGAGCCAGGCCAGGCTAGGCTAGGCTGGGCCAGGCTGGGCTAGGCCAGGCTAGGCTAGGCTCAGGCTGAGCTGAGCCAGGCTGAGCTGGGCTGAGCTGGGCCAGGCTGGGCTGAGGCCAGGCTGAGCTGGGCTGAGCTGAGCTGAGGCTGAGCTGAGCCGAGGCCAGGCTGAGGCTGAGGCTAGGCTAGGCTGAGCTGAGCTGAGCTGAGGCTGGGCTGGGCTGCAGGCTGAGCTAGGCTAGGCCAGGCTGAGCTGAGCTGAGGCTAGAGCTCAGGCTAGGCTGAGCCAGGCTGGGCTAGAGCTAGGCTGAGCTAGGGCCAGGCTAGGCTAGGCTAGGCTGAGGCTAGGCTAGGCTGGGCTGAGGCTGAGGCTAGGCTGAGGCTAGGCTGGGCTGGGCTAGGCTAGGCTAGGCTAGGCTAGGCTAGGCTAGGCTAGGCTAGGTTGCAGAATGGACGTACAGGATGCCGAATATCTGCCACCAGCAGGATAATCTCTGACATCTCCAGCACTCGCCACAGCTGCCTCCAGGTCTCGAGGTTCAGCTCAAAGTAGCTTAGCTCGGCATCTGCAAAGGACCGCTCGATCGACTCCACATACTCCTGCGTGGGAGGAAGAGGACAGATTGGTCTGAGACCCTCGTAGGGTAAAGCTTGTACAAATTTTCAGGGGTTAACAGCAAGAGGACAAGAATAGACGCAACTTGTCAAATTTTAGTTCTAGAGAAAAGAAAAGGTGGGCCATCAGATTTAAGTTTACTACTCTGTCGATAGCACTTTGTAGCAGAAAATAAAAAAGAGAAATAAAAGAAATAAAAAAATAAACACATTGGCACAGTTTCAGAGGTAAGAGGAGAAACCTTCCTCCACTGGATCTCCTTTGTGGCTTGTAAACAAAATAAAACATGTGAAGATTCACAACCATTTTTTTAACCAAAGTCTAGCTTGTCTAGCTTGTTTTCTTTTTCGAGTATTTGAATCTCTCAAGTAAGGAATTCACTACAGCCAGTTTGTATGCAGATTAATTCCAAGAAAAAAAGCTTGAGGTAGACCTAAGCACTTCTGATGAGTTGTGAATGCGAACGCATGCAAGCTGCTCGTCGGCTCCCTTTTCGTCCGCTGCATACTTTTCGTCGCCGGTCAGCGCATGTCCTCACCTGGGCACGCTGACCTTGGACGCTCCGTGTTGACGGCGCGCTGATGGACACGCAGCGCCATGGGGTGAGTGGTCGTGGAAACTGACGAGCGCAGCGGCCTGACGCGCGCCAGCCAATGGAACCGAAGGCGAAATTGCGGAAACTAGGTGCCGTTTTTGAACTAACTGATGACATCAGCTCGCTCCATGGGACAGTTAATGCTTTCGCATTAAAAAAGAGTTCACGATACAAAACTTCAGCAGGCATCCCTAAATAAAACTGATCAAAGTGCCCTAAATTTAGGGCTCAAAATTTCCTAAATTTTAATATAACACATTACAAATTTTTTTAAATATTTAAATGAACCAGCTCTAAATACCCTAAACCTTCAAAGGAACCCACTTCAATTCCCCAAATTTTCAACAAACCTGTTCCAAATTCCATAATTTTAATCAAAGATGCTCCAAGTTCCCTGAACCAAACACAAATTCCCTAAATATAAAAAACAACAACTTCAAATTCTTTTTTTTATTAAACCTGTTCTAAAATATTTATAAACTGAACCAGCACCAAATTCCCTAAATCTTCAAAGGAACCCAATTAAGGTTCCCTAACGTTTACACCGACCTTCTCCAAATTCCCCAAATTTGTTAAGCCACAGTGCCGTCCGCTCACCCGAAAATAGTGGGCTTCCCTCGCTTCCAGGGCCTCCCTTGTCATGGACCTGTTCCAGGGCGGTCGCTTTGGGATGTCCAATGCCGATCCAGGGAGAAAGAACTCCTCAGGAGTCACTTCGAGGGCTTCCTGGAACAGGGAAGCTCCGTTTCCCAGGGTTGCACACGCCACATCTGCTGACTCACCTCTGGCAGAACGACGTAGGGCTTCCTGGCCTGCTGTTTACGTCGCTGAAGCTCTTCGGCGGACTCCTTCTTGAACTGCAGGCAGTACCGGAACACCCTGGATGCCAGAGTTCATCTCGTGCTTCACAACAATGCATGTAGTTGGGCTAACATTCAAACGAAACAGCAGTGCTGTGTGCATCAACATGTTCATTCCGTCCATGTATACTTCACTGTGTTTAACAAAGATCTGTTATACGGCTGGTACTATTTCCGTCACTCAACCAGAGATGGAAGTAGATAGACCGACTGCCAGCCAAACGCTGTCGCAGTGCTCGTCTTCTCACTGATTGGACACCAGTGCCGGCCAAACGTCTTCTTCAAGTGCAGACAACAGAGTCCGTCGTCTGCCTGCTGCACCCATCGGAAGATGGCATCGCAAGTTACACTCATCGCAAACTCGGTTGTCTGCGAACACGACCGCCGTAGACTTTAGCAAATTTGATGGTGTCATTTCTTACGGGAGGAGAACTATGCCTTGAAATTCCACAAGGTTAAGATGCACCACCTCAATGCACATCCAATGACAGTTCGAGCTTCTCATGTGCAGGCGCCGAATTTTATGGTTAGTTTCACAGCGTGAGACCCACTGGGCTCACCCTATGAAATCGGCAGTTTTCTTCAACAAGTTGACGCACAGAGAACTGCTGTTCCAATTGTTCCAACAACAGAAGCAATATTGAGGAAATTAGAGTAACTGCAGTGACATACCGACTTGAGCGCTGTCCGACATCTCCTTGGGCGTTTATGCGGATAACCTCACCGAGGGAAAGAGGCGCCTGCTGTTCTGCATCGAGCTCCCTCTTCGACGGCTCCTGTCTAGTTACGTGTCCTGAAAAAGGAAAGGGGGAAAAGCGCATATTCAAGAGTGGCAACTGGTTACGGATATGTGTCACGGCCTCATGCTAACTTGATGAGTACCACGTTGCAGTCTGGCATTTACCTCCGTGTTTGCGCTCTCGCTTTTGTTGCAACTGGATCTTTTTCTGCTTGGCGCTGAAAGGGACTTTTCTCGATCCCTGGGGCATGGTGCCGCTCTGCTAGCGTCTTGCTGCGACGCAAAAATAAGCGACAGAAGCCGTCCAATGCCTCTCCCCCTCACAAAGTACGAGGAGCATACGCTTTCCACGTTTTGGGCAGCCAGAACGTTGATCAAGAAGAGCTTGAGGATTTGTTCCGACTAGGCGTCACTAATCTGTTCAAATTTGATCAAAATTAAGTTCGGATGCAGACACTCCTCACAACCATTTGATACACGCTCGCAATAAATTCAACCAGCAGCAGCCGATGATGTTGGCGATGCGTGCCATGCCAGTACTTAGCTTACTACGTCACGTTGAAAGAAGAAAAAAAAAGGTACAATATATCTGTTTACTGAGTATTTAAAATAAATTTACATAGTTTTCATAATAAGACGCAATAAAAATTAGCTATAAATTATTTTTATATCTTAGATTGCCTTTGAGGAGTCCAGAATTGTAGCCAAAAGCCAAGTCCGTCCGGAAGTAACACCATTCTGGCTTTAGTAGGTCAGCATCACGCATGGAGGCACCCGAGGCAGCGACGGCAGCAGCTCTTTAAAGTTTAAATGGCGACACGGCTGAGGGATGCCCTGAAACTTCCTCCTTCGCAGGGGCATGGAATTTCCTTTCAACGTTGCTGACTTGTTCTCGCACGAGTTCAACATCGTCGAGCGGGACCTGCGGGTGAAAGATGCTTCGGCGGTGCAGCCTTTGGAAGAACCCGCCAGCGACTTCACCAAAGACCACCCCAGCCCCACAACATCGTCCCCAGTTTCGACGAGGAAACGGTAAACCCGGAACCTTACACGTTTTTCTTCACGTCGTTTCCGAATCGGAGACTGGGGACTGTGTTGACAAAGCTGCGTGCTTCGTTGTTTTAGCGAATTTCAGGAACAGCTCGGCCGTGTCATCGACGCGCTGGGAGAGGCGTCGCGCGCGGTAAGTCGATATGTCGTGACTGGAAGTGGCGCGACTACCGTTGTCGCCGTGACCGACGACGCCCGTGTATGCAGGCGCAGAGCTTGTCCGCCGCCGTGACAACCACGGAGAAATTGAGGCGCTCACGACATCGCGTCTACATCCTGGTTGAGGCCACCGCCGACGGGTGAGTCTGCGTTACCGCGGTCCGAGTTCACTTCGGGCTGCGGCCTACCGTCCCAATTCATGGGTACATTTTACTGACTAAAGCCAAATACTTAGCAAAACTCTAAATTCGACCGTTTTTTAATTTAACTTTTTTTTCCCCCTTTGGACGTACGGTTATATTAAACGACGAATTACAATTGCACCCTCACGCGACTGTTCAACTTTGGGCGTAAACGTTTTAAGCGTAAACACGCGAGTGGTCGCAGTTTGTTGCGACATCTAGGGATTGCTTAGAGAAACTTCTCTCGTGCGTAAAGGGGCAATAAAACGTTTTTAAGCACTTTAGGTGGCCCTCAAAAATCGGTTTCTCAACGTGTCGCACTGCGATTTACTACAGAGGTGCACGCATGTGGTGGACAGTGGCGTACCAACTTGTTTTTGAGTGAGGGGACAAACCAGAACACCCCCTCCCCCTTCGGGCTGGGGGCGGTGCTCTTAGTATCCCTTGGGCGCCGCCGGCCAGTGTTTGCCCTGCCCAGTGGCGGCTGTTTCAGGGGGGGGGGGGCAAAACACATGCCTTGACCCCCACTCCGAGAACTGGGGGGCAAGTGACCCCCCGGTTGGTACGCCTATGGTGGTGGGATTAGTTTACAGTGAAAAGATACAAAAGAACTTACCTCGTTCAAAAGAAGAAAAAAACAAAAACAGGAGGATGCTTAAGCTTCGCTTTAAGGGTGGAACACGGTAGTTAAACATATAAACCTCTGCTCGTTCCCAAGCCGTGCAAGCATGTCTGCGTGGCCTAGGTGATAGCGTGTCTGGCTCGCAACTGAAGGTTGCAAGTTCAGATTTCGCCGCCGCCTAAATTCTTCAAATTTTTCTTTAAGGAAAATGAATTACTTTATGAAGTGAAGTCGTTTGAGACATGGAGCAACCTTTCACATTGGATGTCATGCAATGCGAATTAAACTTTCATTCCACGCGTGACATCACATTTCATGTGAGTGTTGTGGTTCATTTGAAATTCTTGCGTGAGGTCATGTGACTGTGACGTCATGACCCTATACGACCAATCAGGATTTTCCCATGACGTTAACGCCGGCTTTTCTGCGACATAAGCTCCTTAAAGCTATCACTTTAAAAACAATGAAAACCTCTTCTGGCCAATCTACGCCACTATTTCGCAGACGATGCGTGTGTAGAAGAAGTTGTGCCCGACAGAAGGTGTACGCCGCGTCGAGGGCGCCGGCCAATTCAAATTCTTTTTGCAAGATCGTTTTTTTTTGTTTTTTTTTCCTCCTGAACTAGATATGTGTACTTGATTTTTTCATTGTAAACCTCCACCACATGCTTGCACTTCTGTAGTAAATTGCAGCATGATATGTTGAGAAATCGGTGTTTTGCGAGTCGTCTGAAGTGCCTTAAAAGCGTTGGTTTACATGCTGTATATTCAGAAAGCCTTTTTGCATTCGATTCGTAATAACCCTGGCTTAGCACACCAAAGTAAATAAGCTGAAGGGGCAGAGAGGATCGTTCCTCAGTCAAACATAGGGTACCGTAATTTACTTTGCAGACCCATTCCTTAGCATGCATATAAATGTCGGAGCTCACTGTGCTCCCTCAGTGACCGTGAGCATCTCTCCAGTGCCTTTTTGTCGAAGTGGAAGCCGTGACCAGGTTTTCAGCAATGGTCGGCAACAGTTTTCACTTTCATTGCATTCATGGCAAGCGTGGTGTGCAAAGACTGAGTACCACATATATTTATAGAGATAGTCACAGCTGCACCATAAGGTTGCAAAAAACAGGTGGGATGTTGAGAGTCCCCTATGGTTCACTTCCAGAGTGTTAGGCCTGCTAGGCTGACTGTCATCGTTTGTTTGCAGGAGAGCACTGGTGTTGGGCTTGCTCAAGGTGGGCTTTAAACAGCTCTTCCTGCGGGATGAGCACTCCCGGCTGTGCCAAGTGCGGCCCCTGTGCCTCCTTGACTTCTACGTGCACGAGAGCCGCCAGCGGCAAGGCTGCGGGAGACGCCTCTTCGACTGCATGACCAAGGTGGGTGCCCCACTGTATATTCGTGGCGGCAAGCAGAATGCAGCTGGGGATTTATTTCTCTGTGTGCCACAGCTGGACATTCCTGAAGCATCCCTGCCAGTGGAAGTCTTGTTCAGATGCCTAGGCTAGGCTACCTTCTTGGTTTGCAGTACCATGCCGAAAATATGACCCATCAACCATGGGCCATGGAGATAGCATCGTGGTGCTTCTGTTGGAAGTTAATCTGTTATCTGATTTACAACTACTATATGAGGCCTGGTACAGTTGTAATCAATGTGAAGGGTGGAGAGTCGGCAGTGTTGGGAAGTACTTTAAGTACATTGTACTAAAGTATTACTCCAAGTAGGTTTAGGAAACTCTTTACTTGAAGTACATTCTCTGAATATGTATTTGTACTTTACTTAAAGTATTTTTTCTGGTACTTTCCTAGGAAAGTACAATTTCCGACCTCAAAAGTACATTCCCCAAATTTGGTTTTGGTTAAATTTGTATCACAAACTGATGCTTTGTCAACTCCGAATAAATACTGGGAGGGATATTCTACTCTCACCAGAGACGTGGGCAGACGATGCATTGCTCTGCTTGTTCTGAGGGCGGCTTCTCCGTAGCTTTTTGAACTCTGGCTACTTCTCGGTTGGTCAGCGTAAGCGAGGAGGTTTAAAATATTAGGAGAGTAAAATAATCATGATCTAGCACCTGAAACTGTGGTGCGGAACAATTAAACTTTCAAGTCGAACAAAAAGACAATGGAGGAGATCGTCACAATGTTTTGAGACATTCTCTTTTTCTTTTCCTTCTACTTGAAAGTTCCTAAATTTTTCGCACCCCAATCTCAGGTGTCACATTAGAATTAATTATCACCAGCTCACTTTCACATCGCTGTTTTGGTTTTTTTCATTAGAGAGAGGCACTCCTCTCTGAGAAAATTGCTTATGGAAGCTACTGGGGCTGACGTCATGTCTCTCTCCTAGTACATTTAACCCCTTGGGTGCAACAGTCCAGTGAAAGCGGCGCCAAATTCGGAAGCTGGACTTCTGAATGTGGCTTCATTCCTTAAAATAACTACTCTGTGGTCACTTGACTTTATCAAATATTCGTCGCTGTTTTTGAAAATAGGTCATAACCCCTGATTACCCCTGGGTAATGCATACCAGTTAAAAATCACTGTGTAGGAGAATTAAAAGACATCATGAAAGATTGTATTAAAATACTTGTACTTTACTTTCAAAGTACATTGTATTTACAGTACTTTACTTCAAGTACATTGCACACACTGTACTTACTCCTTTACTCAAAGTACATCACGTCTCATTCACTTTGTACCTTACTTGAAGTACCTTTTAGATGTACTTTACTGTTGTGTACGAGGTGACCGGCGCATCGGCACGAGCACCGAGCTCGCACCAGCCACGAGCAGAGCGTTCGGACACTGCCATCTTGGGGACATTTCAGTGAACCCGCTGCCGCACAGGCTCCGTTTTTGGACCTATTAAATGAAGTCACGTAACATTTACCCAACACTGAGAGTCGGCCACACTGCATTACACAGCACTGGTCATGGCACATACTTATTACGTGGGCGTAAGTTTCTCTTGACATTGTGCACCTCAAAACTTTCAGGAATGTCCTTCCTCCTTTGCACATTTCAGTTTTAGTTTGGGTAGCCATGGCCAGTGGGCCGCTGTAGCGAGTTCTGCTTTTATGTCTCTCGTCTCTGCCCATGCAACTTGGTCGCTTCTCACATTTAACTTTGTTTTGCTTAACATTTGTTTTTACTCCATACGAACTCACCTCGAGCAGTACTCGTGCCAGCATTTTGGATAAAAAAGAGCATGGCTACTCTTAGTGTTCTGATATTTAACTACCGTAAAATACCGGGCAAGTGCCCACACAAATTTAGAGATAATCGCGAAAAAATGGAGGATGGGCGCTTGTCCGGTCATCAATTTTACATATAAATGTACTGTGCATATTTTCTCGGATCTTAGAAATTTGTGATATGGGGCGCTTAATGTGGAATGGGCGTGTATTCTACGATAATTGTAGCTTTTTGTTGTTGTAAACATAGCATGGGTTACTGTAAACTTGTGTACTAATACCTCAAACTTTGATGGAGCTGATGTCAAAGGTTATGCTTATAAACAGCACAAAATTAATAAAACTTAAGAAAATGAAGTTGCACAAGCTTGTCTGAAAATGGGTAACAGTCTATAGCAGTGGTTCTCAACCATTGATGTTTTGCGGACCCCTTGTGGATCGCCAAAGATGATGGGGGACCCCGTTTGTGTTGAGGGATGGAAAAGGTATAGGTTAATTGTGATAATAATTTAATAAATCGATATAAGTAAGGGCTAGACTTTGCTCATTTACATACACACGAGAAAACTCACTCGAAAATTGGAATGTTTCTTCTCAATCTAAAAGAATACAACTTTTATCGCCGGGCGTGACTAATGAGGCAGGGCTTCGCGGACCCCTAGAATGCCTTTGCGGACCCTCATTTGAGAACCACTGGTCTATAGAATATTGTGGGGAAACTGTCCACATTGCTGACAGCAAATCTCATAGTTCATATAGTGGCACTCACTGTGCAAACAGGCTCATGCTGTAGATCAATGCCATAGTAAAAATGTGTGTGTGTGGGGTGGGGGGGGGGTGCAGTGCAGCACTTTCTAACTAATCTAACTTCACTTCTTTCATCCTTTGTTTTTGCAATCTGCATAGCTGCTGATGTTCCTTGAAGTTTGAGGTCTGCAAAAAGACTCTTTGAGGCCCAGCAAAAAGGTTAATTAGTGTGTCAACCTCAAACATCCAAGATTGTAAATTCAAGCTCAGTTGTGGTAACATATGATAACATAACAAAAGCAGCTTGCAATTACGATATGCCTAGCTGTGTATCACTGCTCCTTCCACCTTCCATATGTGACATCTTTGTCACAAAAAGTCTGTGTGTGAGTGACCCTAATCCAAGCTTGAGTGTGAGAAGGAAGCAAGGTTCATTCAGTCCCTTTTTTCCCCAGGTATCTCAATGCCAAATAGATATAGCAGAATGAGATCTATCTTACCATATGACAATGAAAATATAATGTTGGAACATGTTCTAAAAGAGCAGAAAATTAACATGTTTTCCTCTGAAGGGCAGACACACACAACTCTTACACTGATGGGCTCTGTGAATGATGTGTCTGTGCCATTGCTTGTGTTGCTGTAGCAGTTCTGCAGCCTAAGCTGATTTAGTTTCATCTTTGGTCCCCCTTCCATTCCTTGTCTTTTTTCTTATTTCTGCAGGCCTTTCCACACTCTCCCTTTATTTCTAAATTATCCTCCTTCTCTCTTTTTCTTGCTTACGCTACCTCATTCAAATGCTATTGGGTGACATTGAATAATAATTGTTGAATGACTGAATCATGTGTGTCTGCTTTGTTCCTATGCATTTATTTGTTTTGCCTAGGTATATGCTTATTCACTGCAGCATGCTCCCTTGTTCATGCTTTGTAAAAGGGACCTCAAGTTTCTGGGACTAATGCAACCCAACTAGGTCAGTCTGTTTCCTTTACAAAAGCTTTCTATAAGAACCAATCCTAGAGTTTGCAGATATATGCTGCTCTGTAGCATCCTGAGGCCAGACAGAAGTGTGGTTTTTACAGCGAAGCTGTTATATGCTAGGGTCTGGGAAAAAATGCATCCTCACATGTCAACAAAAAACTCCCCATTGGTCGTGGCAAGTATGAACAAATAAGGACAAAAAGAGGGGTCAAGTATGAATAAATAAAAACAAAAAGGGGGCAACCAGCGTAAGTCAGCCTTTCTTGGCATTATTAGATAGTGACGTCCTGATACCTCATCCCTTGTTATCATCTGTAGGCATGATCTTTGAAGTTGTCTTTGAGGTCGTCCAAGAGGTCGTCCTAGGCGTCCTCTAGGCGTCGTCCTTGAGGTCATCCTAGAAGTCGTCCGAGAGGTTGTCCGAGAGGTCGTCTTAGAAGTCGTCTTAGAAGTCATCCTTGAGGTCGTCCTAGACGTCGCCCTCGAGGTCATCCTAGAGGACAACTTCTAGGACGACCTTGAGGACGACGCCTAGAGGACAGTCCTCGAGGTCATCCTTGAGGTCGTCCTAGACGTCGTCCTCTAGGCATCGTCCTAGACGTCGTAAAGATAACAGCTATGCTGGATCCTCCATCTTCACGTGAAGTGGAAGGGCTCTACAATTTTTCTTGTTGAAATTGTTTTTTGCCTGAATTCATTTTCGATAGCAAACAAACTTTCACAAATAGTGTGGGATGAAAAACCATGTGAAAAACCATGGGATGAAAAACCAGCAGAGGTGCACAATCAAGCACCTCTGCTGCATGATTGTGTGAAAAAGTGGTCACTGAAGCTCTCCTCTGTCACTTGAGAAGGGGTGCAGGATATACTCTTGCCTTTACGATTAGAACTAAAGCAATTTGCAGTGATGCGATTTCCATGCCATTTGCTCCAAAATGTGCCGAAGTTCTTACCTTGTTACATGCTGCTGCAATTTAATTAAGATGTGGGGAACTTGCACCCAGAGTGTGTTAAAAGTAAATTTCGCTTGATCAATACTGAAACTACTAGCTCTGGCATTGCTATACTATTGTATTGTTATGGTAGGCTTGTGCGAGTGAGCAAAAATTTCAATTGTTGCTTCAAATAGCATACTATTTGATTTGATATCCATATGAAACACCGACAGTGCTTTGAAGTTTTGCAATATTTCTCATTGTTCATTGTTTGTTGTGGCTGGTTAGGTAGCTCTGTTGAGTTCACTTCTTAGTGTGCACCGGGGTATTGAAGTGAAGCAACACCTGCAAAGTAAACATTGCAGTTTTGCGTATCTCGCTTCGCCATAGAGCACCTGCATACAGAAGACTTTTTTAGAAAGAGATTTTGTGTGCATTGTGGTGTATGTGTGGTATTTTGTTACATTTTTTGTGTGCAAGGTAATCAATTAATCACTAAATGACTGAGGCTAATTGTAATTGATCACTTTTTTACAATGACATACACAAGACTGGCTCTGAATTATTACTCTAGACATTTGCATAGTTTTTTTGTTTTGTTTTTCAAAGTGTTTTGCATATAATATTACTATGACAGAAAAATCTTTTGGTTTGTCCTACCTATTGGAATGCTAAGCCGTGGTTCCGCTTTCGACAGACGGAGTCATTGAGTCCTGCCCAGCTGCCCATTGACCACCCATCCGAGAAGCTGCTGTCTTTCATGGAGCGCCATTTTGGGCTGGCCCCAGCGCTGCCGCAGAACAACCACTTCGCAGTCTTCCCTGGCTTCTTTGAGGGCCTCCGCCAGCTGCCAGCTCTCGGGGCATTCCTTGGGACTGGCCTCCAAACAGAGCAGTCACCCCGCAACCGCTCTAGGGACCAGGTGAGTCGTTACTGGGCCTCTACATACTACAGCTGAATCCCCCATGCTATCTTCCCTGAGAAGATGAGTGGAAGATGGCTGTTCGTTACTTTATTTCTGATTGCGATGTAAAGGTTGGGTAGGCTCTTATGTAGTGTTTTAATTTGTTGGCAAAGAACTGCACCATGACTGTGGGACTTGAACATATTTTCTGTACAAAGTGCTAGATATTCTAGCTTATCCAATACCATCCCCTCTGATTATGCTGCAAATGTTCCTATTGGTCTGCCATGGTTGCTAGCCTTACCAATGATCAATCACCATATTTGGCTTATTGGTGTAGCAGCAGTGGTGTAGCTCAGGGGAGGCTATATTGGGGCCACAGCTGACCCTATATTATACACATGCAGTTTGACCCTCTCCCCTCCCCCTCTACATCCCAAGTCATTAACATCCCAGCCACCTCAACCCCCCTCCCCCCCCCCCCAAAAAAAAAAAAGACTTTGGTTACATTATGGTATTTAGTGTTGGGTAAAGTACATCCAAAAAGTAATTGAAGTAAAGTATGTACAAAGTGAATGAGAGTTTATGTACTTTAAGTAAAGTAGTAAGTACTACACTGGGCGCAGTGTACTCAAAGTAAAGTACTATAAATACAAAGTACTTTCAAAGTAATAAGCAAGTACTTTTTAACACAATGTTTTTCTTTTTTAAAGTGGTATGCATTGCTCCAGGGGTAATCGGGACGCATCAGTTATTTTCGGGAATGGCGGCGAATATTGGATAAAGTCAAGTGGCTTCAGAGCTGACTAAGCATAATTTTGTGACAAACTTAACCAAATTTCAGGAGTGTACTTTAAAGTCAGGGATGGTACTTTCCTTGGCAAGTACAAGGAAAAAAAAAGAAAGACGTTTACAACTTCCTGTATTGCCGATTTAGAGCGCAGCTCTTGAGGAGGAGGAGGGGAGGGTACTGAGGGAAAGTATGCCTCTCCTCCTTATCCATACCCCCTCTTCCTCCCCTCCTCCTTCTTTCACGCGCAAAACGCAGCGTTGTCCGCAGCGACGTTTCGGCGCAATGCCAAAACGTCGCGCGGTGCATTATGGGACATTGCCCGTAATGCACCGCAGCGTATTCCTCAGTACGGTGACGTTTTGCACCATGCCAAAGCGTCACCATACCGAAACGTCACCATACTGAAACGTCACTTACTGCGCGGTGCATTATGGGACGCTTCCAATAATGCAGCGTAATTACACCGACGGCGACACCAACGGCGACGGCGCCGCCGCCCTAGCTGGAAATGGGCAGCCTAAGAGCTGCGCTCTAAAAATACTTCAAATAAAGTATGAGTAGATGCTTGGAGAATGTAATTCAAGTAAAGTACAAGTATTTTAAACCTCTTTGATGTGGTACTTTAAGTACAATGTACTTACCTTTTTTCCTTATTGTGCCCATAGGCCATCAGTCACATGTAATTAATGGTTTTAACGCGCAGCCAAAATTTAAAATTGTCATGATGGAACACGTTGTGCCATTGTGGGGAGATCTGAAGAACTATAGTTTCGGTTTCTGTGTAGGTTTTCTTTTTCCCTTGAGTTGGCGCAATATCGGCAGTAAATCAAAGCGACACAGAACCGAAACTTGTCAAGAATGGCGACGTGCATGCATCCGACGACCTCCAAAAGGATGTTGTCAGTCGCGCTATTCAGCTGCATCAGCTGCGAAGTTTTGGATGATACAAATATAGGGGTCAGAGGATGAATAGACCCAGAGTGCCATTAGGCGCTCGGAGGTAAGCATCGGTCTAGCTTTCTTATTGGTCCTGAGCTGGTGCCTACGTTTTATGTGTGTTGACAGTGCTTTATTTTATTCGCTTAGGGTCTTGACAACCTATGGTCACGGGGTTCTTCTTCCAGCCCAGCATCGAGTTACATTTTCGCCAAGACACCAATTGGGCGTGGATTTCGGTATCGCATTTCTTAGCGGCCCGCAGAGACTCATGAGGGCATTTGATTTTTAGAGCGCAGCTCTTATGCGCCCGTTTCGGGCTTGAACGGCGTCGGCGTCGCCATCGGGCGTAATTGCTCGAGGTCACGTGACCCCCAGGTCATGTGACCTGGGTCATGTGACCTCCCCCGAGGTCACGTGACCTCCCCGAGGTCACGTGACCCCCAGGTCACGTGGCCTCCAGGTCATGTGACCCCCCCCCCCGAGGTCACGTGGTCCCCCAGGTCACGTGACCCCCGAGGTCACGTGATGATGATGACGATGACGATGCCGATGACGTCATCAGTGACGTCACTGATGACGTCATCGGCATCCGCATCGTCACCGTCATCATCACTGATGACGTCATCAGTGACGTCACTGATGACGTCATCGGCATCTGCATCGTCATCGTCATCATCATTGATGACGTCATCAGTGACGTCAAGTGACCCCCCTGAGGCCATGTGACCCCCTTCCCCCCTCCCCCCAAGGTCACTTGGCCCCCCCCGTACCCTCCCCTCCTCCTCCTCAAGAGCTGCGCTCTAATTCGGTGTTACAGGGAGTTGTAAACGGCTTTCACTTTTTTCTCCTGTTCTTCACTGCTGAGGTCATTAAAAGGCTCTGCCAGAAACACAAATAAATATACTTGGATGAATATTTTGTAAAAACCTACATATGCTCGACCAGATGGCTCTTGGGCAGATGTCTCACCCACTGAGATGCTGCAGTTTATTGGACTGCTCATTTTTGTGGGTATCGTGGAAGTTCCTCGGCTGCATCCTTATTGGAATACGGGGACCCTCTACGAAGGTCCTCTCCACGAAGGATGATGTCTAGGACACATTTTTCTTTGCTAATTGGGATGTTGCACTTTTCTGACCACGGATGATGATAGAGCGTAAGGAGGCAAGTTCCGGAAGGTACACTAACCAAACATCATCAAGGATTTTCCAGCCAGACTGAAACCTGTTTGTGGATGAGCGAATTGAGAAGTCCAAGGCCCGCTTCAGAATTAGGTAGTACATCCGGGACAAGGGCCGCACTAAGTGGTTGGGCCCATGTCCTCTCCCCCTCCGCCTCACAGAGTTTTTTTTGTCGTGGGCGGACCTCCCTCCAGAAACAATCCTGGCTACGTGCCCGGCTCAAAGGAAAATGTTGCCAGACTGCGCTGGCAATGGAGAGCTCATACTGATTACTGAAGACTGTGCCCTGTGTCACAGGGAGGCTACCGGTGACCAAGCGCAGCCGACCCCACTCCCTGGACTCCTCTCTGGTGGGCGGGTAAGCGTCGAGGCCAGGCACGTCAAAATCGGGGCCTTCATGTGTATCTCACCGGTTCTTTCCAGTTGTCCTGGAGTGGACCTCCTGAGCGTGGCAGTCATAGCAGGTGCAGCATGCCACCTCAAGATTCTCAGGCTTGGCAGCTATGTGAGTGGATCTCATACAAACCTTTCTCTTTCCAAATTTGTAGGCTTCGCCCTTGAGGGAATATGATATCTCTCAATTATCATTCCACTGTCCACACAGTTTTGGTGAACTCTGCGATAGATAAATACATTGGTGGATTTTCTAGAGAGAATTTTCAAGTGGGGTTCCTTATTTATTCGAAACTAGGTTGATCTCGTTATGAACAATGCCTGCGTGTGTGTTTCTCTACAACGCTCAGAAAGAGCCCATCGTAGCGGTTTACGGAAGAGGCCCAGCAAATGACAAGGCAGCAATGACGATCGGAAGGCAGAAATGAGATGTGTGTGAATCAGTAATTATTTTATTCTAAATGTTATCTCTGCTTCGCAATTCACTCGGCTCACTTTCGTAAGTCTTAATGATTGGTCTCAATGGGTTCTGTGGGAAAGTAGACACAAAGGTGTGTTTATAAAAAGGTCTACCTTTTTTTCGAAAAACAGGGTTAATTCCCAAACAGATAATACAATATTTTTCTGTTAACTTTTGTTGGATGGAGATCATTGTTACTTTTTACTGAGGAAAACATTTATTCGGGTTTCTTGAAATAAATTTTCAGGGTTCATTAAATATTTTCTAAAAAGAAACGTATAACACCATAAAAATTTTTTAAATAATATATAGGCGGTTTCATTTGTGTTCAGGCAACGAGTGGCAGTCGTATTTTTTATTTTGCTTCACATTTTTATATTTTTGTGGAGCATGTTCCAAGAAGAACAATCCTTTTTGTTTTAATGTCCTGACATGCTCAGTTTCTGAGAAAACAAAGTCGGTAAAACAACATTTCAACTACTATTTATTATTCGTCGATCCAATCTTTGTAAAAATCCCCAAACATGCCTTCGCGAACAAGTGTGACCTAAACTGCGGATTTTGTTTTTAGTCCACTATGTTTAGTTTTGTTTTTAAAATAATACCACGTGTAGAGCCTTTCATTGCCTTCCACATTATGGAAAGTCTGTGTCTTAATCATGTACCAGTACTGACAAATAAATTATGAAACAAAGAAGGTTTTCACTTTTTGTTCTATTTCAGCACGCTGTATAAAAAAAAAAACTTTTTTCCATTTTCTTGCGTCGCGTTTTTTTTTTACACTTCTTTTAGCCAGCATATATTCCGTTAGAGGTATATGCACTAGTTTTGAGTTTTAAGCCTCTAAATATGCTAAAAAAGAGCAAATGTTGATGGTGGGTTTATGGGTTATAGGTGTATATTTTATTCTTCATTATAATAATCTAAGGGACGTTTAATAAATGTCGTTAGTCACGTATAATAACAAGTTTGCAATTCCAAACGTCTAAACACTATAAAATCGCAACTGCCGAAAGCAGGTTTTCAGACAATTTCCGCCGGTGCCATGATTGGAGAGGCCTCAAGCCCTATGCGCTACATAATCTGTGCTACGTTAGAAATATCAAAGTATAATATTGTAAAACATTAGAGTAAAATACACTTCCTATTGGAAACCTAGATTTTTAAATTTCGAAAATTTATATTTTAAATGCGAAATTCATGTTGATAACGGAACAGAATCATTTTTTTAGCATATTTACAGGCTTAAAACTCGAAACCAGTGCATATACCTCTAGCGGAATGTATTCTGGGTAAAAGAAGAATGTAAAAAGAATGCGACGCGAGAAAAAAATAAATCAAATAAAAATGTTTTTTTTTATACAGTGTGCTGAAATTTAACGAAAAGTGAAAACCTACTATGTTTCATAATTTATTTTCAGTACTCGTGCATGATAAAGGCACAAATATTATTTAATTTGGAAGGCAATGAAAGGTTCTACACGTGGAATTATTTTAAAAGTGATGCTAAACATAGTCGACTCAGAAAAAATCCGCAGTTTTGGTCACGGTTGTTCGCGGAGGCAAGTTTGGGGATTTTTACAAAGATTGGATCGACGAATAATAAATAGTAGTTGGAATGTCGTTTTACCGACTTGCATATATATAACAATAAAAAATATAGAAGCTCTCTTTTGAATACTTTGAGATTGAGAGTGGTTCAAAAACGCCACACACGACAATCGTCAAAACCCACCATCGGCACTTGCTTTTTTTTTTTAAGCATATTAAGAGGCTTAAAACTCAAAACTAGTGCAAATACCTCTCACGGAATGTATTATGGGTAAAAGAATGGTGCGAAGAGAATGCGACGCGAGAAAAAGAAAAATATTAAAAATGTTTTGTTTTTTTATACAGCGTGCTGAAATTAAGCGAAAAGTGAAAACCTTCTTTGTTTTATAATTTATTTCTCAGTACTCGTACAAGATAAAAACACAAACTTTGTTTAATTTGGAAGGCAATGAAAGGTTCTATACGTGGTATTATTTTAAAAGCGATACTAAACATAGCCGACTCAAACAAAAATCTGTAATTTAGGTCACAGTTGTTTGCGGAGGCATGTTTGGGGATTTTACAAAGGTTGGAGCGACGAATAATAAATGGTAGTTATAATGTAGTTTTACCTACTTTTATATATATCACACTAAAAAAATATAGACGGTCTCTTTCGAATACTTTGAGATACGGAGTGATTCAAACACGCCACACACGACAATCGTCAAAACCTCGTCATTCTTCCACGCTTCTTTGAAATTTTTTTTGTCAAAAACTAAACATGTTTGGACATTAAAATAAAAAGGATTGTTCTTCTTGGAACATGCTCCACAAAATATAAAAATTTTAAACGAAGTAAAAAAAAATACGACTGCCACTCGTTGCCTGAATCCAAATGAATTTTATATATATATACATATTTTTTTAATTTGGCGGGCTTGAGTTTATCTTTATTTTCGGAGAGTGCTTCTTGCCTGTATAAGAGCAGAAGATAGACGAGGCTTTTTGAGCTCCTCCTGGTCTGCACCCGGGAGCCGAGAACCAGGCACCTGTTCTGACAACCCCACCTCCCTTCCCTTACACATGCATATAATGACCGGTCTACGTAGGAGCCGGACCATCCCATAGACGTCTTTTATCCATCCGTCTATTTCATTCTTGTTCAAATCGAACAATATTAAAGTGGATTTTTACCACTTGAGATCAAGTTTTGCCAGCAGAGAAGCTCTCACACATGTGAGCGCATTTGTTAACCATTTAAAAATAAATACCATCTTTTTGTAAAAAAAGAAAAAAAAATGGATGACGTTTTACAAAAAAGTTTATTTCCATGAAGCTTGGCTTTTCTTATTCAAGGACAGCTCCAATTCGAGATTTTTCTGTTTTCCCGAATTTTTATGAAACTGTCTTGGGGGTTTTGACATCGGGCACGAAAGCACCCGATGTCAAAAGCCCCGTGTCAAATATTCCGCGGCAAACACCCCGTCCTTTTTGCCCCGCTTTCAAAAGCCCCAATTTCAGAAGCCCCTGACGCGAATCCCCCGTGTCAGGTGGCCGGGTCCTCAACGTGACGGCGGCGCATTCTGCTTTTGACTAAGAGACAGTCTGCACGCGGCCTTGTGTAACGTAATCATCAGGTACTCAAGCTAATGAAGAACTGGATAAAGCTTCCGTTCTTCAGGGCGTGCACTAAACACATTCACGTCTTGCGACGTTAGAAGTGAAAACACGCAGACAATATCATTCACTGGCAAATCATTTGAAGTTACAGCTATTATCAATAAACGTTGAACCGACGCTTTTGTCGACCCTGAAGCACGCGCGGATTCACAGCGAGGAAGCGGGTTCAGTCAAAACTGTTAAACCGCAGCTCATGGCGCCATATTTATCGCAGCACCAAACAATCGTTCATAAAAAAAAAAAAAATCTGTACTCATTTAGGTTGATCAAGTTCATAACTCTGCGTCTGAGTATCCTTCAATTACAAGACCCTTAGAAGGCGCTCAAAAGATTAAGTTAAGACGTGGAACAATGCTGGTTGAAACGCGAAGGGGATGGGGCGGGGGGCAGTGAGGACGGGGCTTTTGGCACGCAGGGAATACGGGATGGGGTAATTGAACGCGGGGTTTTCGAAACGTGAGGCTAATGACGCGGGGCTTTTGCGACAGGGATTTTGCACGCTGGGCAATCGTGCTACACCTATTTTTTTTTTGTGTTTATCAGTGCACACCGATAACAGATAACCCTATAAATTATATTTACTACAGCAAAGTGGAAATTTGGGCCAGTTGGTTCATGGTCAGAATATAAAGCGCAAAAAAAAAAAAAGAACAACAGGACAAAGAGGAGAGTAAACAAGACGAGGCGCACTCGCAACTAAAGTTTATTTATGAAAAAACACACAATATATAGGCCGTTAAAAATGCCTATTCATCACATCAATCGATAAGACACCTTGATAAATTCGAACTCTTTCCCTTTCTTTTCTACTACTTTTAAAGGGACACCTAACTTGCGAGATACATTTTTAAGTGCCTAAATAGACACACATCTCACAAAATGAGCTTTCCTTAAAAAAACAAAAAAACATTTCGAGTACTACTGCATTTACATTTGCGAGGCAAGTTTTGTGAATTGCTGCTTACTCAAAATGAGTCTCGTGACGTAAATATTGCAGTATTAATATTTTTTTATAGTTCAGTCTGTGACATTTTTAGGTTTGTCCTATCCAGGCACCTTAAAAAAGTTTCTTGGGACTTTAATGTACGTTTAGAGTGGTTTTACTTGAGATCGAACATGCGTGTCGAGGTGGAGTATTTTGATTTGCCTAAAAAACTTGCACATTATAAGCCCCATTCGCGTAATGAACAAAGCGATTTAAAGTTTTGTAGGAAAATTATTTGATGAAATGCTACATTTTGGCTGCTTGATTTTTGTGTTCGATTCTGCCGTTAAATATAAATAGGCAAAACAAATACACTCGCGGTAATTCTTCTTGTAAATGTTTGACGCGTGGCCTATTTTTTATTTTAAACTAAACTGCTTTGGCATATTTTATGCCAGAAATTAAAAATGCCAAACATCGCATCTACGTCTTGGTTGCATATTTGGAGGCTTGTATCTTAGGATTCATCATAAAGTTTGCTTACTAAATGCTATACCCCTGTAAGCCTGTACATGTGCTATCAAATGGTATCACTTTAGTTAAATTTATCTCAAGAAAATAATTTATATAAATTTAGTCAAAAATAAATGTAGTCGTAATTGGGGCTGGCTTTATTAAGACATACTTTTTTATTATTATTTTCTTTTATTGTTCTTACTCCCCCCCCCCCTTTTTTTTGTATTTTCTGCAGAAGTGCTTAAACAAAGAAACACACACTTGAATCGGCAAAAGGGTAGTTTCGCAAATTGGCTTTACTAAATTGTATTTTACCCTTTGGGATCTGAGGGGCGAGAGAAGATTGGCTGGGGGGTGGGGAGAGAATGATGTGGACGTGGGCTATAGTATTTATTAAGGAAACTTTATGATGAATCTTAAAATACCAGGCTCGGAATACTATGTCACCAAAACATCAAAGATACGTTGTTTGGCATTTTTTATTATTTCTGGTATGAAATATGTCAGTGGAGTTTAGTTCGAAGGACAAAATAGGCCACGCGTCATACATTTACACGAAAAAATACTGTGAATGTTTTGTTTTTACTTATTTATAATAACCGACAGAACTGGGTACAAAAATCCAGCAACCAAAATGTAGCATTTCATCTTAGTCCACTTCAAAATTTTTAAAGAGAAAAACATATTTTCTGGCAAACTTTGTAAGGGATTGTCCGGTCAAGACCGGACAGCAGCTTAAGTTCTTGCGCTCGTTGCGTCGAGGGAGCTCTCTGAGTGTAGAGAAAGATCATTTTTATTTTTGATAGATGATCTCCCGTTATTCATTAAACCTTTTCATGAGCCTATGTACGAGACTGCACCCCGAATTTCGCCCGGTGGCAATGGCTGAAGCCATGACGCCAGGTGCTGCGTGACGCCAACGAAAACGCAAAGGTTTGTTCGGATGGTCGGGATAACAAGCGCTGGTCGATGAATGTATTGCATTTTGTTTCGAGATTATATAGTCTCCTAGGCTGTACTCAGCCTGTACCCTACTTAAATACGGTTCTTTAATGCAGTTCCCAAGCATGTGCAAAAACAAATCACGCCTTTTAGCAGGAAATTACTCGCAGGCAGCCATAAGCTTCGAGCAAACGTATGCCGTCGCAGCAAGCACAACTGCGACGGCCACCGACCGAACTAGGGGCGCTTGCAAAGCAATGGTTAGCAGATTTCGCCTCTGAAGCGGCAACTAGGTACACGAAGCGGCACCTGGGTGCACGTCAGCGGATCCACTGGATCGGTGATGAGGCTGCGGATCGCTCCCTCCGAGGCGATGTCCGGCGGGTCGAAAACAAACGGCGAATGCGTTCAAATGCATGTCGTCATCACTTGACTTGGACGAGCTTGATGAATCGTAGTCACGCTCCACTGTCACACGCGGGTCAAAACAGGAGGCCAGGGCCCTGACAGGCACGCCAAATACAACCAGTGGCGTCGCGAGGGTCAGCGGCACCCGGGGCAACAGCTCACGCCGCGACCCCCCCCCCCCTCCCTCCCTCCCTCCCTCTTGAGACGCTCGCTGAATACAACTTCTGAGTACGGTTCCAGGTGGCCTTGCGTTGTTGGTTTCGGGTTTCGCTGCATAATCAGGTTGATGAATCCAATTTAGGCAAGGAGTGGATGGACGCAGTTTATTATCGTTGGCACAGCATCACACCCTCGCTTACGACCTTCGTTTCTGTCCAGCTTAGAGAGCTCAGCTCGCAGCTCTCTTTGGTGATGACGATTGCTGCATAAGCGCGGGATCTCGATCTTGACGGGAACCTAGGCCCTATGCACGGCGACGATCCACTTCGCTCGTCACTGCACGTCTCGCGGAAAAGTGTGGAACGTCATGTCTTGGCTCGCATGTGCTGCCCGGTGGTTTGTGGCACCCAACCTTGCGCAACAAAAATCTCACTGAACTACGAAAACAAGTCGAGCACAACAAGAAAAACGAAGCACGCTGGAAGCAGACATGATGCCTCGCTTTGTGTTTTGTGACGTCAGAGCTTCAACGTTGCCAACGAAAGCAGCGTTTGCGGCTAGAATGAGATTCGAGCAGCATAAATTCAATTACCCACGCAGAGGGGCATACAGAATTCAGATATTGCACGTAACGATCCAAGTCTCGACAGGCAATAACAATGATATTCAATTTGGTTTCTCGAATACTAAATTGGATCGGGACAATCCCTCTATGAACAGTGTGAATGCGCTATATATATATATATATATATATATATATATATATATATATATATATATATATATATATATATATATATATATATATATATATGTATACATATATATATAGCCCCGTTTCCGTAACGATTCACACCACTCTTAAAGGGATTGTCCCGGTCAGAAATTTAGTATTCGAGAAAACCAATTGAATAGTCATTGTTACTGTCCTCCGGTGGACCCCGTCATACGTGCAAGATTTCGTGTGTGTGTATATATATATATATATATATATATATATATATATATATACACACCTATATGCAATGTGTTTGTGTGTATATATACAGGGGTGTTTCACGAAAGGTGGACAAATTCGATATTGCGAAAACTACGCGTCGCAACAAGAAAAGGCTTGTGTCTTTTTGGTCCTGGGCCAGGGGCCTATTTAGGAAAATTATTAAAGTCCGAGATAATTAAATTGTTAATTATTTTTGCGTAATTAACTTTTTTAATATTGTGTTTAAGGGCATAGTTTCAATTAGAAAATTGCTCAGCGTCATCAAAAAACACTAAATCAACAAATTGCAGAACGATAGAAGGCACAGGAAGCATTTTACGGCTTTCTGAAAAACCGTACAAATTCGACGAGTTTTTAAGGTTCGGTTTGTTATCGGAGCGCATCTCCGCCCCGGCAGCACCGCGCCCCGTGGAGAGATAGTGCAACCAACATCTGCTGCCCTGTCATCGTCGCGACGCAGCAGAGGCTGGCTGCACTATTTCTCCAGGGCGCGCTGCTGCCGGGGCGGAATGAGCTCCGATAACAAACCGAAACTTAAAACCCGTCGAATGAGTAAAGTTTTCCGGAAAGCCGTAAAATGCTTCCCGTGCCTTCTATCGTTCTGCAATTTGTTGAATTAGTGTTTTGTGACGATGCTGAGCAATTTTCTAATTGAAACCATGCCCTTAAACCCAATAATGAAAAAGTTAATTACGCAAAAATAATTAACAATCTAATTATTTCGGACTTTAATAATTTTCCTAAAAGGTCCTGGCCCGGGACCAGAACGACAAGCCTTTTTTGGTGCGACGCGTGGTTTTCGTAATATCGGAATTTGTCCACCTTTCGTGAAACACCCTGTATATATATATATATATATATATATATATATATATATATATATGTGTTTTTAGGCAGATCAAGAAACCCGGCCCGACACGCCAGTTCGATTTCAAGTGAAATCGCCCTTTAATTAAACGCTGTGGCTAGCGGTGACGTCCGGATGGAGCACTGGAAACGCGTATACCTAACCCCCCCCCCCCCCCCCGCCTTCTCTCTCTCCCCCGTGAACCTAGGGAAGGCGGAGATTTGGACGTAACTTGGGTTACGTCGGACGTAACGCTAGACACTTCGTTAATTAAAATGTATAAATAGCCTTCAGCCTGTACCGCTGAACCAAACGTAAAAGACAGACTCCGAGCGCACTAATCTCGCTCTCGTAGCTTTGCTTCACTTAGCTCACATAGCCAGTGGTGCTTTCAGCATTACAAAAAAGCTAAAAAAAATGCTTAAAAAAAGAGGAAAGATGAAAAAACCAGTTTTAGGTGAATTCTAGCGTATTTTTCTCGCGTGAATTTTAATATCACGTTCGTTTTTTTTCGAAGGTGTAACTAAACGCGAGAAAACACGAAAAACCTCCGACTATACTTCGTTTCAGCTTGGGTCCAGACGCAGCCGATGCTACGAGCGCGAGCATGTGGCCCTGAGCAGTTCTTGCACTGCACGAGCGCGTGCTTGGCAGGGACACTGAAAGCTCGGGCTCGCGCCTGTAGACATCGGCTGCGTCTGGACCCAAGCTGAAACGAGGTATAGTCGTTATGTCATACGCCGGATCTTTCGGCTGCCAAGCAGCGCGTCGCTCGTGTGGGCAGCGCGTGCGCGTGATGTCTTTTTCTGGATTTTCGCACCTTTTTTGAAAATAGCTAGGGTGTGCGTGCATAGCTTTGATAGGCGCTGAAGATGAGCGGAGGTTCCGAAAACTCCTTTTATGACGTCACGCTCCGGGAAGGAGGGCGAGGCTTCAGCGGTACTTTGAATATGGTTTTCTGCAGCCTCAGTGCACCAAATAGAAAAATTATCTCGATATTCGTGTTCCTGGAAGCCAAATAAAAACGATTTAAGCAGGTTTTTCTTTTTCTGAAATACAGAATTGTTTTAGTGTATCTGCATGGTCTGGCTGCTGTGTAAAGCTGGTCCATGATCTCCACATTGCTGAGCTGTGGAAATCTTATGCTGGTCTGGATTTATAAACGAATGGTGTATAGTGAAAGGGAGTATAAATTCCTGTTAACAAACCAATGAAGGGTAGAATGTAATCTAGGTGGCTATTACCGTGGCTAATTGCACACGAGAAACAATAGAAAGAACACAGTTTTCCAAGTTCCCTGTACCGAATAAGCACGCTTCTCTGTGTTACACGTTATCACTGCCGTGAAGCATGCTGAACGGAAGGCGACCAGCTTATTATGGTGACCTATTTTGTCTGAAGTTTAATAATTGGCAATAGTCTAGGAACATTCGTCTATTACATGTTCTAAACTATTTAACTTGATTTGACAACATTGCTCCTGCAGTGAGCAGCAGTGGAGTGGTGCCCCAGGAGGGTTCTTCGGAAGCAGCCACGTTCCCGGATGCTGGTCACCCAACCCCAGCTCTTGGGCAATTTTCGGTCTGGCGCCACCAGACTACCCAGGTTGCCCCGCCACTTCACACTAAATCAGACTCCTGGCTATTTATTGCACATATCTATTTACTTAATTATATACTAAAGTCTGTACGGAGCGACGTTGTTCCGAATAAAACCAAAGCTCGGTGATGAGAGATTGCCATTTCTAGTAGCTCGATGCCTCGCGGATGGCCCGAGGGTCTCAGGCACGCAGCGCGAGGACCAAGAGAAGGAGAAGAAGAGGCTCGCGCTGCGTGGTTGACCTCTCGGAGCTAGCGGGGACCTGGCGCTCTAATTGAACGGCTGGACGCGCCGAGCTCCCGCAGGTCTTGCATTGGCACGTGCGTGGCCTAGGCGGTAGCGGCTGCTGGTGCTGCGGGGCGACACGCAGGTTCTTCCCTGCGCCACGAAGGGTTCGGTGCATACGCAGGTTCCCTCGGGTCCGCAGCGGGAACCGTGAATCTGGCACTGCTCGTGGTAGACGCAGGGCCAGTCCAGGAATGCCGCGTGTCGACAGGTGGTATGTCGCGACGCGAGGCGCACCTTGAGGGCGCCGGTGCACCGGCAGCGACCGCCGCGGCACTGTGCGCCCTCGGCGTGCACTGCGCGTCTCCCCGGCACGCGTCGCCGAAGAGCGAGGCGACGAAGAGCGACGCCCTGCTCAGGTTGCCGTCGGCCACGGCCATGCACGTTAGCTGGTAGCGCCCGGAGGCCGACGGAAGTCTGTCGAGCCGCCGGAGCTCGAGCCTGTGGTCGCGTAACCAGAGTATCGGGCCCGCGTGACCCGTGAGGATGCTCTCGAGGGCCGAGTCGTCGGGCGGCCGGCCGTCGATGCTCCAGGATGTGTGCACGGCGTCGCGGTACGCGACCGAGCAGGACAGGTTCACGCCGCCGTCCTCCAAGTAGGGCGCTGCGGAGCGGATGCGTGCCTGTCCCACGGGGACTCGATCTTCGCTCGGCGGGGTCACGTTTGGGGTCACCCCGGAGTCGACCGCAGGCTCACGCTGGGGCTCAGGGTCGAGCTGACCCCTGGAATCTGCCCCGGTTCTGATCCGCGCACCGTGGTCCATGCGACTGCCCAGATGAAGCAGCGGAGAAGGGCCAGCATGCCTCGCTGCTAGGAACGTCGGTGCTGTGGTGGCTGCTGTAAGCAGTAGTTTGGTACAGTGCAGCCGCGTCCTCCGGGCGCTCTTGCTGTGGTGGTGTGTCGAGATCGAAGCGGCACCTCGCGAAAGATGCGCGTGAGGCCGTGCCTGCAGCCACGCTCTCGGAGCACGGGATGCAGTGACTGACCAAGCGACGGTACATCGGTAGCCTTGGCGACAGTTTGATACTTTAGACCCATGTTACGGATAAAAAAACAGGACGCGGGATGGCCAAAAAAACATGCTTTTCGTGCAAGGCTCGTCAAATTATGAGGCGCTGGAGAAATGCAGCCTTCTCCGTTAAGTCCTTATTTCGAACTCTTTTTGTTCGCCTTCCGCCCATTGAAAAGCATGCGGGAAGGGCCTTAGAACGCACCTGCTATCGCTGCGCCGCGGCGTTCTTCCGCAACATAAAGTTCGTCTGCGTTCCTCGCCGTCACAATGGCAACGAACGCTGAATGAATGGAAGCACGCGCGGTACCGCCGCGTGAAGCCAGCAACAGCTGACGCCATTTTACGAACGCCGTCTGCTAGCCAAAGCCGAACGCGTTATGTCAGATCAACCGCCTCCGCCGGTGCGCCAGACGACGAAGCTGAGACACACCGACGGCGATCGAGCAAGCAACAACACCGCGGGACGACTGCAACGGCGGCATTTATTGAGATCAAAGGCCGCCTTCACCGGTGCGCCGCTATACTTCGTTTCAGTTTGGGTCCAGACGCAGCCGATGCTACGAGCGCGAGCGTGTGGCCCTGAACAGTGCTTGCATTGCACGAGCGCGCGTGCTTGGCAGGGACGCTGAAAGCCCGGAGCTCGCGCTTGTAGCATCGCCTGCGTCTGGACCCAAGCTGAAACGAAGTATAGCATAGACGACGAAGCTGTGGCACGCCAACGGCGATTGGGCGAGCAACAGCACAGCGGGACGACTGCAACGGCGGCATTTATTGGGATCAGAGGGCGCAATAAGCAAGAACAATGTTTATTTAAATCATAACACGCGATATCCAAGTTGGGGCCACACACCTTTGCTGGGTCTTTCCTGTGAACTTTTTACAGAGACACGGGGTGCCGCATTCAGAAAACAGCTCAGTTTGCAAAATATGGGGGCCCTGAAAAGGGCCGTTTAGACCGCTACCAGAACCTATAACTGACGTTACGAGCACTTGACAAGCGGTTGGCGCATAAGTCGTCTTTATGCACGCAGGCGGGCGACTGGCTCAGCGCAGCGGATCACTCGAAGTCACCGGGGCCGTCAGAATCATCGCCCTGTCTGCGTCGGGGCTCTAGATTTTGGCGGCCACGGCGACGAACGACTGGAATCTATCAGTGTTTCCGCGCGCTTCTCTCTCCTCCAAAACAGAAACTTTACAAAGTGACCAGTGAAATTGTGGCTCTCCCGCCGTCCAGATGGAAGAGAGTTTTTGACGTGGGTCCAGGTGCCCTCCACCGTATTGGTGTGCGCACCAGTGTTCGCGTCAACAAAGTGTAGCTTGTGGTTGACGGTGAAATGCGTGAAGCGAGCTTCATCTGCAAGCTTGCGACAGTCAGCCCAACAGTCAGTGATTATTAGTGTTCCAGGGCGGACCCCCTCGGCTATTAGCCCTTGCAGGGTTTTAGCGTCACAGGTCTCCACGGGAACAAGAAAGCAGCACCCGCTGCAACGCTCCACACCACCGAAAACCCACTGGCCAGGCCTTAAATACCCGCGATGGTACTTTCGACGACCGAACATACTCTCGTCTAGTTCTACAGTCACGCCTTCGTCACCAATCATGTCTGAATGCTTAAAGACGGCATTTACCACAACCTCCCGACAAAGGCTCGCCCAATCAGTTATTGTCTTACTTGCGATATCAGTCTCCCGCTGAATGACGGCGCACGGTAGGTTCTGGCACCGGAGGATGATTTTCATGAGTTGGAGAAGCGTCAGGTGCGATCCTTCGAAAAAGGAACCGCTCCGTACCGAGACCTGGCCCCGGAACTGAACTTTGACCGGCTTCCTCTTGGACACCGCACGAGTCATCCACACAACGCATGTCCACGAGTAGCCATCCGCAGATGTATCGCGGACTTTCAGCTTGTCATCGCAGCTTCGCACTCTGGACGCGCGCGAAAACCCAGGAGCCATGGAGCAGGCCCATGCGCTGAAGCAAATTAATTCTTCAAGAGGGTCTTTCATGGCGTCATGACGACGGCACAGGTTAAACACCATGGCACTGGGATGCTCGCCTCTGGAAGAATAAAACACCGAGGGGGAACTGCGCGCTTCTTGGCATTTATTATTTTTATTTGATCCGCCATTTTATACCTCGTGACACAATTCTAACAAACTCATTGGTTGATCGGTCGGACCACACCATCGCGTGACAAAACAAACGCCAAACGTATGTCCACAGACGGCATCATCACAGGGAAGGGACCAGTCGAAACCAACAACAAAATGAAGTAACAAAGTGAATAAAAAGAAAAATAAGAAGAGAGCCGTTGGATTTTCGGACGGCGTCTTCTTTGATGAGAGGAGGAGCGGCCGTGCTGTTCTGGCTGCTCAAAATGTTCGTGTTTTTTTTTTGTTCTTTTTTTGTTTGTTTAGAGGGTGCCTCAAACCTTATTTGAAGCTGACAGCGCGTTGGAAAGGAGGAGGTAGAGGGTCTTGGCGTCCGAAATCGACGTGGTAGGAAAGAAAAGAAAAGGCGAGGCCTCATGACGCCGCCGACGACTGTTCGGCCATTTATTTTGTTTCTTTAGATTTTTTATCGCGACGACTACTTCACCGTGCCTCGGAGTCTCCAGCGGAGATCCGGCAGTTTCTAATAATTATTATTATTGTCGTTGGAAGGGCACTCTTCCTATGCTGCTTCGTTCCTGACGCCATAAAAATATTCTTTCTGTTTAGATTTTAGGCGCGAAAAATCCACACTGACTAGGGCCTGAGTAACAGCACCCAGATGTTGGCCTAGACTCTGCATTACTCAGGCCCTAGTCCGTGTGGATTTTTCGCGCCTACAATCTAAAAATAAAGAATGGCATACACACACACCACACGCTCACGCACTCAAAGTTGGTCCAAAAGTTCAGTGTCCCCGACGTGTTCTTGTAGCGCTTTCGAAACGATACACTGATACCGCCAAGTGTTCTCCGGCCCAGGATTTTGGTGACATTAAATGGTCTACGGTCCAGCACTTGCAGCGTTCTTCTCATGTCTTCTCGTTGGGTGCTGTATTTCAAGCATGCACACAAAAGATGCTAATAACAAAGCTAAATAATTGGGCTAATTAATTATTGGACTAATTTTATTGGTCTAATTGTATCCACAAACCAATCCGACCTTGAACTAAACTTTTTATTTTTTTTATACGTGGCGCTAACTTTTTCCCGCCCATATTTTTATGGCGTCAGGAACGAAGACGAAGCAGGATAGGAAGAGTGCCCTTCAAACGACGATAATTTAATAATTATTAAAAACTGCCGGACCTCCGCCGGAAAATCTGAGGCATGCTGGAGTAGTGGTCGCGATAAAAATCTAAAGAAAAAAATAAATAGCCTAACGGTCGTCGGCGACGTCATGAGGCCTCGCCGAGTGTGGAGTGTAAAGCCCGGTTCACACAGTTGCGTTTGACTGCGTTTGACTGCGTTGCGGCAGCGAGACACCAGGACATCCCTGCTGCTTATATCGCGTGCCAGGAAGATTCCTTGAATTGGATTCCACGCTTCATACGAAGTACAGATGTGCCGGTGACTCGCTTTCGGTTCTCGCCGCAACGCAGTCAAACGCACTCAAACGCAAGTGTCTGAACCGGCCTTAACGGTCTTGGAGTACGGCATATATTGTGCATTCTTCCTTTTCTTTTCATTTAGACTACGTCAAATTCTGACGCCAAGACTCCTCCCTCCTTCGTTCCAACGCGTTGTTTCTTATTGAATTAACAAATCAGCTTCAAATAAGGGTCGTGGCATGCTCTAGGGAAAAGAAACAAAAAAGAGAACAAACAAGGAACATTGGGAGCAATACCTCTCTTCAAAGAACACGCCGCCCGGGAACGACTCCTTTTTATTTTTTTATATCTATTTTTATTCATTTTGTTTCTTTATTTTGTTGAGTCCGACTGTTGTCTTTGTAACGATGCCGACCGTGGCATCGCGTGTTATGATTCAAATAAAATTGTCCTTGCTTATTTCGCGCCTTTGATCCCAATAAATGCCGCCGTTGCAGTCGTCCCGCGGTGTTGTTGCTTGCTCAATCGCTGTCGGCATGTCTCAGCTTCGTCGTCTTTGCCAGCGGCGCACCGGCGGAGGCGGTTGATCTGACATACCGCGTTCGGCTTTGGCTATACTTCGTTTCACCTTATGTTGTACCGCTGCGAAGGCTAGAAGTGCGAGCTCATAGCGTTGGCAGCTGCTCTTAAGTCACGAGAGCTTGTGCCGCCGAGATGTGCCCCAGAGCAAGGAGCTCGCGCTTGTAGCCTTTCCTGCGGTACATCATAAGGTGAAACAGAGTATAGCAGACGGTGTCACCAGTAGGTAGCGCCGTCAGTCATCGTTCACCCTCAACCAGGCTGCAAGTCGTCTCTCTCTCGGCGGGTGCTTCGGCCCCCTTCGTCCACGTTCCAGAAAGTTCGTGACACTGGCGACGAGGTTCAAGCCCGGGGTCCAGCCAAGCCCGCGGCCAGGCTGGCCGTCGCAAGAGAACGCGGCGGGGACGAGCGGCACCAGGTCCGGGTCCCTCCTCAACGAGACTCCACGTCGTGGCCGAGGACCCGCAGATTTTCGACGTGTGGCAGACGAATAAGCCTCCATCGTCTGTGCCACCTTACTTGGTGTCTGTCGAAATCTGCGGGCACCCCATCACCATGGAGCTGGACACAGGGGCCAGCGTGTCGGTCATGGCCGGGAAGCTGTTCAAGCGGACCTTCCCCGGCGTGTCCATCGAGGCGTCGGACGTCATGCTGCGCAGCTACACCGGGCAGCTTTCCCAGGTCCAGGGTCGGGCCCAAGTCAGCGTTCGCCTTGGCGACAGGGAGGCAATCCTTCCCTTTATCTAACCAAGGGGTCGTCGCCGACGCTGCTGGGCCGGAACTGGATTCACTCGCTGGGTGTTCGGCTGCCGGAGTACCAGGAAGCTGCGCTGCACGTGGTCAAGGACGTCCCGAGCCTCCTGACCGACTTCCAGTCCCTGTTCCAGCCGGGGGTGGGCACCTTCGCCGGCACGACGGTCGGCATCCACGTACCCGAGGGAGCCCGGCCTCGGTTCTTCAAGCCGCGTCCGCTGCCGTTCGCCCTCAAGGACGGGGTCACCCAGGAGCTGCAACGGCTGCAGCGAGAGGGTATCCTGGTGCCCGTCAAGACCTCCGAGTGGGCCGCACCGATTGTTCCAGTCCTCAAGCGAGACGGCCGCGTCAGGATCTGCGGGGACTTCAAGGTCACCATCAACCCCGTCGCTACCGTCGAGAAGTACCTGCTGCCTAGGATCGAAGATCTCTGGTCGGCTCTGTCCGGGGGACAGAAGTTCTCCAAGCTCGACCTTCGAGATGCCTACCAGCAGCTGGTGCTCCAGGATGCCGCCCGGAAGTATGTCACCATTTCGACGACCATGGGACTCTTCCAGTACACGCGCCTACCGTTCGGCGTGGCCTCAGCCCCAGCCATCTTCCAGAGGGAGATGGACAACCTCTTCAGGGGCATGAGGCACGTGGCGGTGTACTTGGACGACATCCTGGTGACCGGTACCGACGACGGGGACCACCTGCAGAACCTGCGCAAGGTCCTGACACGACTGCAGGACGCCGGTCTCAAGCTGAGGCTGGACAAGTGCGTGTTCCTGACCCCCAGCGTGGAGTACCTGGGACACATCATCTCCCAGGCTGGCCTGGCCCCGGCTCCCCGCAAGATTGAGGCCGTGCTCAAGGCGCCGAAGCCCAAGAGCAAGAAGGAGCTTCAGAGCTACCTCGGCCTCATCAACTTCTACAGGAGGTTCCTGCCCAACCTGTCGACGCATCTTGAGCCGCTGCATCGTCTGCTTCGCGATGGTCAGCAGTGGGCCTGGAAGAAGGAGCAGGACTTGGCCTTCCAGCACAGCAAGGAGTTGGTCGTCAAGGCTCCTGTGTTGGTGCACTACGATCCGGCCAAGCCTGTGGTCCTCACCGTGGATGCGTCGCCGTACGGGGTAGGAGCCGTCCTGTCGCACCGGGGTCAGGATGGTCAGGAACGCCCTGTGGCGTTTGCTTCTCGTCGGCTTCATGCGGCGGAGCAACGCTACAGCCAGCTCGACAAGGAAGGCCTGGCGCTCATGTTCGGGGTCGGGCGCTTCCACCAGTACCTGTGGGGCCGGCAATTCGAGGCGGTCACGGACCACAAGCCGCTGCTGGGTCTGCTGGGGCCTGACAAGGCAGTTCCAGTGCAAGCCTCGCCTCGTGTGGTACGCTGGGCCTTGACGCTGGCTGCCTACCGCTACAAGCTGGTCTACCGCCCTGGGAAGGACCTGGGACCTGCCGACGCCCTGAGCCGCCTGCCCCTGCCGGAGGTGCCTGCTGCCGTTCCAGAGCCAGCTGACGTGTTCCTGCTGGAGCGGGCCTACCCGGGGGTGCTCACCAGGACTGCGGTGGCGCAGGCGACCAGCCGGGACCCGGTCCTGTCTCAGGTGGTCAAGGCGGTATCCCGAGGGGAGGAGCTGCGTCACCAGGCCTACAGCCACAAGACCACCGAGCTGAGCTTGGAGCAGGGCTGCCTGCTGTGGGGTTCCAGGGTGGTGATTCCACAAAGTCTCCGGGCCAAGGTCCTGGAGTTGCTGCACGCGGGGCATCCTGGCGTGGAGAAGACCAAGATGGTGGCACGGTCGCACGTTTGGTGGCCTGGCCTGGACCAGGACATCGCTGCACCAGGTGCAAGGCTGCCAGGTCTGCCAGGAGAACCAGCGAGCCTCGCGTCACGTGGAGATCACCCCCTGGCCGTTCCCACAGAGGCCCTGGTCCCGCTTGCACGTGGACTATGCGGGACCCTTCAAGGGCCACTACTTCCTGGTGGTAGTGGACGCCTTCTCGAAGTGGGTGGAGGCACTGCCAGTCACCACTCCGTCGGCGAGCGCGACCATTGCGGCGCTGCGGCAAGTCTTCGCGGCGCAGGGATTGCCGGACATTATTGTGTCCGACAATGGTCCCGCTTTCGCCAGCGCCGAGTACCTGGAGTGGCTGCAGAAGAACGGGATCCGCCGGATGCTGGTTCCGCCGTACCACCCCGCTTCCAATGGTGCTGCCGAGCGGGTGGTACAGACCATCAAGGACAAGCTCAAGAAGAGCCAGCCCGGGGATTTCCGGACGCAAGTGGCCCGGGTACTCTTCCAGTACCGGACCACACCCCACGACGTCACTGGCCGTGCCCCCTGCGAGCTTCTGCTGGGCCGGATGGTCAAGACACCCTTGGACGTCTTGCATCCAGACCTCCGGTCCACTGCGCTCCTGAAGCAGCTGAAGCAGAAGCTGGCTGCTGACCGAGGGTGCCGTCCCGGGCCTTTGCCGGAGCCGGGAGCGTCGGTCTACGCCAGGAACTTCCGTCCTGGCCCACCCTGGTCTGCCGGACATGTGGTATCGCCAGCGAGCGCCTCGTCGCTGCTCGTCCGCATGCCCGACGGGACCACCTGGCACCGGCACGCCGACCATGTCAGGCCTCGCCTCGGGACCGGGCTTGTACCCTCGGCCGTCACTTCGGGAGAGCAGCCAGCAGGGGGACCAACGACACCACCAGTCACGGCCAGTGGAGCGCCACCCACCACGGAGGCAACAAGCGTCACCAGTCCAGTGGCACCAGTTGGACCGGTGCCACTCACGAATCCGGTCCCTGCGGCTCCACCGGGTGGAGCGCGACCGGCACAGGCAGCGCCCGGCGTTGCCACACCCGGCCCGTCGACACCAGCGACCAGGCGGAGTACGCGGCAGCGAAGGCCACCTGACCGCTACTCGCCGGGGTAGCCATCGCCGTCGACCGGCCAGGACTTGGCACGACCAGACGCCGAGTTGGTGTCGGCCGTGTGTGTGTTTGTTCTATGTATTTTGTTTTTAGAAAAACAAACTGGGGGGAGGGATGTCACCAGTAGGTAGCGCCCCTCCAGTCCACCCGCCGATGGCCGCCAGCCTCGGCGGGCAACATTGATCATCCGCGACAATAAACGCCGGGGAGCTCGCGCTGCCCCGGTCAGTCATCGTCCACCCTCAACCAGGCTGCAAGTCGTCTCTCTCTCGGCGGGTGCTTCGGCCCCCCTTCGTCCACGTTCCAGAAAGTTCGTGACAGACGGTGTTCGTAAAATGGCGTCAGCTGCTGCTGGCTTCACGCGGCCGGTACCGTGCGTGCTTCCATCCATTCGGCGTTCGTCGCCATGGTGACGGCGAGGAACGCAGACGAACTTTGTGTTGCGGAAGAACCAACGAGGTAGGGAAGAACGCCGCGGCGCAGCGATACCAGGTGCGTTCTAAGGCCCTTCCCGCCTGCTTTTCAATGTGGCGGAAGGCGAACAAAAAGAGTTCGAAATAAGGACTTAACGCAGAATGCTGCATTTCTCCAGCGCCTCATAATTTGACGAGCCTTGCACGAAAAGCATGTTTTTAGACCGGAGTTTGGACATAGTTTTTTTTACAACAACATGGGTCTAAAGTATCAATGTGCCGCCTTGGCGATCGTGCCTTAACTGACACTGCAGGGCCGTACAGTACTGAGTAGGAGTGTTTCTCACTTTACACAAGCTTACTGGCGTTAGTGAGAACCAAGCATATCCTCGCACGGAAGGTGGACGTTTTCTTTGTTTTTGCAAAACTTGATGACGATCGAAGTTGTGGGAATCGCATTGCTGGCGTTGTCACACAGTTGTTGCGTAAATAAATGAATTATCTAAAGAAACAAAACAAATCGGGACAATGTTGATTTCGTCGTCAAGCTTTGCGATCCCCGCGATGGTGATATTTACATGCGGCTCCTGTGCACTCTGCTCGAGCACTGCGTGAGCATTCTGATATGCAATCAATCAATGCCTCAGCATGCACTTGTGCCGCGTCGTGCCTATATATATATATATATATATATATATATATATATATATATATATATATATATATATATATAAAGGGTCGGTGCATAGGTGTAAGATGCTGCATAAATTTCTGTAGAACATCGGCCGCAGCTGAAGAAATGTCCACCGACTCCTGCCGCGTGACGATGACGGGTGCGCAAGAAGCGAATACCCGTAACTCGCAGTCCGGAAGAGGCCATGTGCAGCCCCCATGCGCCGACATCTCCGAGGCGCATATGCGGAATTGCGTGCGACTGCTTTTAACGCATCGTTGATTGCTTTTAACGCTCCGCCAGGATCGGTTCGATACACACCCTGCCCCGCTTCGATCTGGATGAGCATCGTACCGGTGTGCGGTCGTGTATCACTGCTGCGTGATTCACGTTAAAGACCCCAGGCTAGCGGTTGTTGTGCACTGGCTAAATTTCTCATCTACAGCTGGAGACTCGTCGCCCGTTGAGGCAGACTAAGTTCTAGGCTGTGTAAACATACAACCCATTATTTTTTTTCGCCGAGAGTCGCGTGAACTGCCCGTGCCGCAGAGCAGGCGAGCTCACCCGCTGTTCAGAGCGATGAGCAAAGATTGTGGAATCAGTAAAGTCCATCGAAAAACAAATTCACGCTTACAAGTACCGCCAAGCATTGTTGTGGAAGCGCGCGAGACACGTGCCACGAGCGGGTGCTTCGTGTACTGCACTGGCTAAATTGCTCATCTACAGCGAGTGACTCGTCGCTACGTTGTAATGACCGACCAACTACATGCTGTGTAAATATCCACAGAACCCCAATTATCATTAGCGGGTGCTCCGCCGCCATTCTCTTCCAAGGGCCACTCATTTCAGTGCTGCGCCGCCATTTGCTTCCAAGGATTGCTCGAGACACGGACCTCGTGCACTGGCGCATTTGACGCTACTTGCGAGACAAACGCAAACACATCGAGGGGCTGCCGGAAGGGCGTCTACCGCCTTTGCAATCAGATAGAAGCGCGGCGCGTTGATAAAAAGCCAGCAGATAAAAAGAGGACGCGCATACGCACTGCGCGGTTCTCGGCAGCAGGCGGCAACCTGTGTGACATCACTTCCGTCACATAACTTTAGTTGTCGTCGACCTCCCAACTTTGCACCCCCTTCCAAACTAAAAAAAAAAAAAAATGTAGTTGTACGTAAGAAAAAAAAAAAAAGAGGGTGTGTTCGGTAGCCACAACAGCTCTAGCGCGTGGACCGTGGAGCTGACGCAAGTTAGCCTTACAATCACATCAAATTTACACATTATAAGGATAAAGTTCACACTTGGCGTGAACTGTATATCGCTCTGTTTTGAATTTTGTCGCTTTAGTGGGATTCGGGCATAATGCCAGAGTCCCACTAGAGCGACAAACAGAATCAACTGACACCGACAAGACTCAAACACGTGCAGGATGCACGCAATGGTACCTTTGAAAGGCTCGCAGTCTGTCTGCTGCATGGTGAAGCGCGGGTAGTTTGCAAACCTGCCACTAATACCGTAGCGTGAATGCTGCACGTGTTTGAGGATCGTCGGTGTCTGCTCTTTTACAGCGGAGCTGTTAAGGGCTATAGTTTCCCCAATCGTGTCCGTCCGCAAAGAAATGTCGACACACCACTGGTTGCCGCCGTCGCTCATAGATGGCGGTAGCTGTCCAGAGTGCTGTGTTTGCCGGTCGTCTGGCTGCCACTGTCGCCCATAGATTGCGGCAACCTTTGCAGCTTTGCAGCCTTTCCACTCAGGCTTGCCGACTCGCGGCCGGCCATTACTTCATTCCCACCATAGTACAGCTTCGCTGGCCTTCCAGCTTCACCAAAGTGGAAAGGCTGAAAGTTGTTTTTTTGTTTTTGTTTTGTTTATTGCTTTAGTGGGATTCGGGCATTCCAAGCGTTGTGCGAACGCGCGAGCAGGAGCACCCGCTCGTGGCACGTGCCATCGCGCCTCCCGCTTCCAAGGACCGCCCATTTCAGCGCTGCGCGCTAGCCACCGTAGCTGGGCCTTCACTCGCTTTAACTGCGACCCGAGACGTGAGCCTCGTGCACTGGAGCATTTGACGCTGCTTGTAAAACGAGCACAAACATATCAAGGGACCTGGATAAAGACCCCTGAAAAATTCATGCTTCGCGTCTCCTACAAGTAGCAACAGCCATTGTTGTGCGAACGCGCGAGAAACGTGCCACGAGCGGGTGCCGCGACGCCATTCGCTTCCAACGACGTGAGTACAGTGTAAACGTGAGCCACGGGCTTCGTGGGCATATAACGCTGCTTGTAAGACAAACAAACGAATCCAGGGACTTCAGCACATCGTATTAAAAGGGGACGTGCAACGGTTAATGTACTTTCAGTAAGCAGCACTTATAATTGATACATTCCTCGTGTCCAAACTATAATTGATACATTCATCGTGTCCAACCCCTGAGCAGCGTTCCACTATTCTCGCTAAGAAATCATCTCGATTACGTCATCGTGCTTTGTGAAGGAGAGATAGAAGAAATATGTAACTTTTGTCGTTGAAATAACACTGCGACAAATACACTTCTCGGTCAGTGGCGCTGCGCGCGAGATATACTTAGGTCGCACTCTAGGTGGCGCTAGTGCCGGTATGGATGTAAAAAGTGAGAAACATTCCAGCGTCAGATATCGTTGCACGGCCCCGTTTACTCTTGTTGGTTTTGCGTTCCGGAAGTAGTCATTGATATATATTAAAAGAGTGCACTATATTATACTGCATATTAGAGTAGCAATATGGTGTGGCATAACCACATTTAAGTTAAATGTCCGTAAATTTCAAAGGCCGTTCAACTGCCTGCGAAACGGATGTATTTGTCGCAGGGACGCCAGTTTCAACAGCCAGCCTATCAAGGGGAAAAAAAAATCAAGCAAATAATAGAATAGTGATTGCAATCAAAATTCCATCGTACAAAAAAAAAAAGATGAAAGGGAGAAAAAAGAAAGAGACTAAAATATATTTCGATTTTCATGGTTTTTTTTTATTCTGACAAACTTGTGCGCGACAATAAAGACCCAAGTGCGCGTTTATTAAACATTCAAGGAGCACGTTCGGCGATCCCCTTTCGCTGGAAATATTTCCGTTCTGAATCCTTATTACTTCCCGTTTTCCGATCCTCCTTTTATTAAATACGTTACGAAACACGTAAATCCGCTAGACGCAGCACTGCTTTCTCGAGGCACCGTTCTGTGCCCTGTAAGCGGGCTCCATCGATCGACGTTGTTGCCATCTCAGGAAATAATCAGGTTCGAAATCCCCAGGCACGGAAGCACGCTCCATCTCGATTTATGACAAACCCCAAAGAAGAAAAAAAAAAAGAAAGAAAAAAAAGGAAATATTTTGATAACAGCGTTGTCTGCGGGAAGTCATGCATTTTCGGTACCTATATACTCGCGTGCGCGTCTTTTATAAGAAAAGAAAAAAAACAAACAGAACACACACACACACACACACACACAGGACAAGGACAATGATAGTCTGGACAGCGCTCCTGTCCACAGGTCCAGCAGTTCAATGAAGCACTGATGAGCAAATTCCACGCACTGATGCCCAAAACTGAAACGTATGGAGACGGTCCATGGCTTCTTCGTAAAGACAGGTTGTTCGAGCTCGAAGTCGACGCTGGAAGAATCCTGAGCCGTGTCTTCAAGCTTTGCGCCAGTACCCCAGCGGAGTCGTGGACGGCAACTTCCAGGGCTGCGATCGAATATCATTGCATTCGATGTTAGCTCAGTCGTGTGATCAGTCAAATAGTGTTCTATGTTCGACGTTTTATTTGCGAAGAGAGAAAAATAATCAGCTTGAAATCGCTTGAATTAAGAGAGTTTGACATACGCTCATCATTCGGTGGGAAAACAACGGCTGAGTAGGGCAAATGCATATAATTCTTGTATCCTCTTACATATCCTTATCATCAATAAACGCTTAGAGCTTAGACCTTTATTGGTTCTATTGTGGTGCATACGTTCCTTCACAAACACGCCGAAGATGGTTCACCATTCGACCTACCCTATATAGGCAACCTGCAACGCTGTTTGGTTTGGCGCTATCTAGCGATTGAAGCAAGAAACATTGGGTATGCCTGGAAGTGGCGGCTGCATTGTTCAAACGTGAACTTTGGCTCTGGTGGCGCCGCTTAGCCTAGTGTCTGAAGCAAGAAACACTGGGTAGGCCAGGAAGCCGTGATCACATAACATGCCAGAACGGCGGAAGCCACGGCCCTTGTGTGCCAATCGGAACGTGATTACGTATCACCGGAGTGCGTTGTTCTGCGAAGAAGTGTCGGGCTTTTCGCTACGTCATACTTCAATATCTGTGCGTTGCACTCGTATACGTAGCGCATATCGAAGCCGTCAGTACGCAATGTGGGGCTTATCGTTCACCCTTTGCCAAGTTACAACGAAACAGGGTATAACCGTGGGCTCTCACTCTGCTGGCGCCGCCTGCCCGTTGCCGGTTGGTATATGGTCGGCCGTCGACCTGCCTCGAAGGAGACCGCGCATTACGTCTTGGAACCTGACAGTATACGACGCCTCTGAGAGAAGAATCGTCGCGTTCTCTTGTTCGTGTCATCCTTGTGTTTTAATGCATCCTTCGCCTTTTAGGACCCTGATACACAGTGGTCCTAGTTGTTGTCATGTCCGACATAGCGAAAACATCTACAAACGACAACGACCGATCTCAAGCAAGTGCGGGATGTACGAGAAGGTGGTGCTCGCAGTCTCTCCGCGCTCGTGAAGTATAAGCACGAGCATAGCCTTCTCTATACTGACAAAGCCTGGCAGATCGCCACGAGAAGCGGCCGCCAAAATTGAAAAGGTAGAGCGGCAAACAACGGATGGGAAAGTAGAGCCACGTGACGGGCGCCCCGCTGCGGCGAGAATCTGAAAAACACTTTCCCCGAGCGATGGAATGTCCGCTCGTGCTCCTCGCGTTCCTCGCCGCTGCAAAAGCTGTGCGCTGACGTCCAGGTTCCCCCAGAGCCGTTTTTTGGGAGAGTTTGGCCATACATTGCTTTGAATAGGCGAGCATCTCGGGGCCAACCACAGGCCTCGAAGCAGCCCCTAGTGGTGGTCGTGAGTTCTAAATATGTGGCACGTCTAATTTAAACCGTTTTAGCGTCACTGGAGTGAAAAGGCACCACTCTCGGTGACTGAAAACTTGCCGCAGTGAGGTTTGCGCCACGTCCATATTCAACGGCAGAATAAACGAACGTGCGCTTCGAACCAGGGCCGACTTGCTAGAAACAGCGGTTCAGCTGAGAAGGGGGCAAAGAAAGCACAGCGAAAGCCAGCGCACGAGCTGAGCGGTACTCAGTCCGCGTCTCGAGCAGAGGTCGGCATCTTTGGTTGCCCTCACTCACCCTCACCCTCACAGCCACACTCACCTAAGCCCCTCACTCACCCTCACCCTCACAGCTACACTCACCTTCAGCCCCTCACTCACCCTCATCCTCACAGTCACATTCACCTTCAGCCCTTCACTCACCCTCACTGAACCTCACGGCCCTCACGCTCTCATGGCCCTCACGCCCCTCACGCACTCACCGCCCTCACGGCCCTCATACCCCTCACGCCACTCACCGTCTCATGTCCCTCACTCACTCATGGCCCTCATGCACCTACCGCCCTCACGGCCTTCACGCACTCATAGCCCTCACGTTCCTCACGCACTCACGGCCCTCACGCACTCATAGCCCTCACGCCCCTCACGCACTCATGGCCCTCACGCCTTCAGGCCCGCTTCAGATGGGGCAATTTCGCCGAGAAACGTGACATCGCAACACCAGCAACACGGGCCGCCCGCGTTCACACGCAGCAACCAATTGCCGCAATTTGCCATCATCATCATGAAATTTTATTTTCCTTACACTATTTAGACACACAATTACGCGCTATAAACATGTTTTTATGCATTTAAATCTCGTTGAGAATACTAATGCATCTTGCTGAAACAGTTTATTTCCAAGAACGATCAATTTCAAACAAGAAAGAAACAAGTCTTCTGTTGTCATCATCACCGGCACGAGGTATCACGTGAAAATATCGCATCCCTGATTGGATTCAGCCGCTTCAAACGTCTTCGCATTGCTCCGAGTTGCTCGCTGGTTTCGAGCCGGACCCAATCTCAGCAATTCGTGTCGATCTAGGGAAAACTAGGGAACAACCCGCCAGCAACACCAAAATTGCTGAGAAAGTTGCTCCGTCTGAAGGGGGCCTAACGCACTCACCGCCCTCACGCCCATCACGCACTCATGGCCCTCACACCCCTCACGCACTCACCGCCCTCACACCCCTCACGCACTCATGCCAATCACACACTTACCGCCCTCACGCCCCTCAAGCACTCATGGCTCTCACACCCCTCACGCACTCATGCCCCTCACGCACTCATGGCCCTCACGCCACTCACCGCCCTCAAGCCCCTCACGCACTCATGGCCCTCACAGCCCTCACGCCCCTCACGCACTCACCGCCCTCACGCACTCACGGCCCTCACAGCCCCCACTCACCCTCACACTCGTGAATTTTCCTGGTTCAGAAAATCACTCAACCTCACCTCACCTGTGAAGATGAGGGTGAGTGAAAGTGAGTGATGACCCTCATGAGTGAGGTTTGCCGAGGTATGGTCTCGAGACGCTCGCGCGCTCCAGCCTTTACACTGTTCTCTTTCAGCCAGTCTCAGTAAGATGCTGTTCTACCAAGCCGGCCCAGAGCAAACTGTCACCGAGACGCCGAGATTGAACGCTTCTACTCCACGCTTTAAATGTCGTTTTCAATATTGTGACGTCGCGGTCTGCTGATTGGTCGACGCTGTGCCGCCCTCTTAGCTTACGCTCTAACCGCGGGGGCAGTATTCGGCGCTAGCGGCGGCCTTTGCTCCGCCCATTGGCCAAACTCTCCCGATTTACGGGGCTCTGGGTTCCCCGAGTTATGCTCTGTGCTACCAGATCCTCGCGCTCCAAGTCTGTGACCGGGCACTCCATGGGTCCGTCGTCGAGCTGCCAGGCTTTGTGAGCAGACTTGGGAAGTAATCAATTACAAGTAACGGATTACTTGTAATCCGTTACTTTTCAAATAAATTTGTAATTGCCACGTTACTTTTTCGGAAGTAATTTGTAATGTAATTTCGTTAGAAAATATTGGTAACGGATTACTTTAATTGCTCGCTACTTTTGAAAAAATATGAGCATAATACAGTAACTGGAGCATGACGAGCAGAACATTCAGCAGCATAAAGAGAGCAAGTTTTACGAAATAGAAAACCTCTGGAAGGGGAGAATAGTCGAAAAGAGAGCATGATTTTTTGTATGACCGGTCACTATAGAACCACTAGAAAACCAGGCAAGGCATGTGCAAATATATGAAAGACAAAGATCACGTAAAACAACGCCGAGTAGGCACTCCGTCGCTTTCCATCGTATTTTTCTTTTCCCGGGCAGGAGAAAGCTCTTCGTGTTTATTTGCTTTTTGTCTTTTACACCGTTTCACCCTTCCCAACTTCTTCGCCGTCTCCCGCCACCTGCCCAGACATCAAACGCGGGTCCGTACCCCTCGATTCGCGGGTTCACAACTCACGTAACAGATGATGTTCCCTCGCGAGACGGGGTCGAATGCTATTTATCTTTGATGTGCGCTACTGCATGCAGGCACACTGAGCAAATTTAGTCGTGTTTTTTTCTGCAAGGCTCAGACGGCTGATCAAGGCTGTTGATTCTACGGCAGAGCCGAGCTATCTTATTGGGCGCCGAGAACACAGCAGGAACGCTGTAGCGCTGGCCCACTTTCTTTAAAATTGTGTGTCACTGCGTCTAAGTATAAAACCACTTTCTGGTCTCACATTGGGCCTCTCACGTGGGGGTTTGCTTTTGCTTCTGAACTTTTTTAACAGACTTTCGGCGACCTGAATTAGTCACATCTGTTGGTATACCCTGCCACTTTTAGTCGTGCTATCTGTAGCGCAAAGCTATCCTGTACAGAACGACAGCAAGATTTCTCGAGAGAGGCCTCTAAACACGTGTTGGCAATGCCTCTTTTAACCAGCTTTGAAATAGCCGATCCAAAAGGCAGGTGACCCTTTTTAGATCTCGGCTTATATGCCAAACAGAGGTCGTCAGCCAATAATGTAAGTTTGATATCCAAAAACTGTAACCTCCTTCGGTAGGTGTTCCTCGCACTCTCGATAACAGGGTGATTCCGACACCCTTCGGTAGGTGTTCCTCGCACTCGATAACAGGGTGATTCCGACATCCTTCGGTAGGTGTTCCTCGCACTCTCGATAACAGGGTGATTCCGATGCCCACCGCCAACATCTCGCTGAGCAAAATCTGTCAAGTTGCCAGACACGCGAACAAAATGCCGCCAATTGCAAAGGGATTCCCAGAGAGCCTCAACTGAAACCATATGGAGAGCGTTTGCAATTTAATGGTGGCGTTAGAGATAGCGGATTAGACCCTTTTTCGCGTTTAGGAAATACTTATCCTATCGGAACAAAAATGGTGTCTTAAGAAAAGTGTTATTTTATTCTTCGCGTAAAATAATCAAGCATCTTCAGGGCTGTTTATAACTGGAGTTACGTTGAAAAACCACCCGTAGCCCCATAGACCCGCAGCAAAATTTTGCTATTTAATGACGCCCACAAACACGTAACTCAGGCGGGCAGTTGAACACACTATTACTTGAGGCTCTCTGGTGATCCCACGCCAAGGCGGGCAGCGTTTTGTGCAGCCCCCAGCAAAAGCTCCCCAGCGGTGACGTTGTTACCACGTGATGCGCATCTAGGGGAGTAAAAGGAGGGATTTCTCCCCCGTTTGAATACCCCTTTAAACGACGTAACGACGTTGGATGAGGACAGAACGCTGAGCCCGTCTCGTTGTGGTGAAACCACACGTTTTGGAATATGCTTAGCAAGTCGTTATGAAGGCAGACTGTTACTTTGCCGTTTCCTCGTAGTTTGAATTCATAGCTGCTTTCGTACAGGTTTCGCTTGTCCGGCAAAAAATTCCTTACACAAGAGTGTGCGTACCTCGTATGCCTTCGGCACGTGCCCTGTGCATGGATTCGAGCCCTGGAGACAGGGGTGCACTCTGGGGGTTCTTTTGGTCATCGGTGGACGCTCGAAGCTGTCGAGGTAGCACCTGCGCGCACATCAAACTTGCCGACACTTTTCATCTGGGAAACAAAGCAGCGTGTGCTCGATACACCCCTTTCATAAGTCATGTGCAGGTTGTTGGAAGGCTGCAAGCAGTCGGAGCCACAACGTACAATGGCGGAACAAGTTTAGGGTACTTTTGTATCCGCCACTGTGCAGGGATTACACCGCTTCCAACAGGGCGCGCGGACTTTCAAAAAGGGTCTATATGCCACGGCTTCCACATCTAGAGCGCCCATCACCCCAAGGAAGGTTGGCGTGGTGATTGGCGCAGGGGCAGGACAGGGTCTCTTGACCACAAATATAACCTCGTTTAAATGTCAACTTTTTCGATATCAAGGTTTCAGAGGTACTGGGAGGAAGCAACATATGTTCGCGTTTTATGACCCTCGCGATCGTGTGGCCATGGCAGACATTCTAAGCGAGGCTGGTGCTAGTTGTTGCGGCGTGCACTCGCGTACTCTGCACTAACGACTCGAACCGCTGATTTCTGGACGAAAAAAAGTCGGTTGGTCGTTACATTCAATCGTCGTGATGGGTTAGCAAAAATCAAACGTAATTAGAGAAAGAGTGCGCTCTGGCCATTAGTGCCGAGATACTTTGGGGGCGCCCTCTTATGATTTCTATCAGTGACGTCACGACCAAGCGTTGCCTCGCCGTGACGTCAGGAGTTGCGATCTTGGCTACTTATTATTTGCGAGCGACAAGTTGGATAGCAGTGTATGGGAAGTACTTTAAGTACACTGTCCTTAAAAGTGCTACTTCAGCGGGTTTAGAAAACTTTACTTGAAGTGCATTCTCTGAGCATGTATAGGTGTACTCCACTTAAAGTATTTTTTGTACTTTTGGAGGAAAGTACAACTCCCGAGATTCAAAGCACATTCCCCAAATCTGAAAAGAAAAGGCGTATCGTCACGTGAAAACGCGCTATGGTTTCTCGAGACGTCGTTTGGTCATTTGTCTAGTGAAGCAATAGCGGCTATGAGACCGATACAAATTAGTGCCTTATAAGTTGATTGTTTTATATAGTTCATGAGCGAGAGTAAAAGAACTGCGCTGTGGCCACTTGACTTTATCCAACATTAGTCCGCCATTTCCGAACATAACTGAACTGATGCACCTCCGATTACCCTTGGGGCAATGCATAGCAGTTAAATAAAACACGTATAGGGAAATGAAATGGCACCATGAAAGTTAGTGTTAAAAAGCATTTGGAACTTTACTTTGAAAGTACATCGCATCTATAGTACTTTACTTCAAGTACATTGCGCCCAGTGTACTTACTATTTACTTGAAGTATATAACCTCTCATTTACTTTGCAATTTCTAGGTGTACTTTACCCAACACTATTGCGATCACCGTATGATGCTCAGCTGCAATACAGTCAAACTTGACTTTCTTAAAGCGCACTTATTTTCTTGGAAGGAAGCAGAGTACTTTCTACAATAGACGATACAGCGAGCTCATGGCCAATCGTGGAAGGTTAACCGCATCAACGCTTTTGGTCGCGTACATTGCTAAGGCTATAGAGTAGACGCTTTTCGTTTCCTTTCGTTCTCAGTCACGTGGGTTTCATATCTGGTATGCGGGACGAAAAAGATATTAAGATATTTCAACCTGGAATATACGAGAAAATATAAGTGAGGCAAAACAGGAATGTGTGACACTCACGGATTTTTTGTAAACACCTTCCAGCAGTGTGAAGAGATCAAAACAATGTTTTTGACGCATACCAGAAGTGACTGCATTCAAGATGGCTTCGCCCTTGTGGAAAAGGTGCATACATGATTGCAAGCAGGGTGACCCGGAAGGGTATCCCATGCGCAAGCACGTACAGCATGCCTGTGAAGGTAATTTCGGCAGTCTTGCGAATGCGCGTGCTTGCTCACACACGAACCGAGGCATGGCGATTCCAGATGCCCATGCTTGTGCTCCATGCAAGCGCGTGCATGCATGCAGTATGCGTGTGCAGTATGCGCGCGAAGGTAGATTTGACCACTGGCGGGCTTGAGAGAGTACAGCCCGCCGTGCTTTGACATGATTATTGCATGCTCTTGCTCATGCTAGCACAGACCAGCCAGATACCCTACTGACGGCCAGATACCCTTCTTGCAATCGTGTATACACTTTTTCAGTGTTTACAAGTCGGAGCCTGCAGCACGCGATATTAATAACTCAGCACTCGCGCGTTTGATGCTGTGGAAAGCTGTAAAAGCATTCACCATGCCCACCAATACCCAAAATGTAAACTTACAGTACGTGACGGCTCACGTTAATCTCTGACCCAATCAGAGTACTGTATTTTGGAACGGTCGTTATTTAAACGCGATGATTAAAAATAAAACCCTCTCTATTGCTCGCCCACATCCGGTCGAGGAATTGTACAAAACAGTCTTTGGTTGCTTACTTCGGAGTTAATTGCAAGAAGTACACCATTCTGGACATTTTTACAAGCCAACAAACATACAAAACGGTGACATGCGGCGATACGGTACACATTCATGCGTTCGCTTCAATCAACTCATAGTGCGGCGATACATTCATTCAAAGTTTCGAACGGAGACGATTTCTAAGTTTTTTTCTGTTTTTCAGACACGGAAACTTGAATAAATTTGCACGCGCTGGTTTACCTTGACCGGCATCTGTGCGAGCCCCAAGGTGTTCATTGGGGGCGGTCCTTCCCACGGCGAGAACTTCTTCTTTCGAAGTACCGCCGGGGAAGATTTGGACGGACTTGATTTTGGCGACGTCTGCACCAGAAACTTCCCCTGGCGCCCGAAGCCGCGTGCACGGACCAGGTGCCTGGATGCTCCCAGGCAGACGACAACAGCCGCCGTGTACCGCACCAGGTCCAGGGACAGCGCCAGCCAGACTCCGGCCAGAGCCGGCAACCAGGCGTCGCAGTGGTTCGACAGCGCGCTCTGAAATGCCTGCAGCGTCGAGGCGCAGCTGTCCGAGGAGTTCCTGTCGGCTTCGGGTTCCTGTAACGTTGGTTGCGTGAAACGGCAAAGTGTGCTAGCTGTGAGCAGTTTGGCAAGCGCAGTTCTTTGTGTTCTCGCGGTATACCGGAGGAGTTGATGTGTATAAAACGTAACTTATTGATTTGTCTGTTCTGAGTGATAGCTCTATAGGGGAACCCTCCATGGACCTTTCTTCAACATCAAATCAAATCGAAATCAATCAGCTTTATTTACCAGAAACACTGGAAGGAGTCCCAGTCAAAAAAAGCTGTTGAGACAGCATGACTGGTCTGGGACCCTTATTACATTGCTCATGCAATGTAATAAGGGTTTTTTCCCTTATTATCTTGCTCATGTTAGTCACACCGTAGGTGAGAGGGGA
>JAZHYW010070329.1:0-97534 GCA_037355805.1 Ixodes ricinus
TATATATATATATATATATATATATATATATATAATTGGCCGTTATTTTAATATCAGTAATGTTTCGAAACAAAACTGCTTTTCGTTTCTTGTATCATTGTAGCGTAGATGTGTTGAACAATATTATAGGCGGAAGGGAAAGTTACCGAATCTTTTTCGTCGACGCAGGAATAATATGCTAATATTTGGCTTCACGCCTGAAAATGTTTACACCGCTAGATTCTTAGAGAAAATTAAGATCAATTCGATAATTTAAATATTTAGTAAACCCACATCTTTTAACGGTTTTCGTCAGACGCCTACGATGAACATATCTTGTTGAATTTAATAAACTAGCCTGCAAATATCTAGGTGCTTTTATAGACTATGTTAATTTTCTTCTGAAATGGGCTATGTTTCAAACTACGTTATAGAAAGACAAATGTTTCCCATGCAAAGCTTCGATACGCAGATCAACAGGTAACATAACAATATACAATCCATTAACACAAGTCAAAAACTTCTAGCGGGTTATTTTATGTGCTTGTAGGATAAATCAGAGAATCCAAGTTAACTCAAGCTAAGACCGAGTTGACGCAATGGATAACTTCCGCAATAGAACAGTTTGTTACGCCAAAAGTTGTCTTCTGTCTGGCCAGGTAGCGCCTAGAGATCCCTATACAAATCAAGATATAGCCCCCCCCTCTCCCTTTTCTTGAAGGGCCTTTAGAGGTATTCTTAATAAATGATATAAAAACATAACCAAACTTGATATTCTTTTTACGCTAGTCCAGGTGCATTTCGTTTTAAATAGCCAAACAAGTGCGAGAATTAGGTAATACAGCCTGGTTGTTCATTTACCTGGCCACTTTGGGTTTTACTTGGCAAACAAGTACCATGGTTACGCTTCCTGCTCGTTGTTCGTTTGATATGTGGAATGTATGGCTAATTTCTGGCACCTGGACGGTTATAAGGGAACCATAGAAAAGTCGAAGTGATGCCAACGAGAAGTACATTGGCACTGACTAACACCTTAAAGAAAAATCATATTATTCCCAAGTTAGTCCCGCAGGTTTCTTAAACTTGTGTCCGAGTCAGGCGTTTCTCTCGAATGCTGCCTGGGTTGGACAGAAACCTCCATATTTTTGTGCTTTCTTTCTTTTTGCATGGTGTGCCACACAGTATTGGACGAACGCCTTCAAGCCCGCGCTCAAGATGACGTGGTGATTCGAGGAAGTTCGGCGGTACTACGCTGCAAAGTCGGTCGCAGTCAAGCCCCCTACAGCGCCTTCGATGCGTGGATCAGGGACGACGGCTACAGCATCAGCAGGCCAACGTATAAAGGTGAGTGTCCCAATATGTGTGCCTGGAGAAACGCTGTATCGCCCTAGGCCTAAGGAAGAAAACAGATCTTTAAAGATGGCACCACTCCTATAGTGTAGAAAGCTTTTCCTTCAGTATGAATTCTACAACCGCATTTTGTACTTGCGATATTGCCAACCACATTGCGAGGTCGGTCAATATAAAAGAGTCCAGAATATTGAGAACGATACAACGTTGACAATGAAAAACGTGACAATTTATCAGTTTTGTTAAGGCTACCTTTCGCGAAAATGAAATAGAAATTTAATACAGTGATGTCTCCTTAATATGGACACCTCCGTTTGCGTAAAAAGTCGTCCATAATGTGAGTTGTTCATAATAATGAGACAAAAATGCATGTATTTTCGCAAGTTTGTCCCTGAAAAGTGATGTCCAAATAGCGCCGTATACATATTAACGGCGTGCACATTGAAGAAGACATGACTGTATATTATAAATCAATACGTTTCCTGGTATCAATGCTCTAAAGCGAGGAGCGCAGTGCTTTTTGTTTTCATTATATTAAACTCAAGTTAAGGGACAATTACTTTTCTTACAATTTTTATAGTCACTATTTTGGCGGAAGCGGCAGGCCGTGTCTTTTAAAAGTCCGGCCCGCACTCCATGCCTTCCGCCTTGCTTTGGCTGCGCGCGCGAGCACAAGGTGCACGATCCGCCGAAGCGTTGTCGAAGCTATGAAGCTTGCGCGTGAGGCGGGCAGCTATAAATTCTCCTTGTTGTTCTCACCTTGCCAGTGACTAGCAATATTTAAGATTCTCATCCATGAGCATTGCAAGATTTTGAAGGTATAGCTACCTCCTACATTAAAATATTAAAGAAAAGAAAAAACGCTGGAAACAAATTGGAGGTGCCGAAGCTAATTCTGTACAAATAAAATCTATCACCTAAAAATAATCGATCATACCTTCCGGCTTATACTGTCATAGGACTGTTCGTTAAGGTATCTGCAACCTACACTTAGGTCTCTAAATTCACTGAATAGTGTTGAAACCGTGTTATATATTTTTTTAAGAACTGAGCACATCCACAAATCCTCTTAACTCATTGAAACAAATTCTTCTATTCCCTTTCTATTTCCTTTTTCCGTTAAGTCAAGCCGAGTTTTAAGACATCTCCAACTCAATACCGGTTTCGATTGCGCCACCGACAAAGAAATATTTATACCCTGAATTTCCAGGTTTCTTAATCCCTACCAGAACCGACAAGTGGAGAAAAAAAAACACAAAAAAACGGTGAGACGTTTCAAACGCACGCGCGAACTATAGACTCGCCTTCCAATGAACTACCAGCGCAAACACACAGGCAAGCGGACGGTTTCAGACAGACACAGGGACAAACTGCGGGCCGCCATACACCACACAAAGGTACACCAACAATTCCCTCTAGCAGAGCCAGGCTTTCTTTCAACACTATCAATGGTAAAACCCTCGAGTGCCTTCGGAAGCCCTCCTCGGAAGAAGCCGACTCGTCGTGAGGCTTAAGGTATCCATTACTGATATTAACGCCAGCCACCACCCCGAGAGAGGCGCTGCTGACACTAGCGCGTTTCTCCGTTCCACGGAAAGCGGGCGTCTCAGAGAGAACGGGTGGAAGATGTTCCGCCAAACCCCGGAGTGCTGAGATCATTAGGGACTCTCCACGCGCCCCCTATATCTACCCCGCCCCATCAGTTCCTGTTTCGTGTCTCCTCTCTCTCTCTCTTTCTCTCTCTCACTCTTTGCTCCTTCGCCGTCTTCCCTTTCGGGCACAACTTCAAACCTCTCTTTCCCTCCCTGTTTTAGTCTCTTCCCGCGTTTTTATTAGGGGGAGTTTGGCGGAAAGCGGGCTGCGTTTCTCGTCAGAACGTTTCCTGGAGGGCGGTGAGGGGACGCAGGGTACCGGAGACTTTGAGCGAACGGGCAAATGAATCCCAGTCTTGGCCGAGCGACACTCCGTGGCTCCGGTGGATTAGGGAAGTTCTTTGGCGCCACTCGATACCCAAGTTGTGAGGGGTACTGGGCTCGGAGAAAAGTGGTGCTTTGGGGGAAAGTGCGAAACCGGATATCGGTGATGTGACGATGGAAAAGGCGGTTTGATGGATTTTAAGAGGATTTCGGTAGACCGGTGATGACCGACAGCCTTCTTTTATAGAAGGATCCCGGAACCCCAAAGCGGAACATTAACCTCGAATTTATAGATGTGACCTGCTCTGAAGCCGAACTTAGACTTGCTCAACTTCATCTTGAGACGAGGCAAGTGCGCTTCATCAATGCACCTTAACTAGAACCGATCTTGAACCGAGCTTGAAGCGAACTTGAAGTGCCCAAATTTCGAGACTGGCTTGGACCTACATTAATTAAACGCGACTCCCTACACATTTCAACATGGCCGCTTGACGATGTGATGTCGCATATGGGATCGCCGCGTTCAATATTTGTTTCCTCTAATTGCGGCGTTGCCGTCGGGGACGGGTATTTCTTGCCAAGAGATGCGGTCATCCCTCCGTTATCGAATACATCCCACCGGGATGTGCGACAACAAACGACAATGTCGCGGAAGCTGCTCGGCCGTGGCTTGACCGCCTGATCCGATCGGCGACAACAGGAGGCTGCCGCTGATGCCCAAGCTACAGTTGCTCGTTACGCTGCGACGTTTGCTGGCAGGATGTTTCTAGCTGTCGACATTTCACAACTGACGGCCTCCCGTGGAATTGGGAGAGTGACCACTCTCACCGTAAGGCATCTGTTGCTTGCACGGCTTGGACTTATCCACTTTCCTGGCGCTCGAGAAATCATCCGCCTCCCTCGAGAAACCGCAATCACGCACGTGTGTATGAAAACTCAGCGGCGATTATGCAGACATTTTTAAAAACTTCAAAGCAGTTTACTGCATAAAGTATGAGGTGGGCTTCCTCTGTTTATTGAAAATAAACAAGCCTAGCTGTTCAAAAGTTTCTGTCGTGAAAATCGGAGCAAACTTGTGTTGTTTGCACGCACGTTCACTGATGCAATTCTTTCACACATAATATGTAAAGTGCGCTCCCCGTGTGCATACTAGCAGTTCTTCCCATTTTTTCGTCTGGATTTAATTACACGTTTGTGTTAAAAGTATATGTATTTTTCCCTTGTGTAGCAAAACAAATATGGAACTGAATGCTTTCTACACTTCGGTGCTGCCACGCATGTCAACTTCTCAAGGGATCCCAACATTGTCAAATGGCTGGTTAGAACAACATTGGTCATAGAGCAGCTAAAATATCACCCTGATCTATGTAAACACTTTGTGCATTCACTGCTGCCACACATTTTGACAAGCTTTGACGAGTTTTTGTATTACCTTATTTGTTCACTAGCTGTCCACCAAAACACACAACACTTCTCGAATGACATCTCACTGCTAAGTTTGTCGAATGGCTTTACTAAAATAAATCCATTTCTTAGATATTTATGCAACACTTCACAAATGGATGTCTGGAAAGCATTCTTCAGGCACTTTGTTGAGGAGAGTTCTTAACAACGTTTCCAAAAACAATATCATATAAAACAGTGGCCACCGGTTTAATTTTGTCTTTTGCTCTAACGGACTGGTAGCTATATACACTTAAGGGAAATGTTTGCACCGGGCTCGATTCGAGGGCACATTGTTTTTGTGCCCACTTCACAATTAAAATATTATTGCCTGGTAAAGAAAAAATAATCACAACAATCCTTCCTCTTCAATAGACGGATCAACATCAACAGACAAAATGAGCAGACCTTCTTCATGATTGTTCCCTCGCATTATACTAAATTTCTCACCCATAATATTTGGTGACTCAGAGCAGCCAACATTATCTGCCTGCATCCCCCATTATTAAGATGTTGGAATGATAATTCATCAAATTCGTAAAAACACCATATATAATATCTTTGACTCGTAACACCTATTAACCTATTGAGGTACAACACCGCCCCGATAGACTTGCAACACTGAAGAAAGAAAGAGACGCTTCCCATGCCTCGTCGCGCAGTTGTAATCACCACTATGTACAGAGCATCACACAACCTAGGGAGAACGAGCCATCCTTGCGGCTCTGCCACTCCCGCTAGACAGCTGGCAAGGTCGAAAGGATTAGTGCCACTGCCACCTGAAAGGGGTAGGAAAAGAAAGCAGACCGAAACCAGTGTCGTACTGCACAGGACCCTCCCTCCTCGTTGGATCTTTAAGCACGTAGTGAGCCACAGTTCATTAATCCCAATCATTTATATAATCTCCAACTGAAATGCTTTGTCTAACTGATGCTTGTGGCTAAATATAAACTAAATATAATGTCATATATACTTTTGCTCGGGCTAGTTGGTTCATATTGACCAAAATTTGAAAAATATAAAATTAGGGCAGCCGAATGAAGAAGTGCACAGCGCGTATCCATATCATTGTGAAGCTTCCTCCGTCCTTGTCTTGTTTTTACTTTCGTGCTCGTTTAATTTATGATGAAATTATGTTTCTTTCTTTCTTGTTTTTTTTGACTATTAATAAACAACAAAATTACTTTACGGATTATTTTCTATTTGAGTCTTGCATTGCTAAGTCACATGTCTCGTGAATGCTGTGGTCTGTGTGCTTCTTTTCTTCTATGCCACTATCACTGTGAGCTTTTCATGTCAAGCCAAACTAGTGAAGATATCTGTTTTCTTGTCTTGAATATGTTTCAAACTGATGCAATCGCTGTGCTAAATGTATGATGGGAAGTCTTTGTTGCTTTATTTACGTTTCATTATTCACTGCACCCTCGAAAATGCGTGAGCCACAAAATTGCCCTCGTTGCACTTCCTAAATGAATAAATTTTAATGAGCGCAACCTGCGCATTAGCCTCCTTGGCTATGTTCCAAATCTTACCCGAGTAACCAGCCTCTTACGTCCGCAGGTAATACCACGTGACTTGGGCTGTGTTCCAAATCTTACCCAAATGGATCCGAGTTACTCCGGCGGATCGTATCACGTGACAGCACAGATTGAAAAACATTGGACGCGGGTAGGTTTTAGAACGCCACGGGTACAAAACCCTTACCCTGGAGTAAGATCGGAGTGAATTTTGGAACACGGCCCTTGTCTCTCCTCTTTTCATGAAACACTGCTAACATAAAACCTGCAAGACAAAAATAACGGGTCAAGCTGTTGACAAACAAAGACCCGGACCGGAGCTGCTTATTTGGATACATAGACCAAAATGCGCTCTAACGTGCCGACACAAAATAAATTACTGGAGGTGGCATAGCATGTGTAGAGGCTCTGAATGACTTCAAGTGCAGTTTGCGGTTAGTTGAGATGCAGAAATATAGAAAACCCTTCTCTCCAACCTGATATATACTACAGCAAGCGCTGTTCATACGTTTGGCAGTTGAGGAAAACGGAAGGAGTGTAAGGTTGTGCTGACATCTAGGAAACAACTCTACTGGTAAGCACATTATCTCTCCGTGGTCCGCAATGAATGAGACTTCAGTCATCAGTCTTTGAAGTTTATGCAAGGTATCATAGTCGCTAATAGTACTCACAAGCCTAGTCGTCGTGCGAGTCGTAAGCGTTATGTGCGAACAAATGTGGATGGATGCTTTCTGGATGCGTGGTGCAGAAGAAAGAACCTGATTATGACACGAAACGAGGGTCAAGGACGTAACAAGGACATTTCGGACCATAAACGACTTTATATTAAATGGTTACAGTGGTGCCAGCATTTATTGCCGTAGCCTAATATTTTCGAGCAGCCATATGAAAAGCGGCACTGAAGGTATTCGTCGAGTACAGCCACAAACTGATGGTCATCACTGTGCTCGACGAACGTTAGGGGTGTCGCTGTTGTCTTGAATCTGTCTGGCATATGTTTTTAAGAAGAGGTACGTCTGCTCATACTGAAACATGTCATACTGTTTTCTGAAACATTGTGTCGCATGCGGGATTTGGCAGCCACAACTTTTAAATGAATGGGGAAACTGTAGCCATTTGACATAGTCGCAGAGCCAGAAAAACTATGAGCGGACTTCTCCATCTAGACGCTGGCAGACCACAAAAGCCAATTTCTGCAGTGACGTCAGCAGGAATAGATGCTTTATGTTGTTAGTCCACTCGCTTGCAGCATTGCTCACACTGATGTGGTGCTTCCAGGCATCGTAGTCACTCATTCCTGAAAAGACGTCTGGTACCGACCTGTAGTGGTCGAGGAATATAGCAGTCGCCTGCCTACCGCTGCTACACTCTATGAGATGCCAACTCAAGCTGTCTTCGTCCGTCTTCGTCGTTTCTCCTGCTCAGTTGATGGTTCCGGGCCACCACTGGCTGCAGCAGAAGACTACTGACTTGCTGTGGGCCGGCAGCACATATGATTCCTTGCCACAACTTAACCATGCTCGTTTACTTGCCTGGAAAGCATATTCAACCATAGGGCCGCACTTACAAGCTGGGAAAACAGTTTCCTTCTGTAAAAAAGAGGTCGCATCTCCACGTGGTGAATGATGTTGATTGGGGCGAAGCTCTCGTGGTGCTGATGATACTGATTTAATAGTTCATAGGTAGTGCTGATGGTGCTGATATTTTTTTTATTGCTCATATGTAGTGCTGAGTTCCGGGTTGCGTTTCGACTTCATTATCACTGCTTTATGGTCGGTGAAATTCAGAGGCAGTGGTTCTTCCAGCGGATCAGCTTGTATCCGCTAGAAGCTGTGGGAACGCATCTCCACCGCTTATGTCTACGGTCCATGTCAAGAAGAGAATGTCGGTATGGAACGTGGTTATATACGCATTTGAGCATTTGACTGCAGTGCCCTCTCGTCTATAAACGTTGAGCCAATGCATGCAAAGTTTAACGCGATTATATACGCATTAGGACCGCAGTGCCCTCTCCTGTATAGACGTTGAGCGGCTACATCAAGGTTTCATCCATGACAGACAGATGGGATGGCAATCGATGTGAGCACGGACGCCGGACGGCTGGACAAAACTAAACACTAAAAAACTTTGCCCCTAAAAAAAAAAATCGTTAATGTCTATTTATATCAAATACAGAGTATGTAACCACAAAATTAATATTCTTTAATGCGCAAATCCTTGTCGTGGACTGCATCTCTATGGAGGAGACTTCTGAAGAGAGATGTGAAATGATTTCACTTCAAACCATGATTGTTAGAAATGGAAAAGTGACAATGTCGAGATCATTAACAGTGGCCGAAATAATCAGACAAATTAGAAAAATTAAAATTTTATAAAGAGCCCTTATTATAAAAAAAGGTTAACAATCCTGCCTCCCCGCGCCAAACATTAGTGACAGTTCTACAGCCTTCTGCACAACATGTGCGGTACATGTGTTTCTGTACTTATAAGCTTGGCAAGGTAAACATAGCTGCAAAAACGATGATGCCGGTTAGCCGCTTCCTGGTGTCGGTAACCAAAAGCACAGACAATGCACCGAACGCTTTATGTAGTGGCGCCATGTAAAAGAAGCATTTGTGGAAACAGTACGGAACACAGAATGACGTTAAAAACAGCCACGAGAGCGCTTAGGCCACGCAGCATAATTTAGTTTCCATATACGACAAAGCACTTGGCCAACGTCGCATGGTTCGCAATAAGGCACTGTCGCAGAACACATGCCGTGGTTTGCCCGACACTTCAATTTGTCGTCCCTTTTATTCTGCATCGAAAGTTCCAAGAGCTTTCTTTATTGTTCCTGTTGGAAGATCCTATGATAATTCCAGAATTTCCCCTTGAGGCTTCTTGACGCAACACCGAACTCAGGCACTCATTTGAATACCTTCTTATGGTTTGATCAATCCCGGATAAGCATCTGGTTCTTGGCTTCGGTGAATCGTAGTTCAAAGTTCTCCCGAATTTTTATAGCGAGGGAGACGCCGAAGCTCCCGTGACGACAGAAGTTACCAAAAGGCAAGGGATGCCGACAACCGAAAGGAAAACGAAGAAGCGCTGTGGCACATGACTGAAATCAGCCAACGTTGCAAGACGGAAAAGCGCGTTTGAATTCAAAAAGGCGTACAACCTTAGTTTCTTAAACTCCGCATTAGCATCTTTCCCGATTTACGTTTCATCAAGACATGCTATGATGAAAATTTAAAGAATTTATTATTGTTGAAGTTTGAAATGTTTTTTTAAGAGAAGAACTGCAGTCTAATCTCACTCCCAGGCGGGGAACACCGCGACCGCTCGTGACTGGAGCGGGATTTGACGAAGGAAGTTCGCGGGAGTGCCTATACAACGCAAAAGCCAGCTTGGGAGTTTCCAAGTTAAACTTGGTGTTGAGGCTGACTTGACCAGTTCCAAGTTGGGGTGAAGATGAAGTCACAACTATGAACTTGGAGGCAAGATTCTGACCTGACGAAGTGCCCAAGAGTTGCACACAGAAGGTTTTGCGGTGGTAGGACGAAGGCATTGATGATCAGCACTTTCTGAGACAATGCTCGTGACTCCGTTTGATGCACTGGTGCAAGAAATCCCCGCTGGACGTACGCGTAAATATGTGAGTTGTCTGCGACCTCAAAGCTCTCTGAACTTGATTCGTCACTAAGTTATACCCTGTTTTCTTTGTACTGCTTATTAACTTATAAAAAAATTAGAAAAGACAGAAAAAAAAACATTTCGTTGACAACATAGAGATAAAGTGCAATAAAAGGGGTGGCAAAAAAATTTGCTTCGTCTGATTTTTGTGCTATGTACTAAGTACTCCTTGCGTGCAAATCATGCAAGTTTAAGAATTAGTAGAAACCCATCTCAGCCTCCTTTTATTTCTCGTACTTAAGGAGTCAACTTGTGGGAGTTAAGTTTACACGGCGTCTAACAAAATGTCAACAATTTCTACGCAATACAAACAAAAAGATTTCATTTGAACAAACATTTTTTTTACGCAAAGTGAGATATCATTCTTTATTTCGTTTTTGTCGCAGATTATTCTACAGCAAATCAGAACCAGTAGAGCCTCATAGCTGAGTACAGTGCTAACCAAACAACGCACAAAAAATAATGTTTTAATCACAGCACTGTGCAGTTGGTTTAATTAGACGTCGGGTCCACTGATACTTTATTTAATCAGAATTCAAGTAGAAGCTTTCGTGTGTCCCCAACTCAATAAATGTCTTACCACAAACAAAAAAATCTAGCCCGTCAAAGCACGCATAGTCATTACAACTATAAAGAATTATTAAAATAACTAATACTTATTATCAACTGAAAGAAATACCAATACGTTGAACTTAATTAAAGTTTAAAATCATGTGGCTTGATGACGGCAATATTTAAAGCGTTGTGACTATACCCTAGAGCACATAACAAGAGTGATATGATAACAAGTGAGAGTTTCTTCAACAATTCCGCGCAACCTCATAAGCGAAAAAAAATGAAACAGAAAATGCGGACATGGTCTAATTGCTTTCAGAAAGCTTGCATTACTTTTTTCTTGTTCATTAACCCGAAAACTTCTACCTATTATTCTGAAACGAAACACGCCATAAACAACTTACGCGATAGACTTAACACGCGGAAGACAACGCTTCACACTGCCTTTTAGTGTATAATAGATTCCGTCAGTATAACAAACCAGAATTCCACCTTCCTTATCTTTTTGTTTCTTCTTTCTTCTTCTTCAAGGAATGATGTCACTAAACTATACCCGGATAACACGTTCGAAACTTCATTTGCGTCAATTACAGCATCTCTAACGCTCCATTTTTTGTTTCTTCTCTGTCCCGTTTCCTGTGTAAGATGGACACTTTGTGAATCTCCCCAAGGTAATGCTCCCAATCTCCTTCCCCCTTCTTCTACACTCTGCTATCTAAAAAAAATATCGATTAGGAGCAGCCCGCCTCCACTTAAGAACAGCTTCTCAGCAAATGGGCAAAGCCGTTGAAGAAAAGAGAAAGGAAGGGGGAGAGTTCGATCGATTTTGGCATCCTAGTTGAAATAAGTAAGGTCTTCGATGGAGGGCGTTCCACTAATTTGAAAATGGCTTAAAAAAAGCAAACTGCACTAATCAGCAATAGGTCCCGCGCCAACGTGGCTGTCCTGTGTACGCACATCCGAGAAACGTAATCTTGTAAACCAAGGTTAGTAGCTGATTGATCCAGTGTGTCCGCGGATTCGACTTCACTGTCACCTAAGAGGTAAAATTAAATTAACGACGGAACTTTTGCCCACAAAGTTCGTGAGCCAAGATTTTTCGTGTGTGATTTTTATTTGCGCTTGGAACTTAACATCTAAGACAAGTAAATGAGCTCATACAAGGCTGAGGAGAGGAACGCCGCATATACGTGGATTGATGGCTATAGGAAAATGTTATCGACAACTACAACCTGACAAGTATAAATGTTCCTAGGTTCTCAACAATTAAACACCAAAATAAAAATAATACTATAAGCCGCAAAATTTTGTAACAAACAAACAAACAAACGAAAATATGAAACAAACGCTACACCCACCCCCTCAAAAAGAGGACTGTTTAAACCTAACGCCTTGCCAATAACCTTGCTCGGTATTAAAAGAAGATTTTTTTTAAATCCTCAACTATTTGAAATCACAATAACAAGCATGAGTAATAATTTGCATCTAGAACAGGCAAGACTGGAAAATGAATGAATCACCTAAAGTATTTCCGTCCTAAAGGTTCGTTCAAATATCCAATACTACTTATCGTCACCAATAATTCGTGTGGTAGCTAGTTCAACCGATAAGCTACTTTTTCTTCAGGAATCATAGTATGAGACTCATAGCATTTTCTCAGTATTTTCTACTCTTATCATATGCACACTTTTATTTCACTGACTATATAATACCTTCAAGGAGGAGACCAGAAGAACAAAATTCGACGATATCAGTTTTAATCGAACGTTACTCAGAATAAGTAGGAGAAAAACATTGTTAAAAAATATAACATGATATTTGCACCTGACTGTCAAAGTACAAGCCGTGTGTATTTTTACCTATTTAGGTATAACTATAGGTACTGACAGCTGAAGACATTCAGGGCGTGGCCTATCGTGTATTCTTATATTTCTTGCGTTGTGACTCTTTCATCGGTGCTCTCATTGCCTAATGATTCGTCCTCACTCGCAACGGAGCGATAATAAGGTGCTCGGAACTCGACACCCACTGCGTTTCTTAAGCTTATAGTGAGAATGGCGCGTTTAAACTTTGGATACAGGTGGTTGCACGTATAGTAAAAGCAATTCCTACGAAAAAAACACACCGTAAGCAAGAAGAACAACATTACGCAAGAACTATGGTAAAGTGTATGTAAGCGCCGAAGACAAAAAGCACAACGGAAGGAGGAGTCATTTTCTTTCGAAGAGAGGGACTTCATCAGTAAGTAAAAAAGGAGAATGAAAAAAAAAAAAAAACCTAATAGCAGATTCCTCGTGCCACACATTTGCTAAATGGTCCGAACCTTCTCGAACGCAAAAACGTAACTTCCTAGAAAGAAAAAAAAATTAGACGAAAGATGACAATAACAAAACTTATAAACTGGGTTCACCGAGCGCAAGGCCACGCGAAGAAAAACATATTCCAGCCGCTTTCGAAGTAAAGATCTGTAAACGAAACGTTCTCGTTTCAGGAATTTCAATGCACTTTTTTTTCACGCACGTTTGGGAAAACAAGAGTGCTAATTTTTTTTTTCGCTTTTTATAGTAGGAAGAACGTGCAGTACAACACATAGAAAGCCTGATCAGCTACTCTATGGAACCAGGAAAACAAGCAGCGAGAATCTCAGGAATTTAAAGATTGTCGCTCATCTTAAAAGAACTACAAATAGAAAAGTCTTAGTGTTTCTAAATTCCAGCGCCTCCTTCATCGCGGGCCTTCCTTCAAGCGAAAATATACTCGCACAATGAGTGATTGTGCTTACGATGGCAATTCGCCACGCTCCCAGCTACTTATGATTTTGGGAGGTGGAAGGGGATGACCATCATATGTAGTTCTTATATGTCATTGAAAGCGCTACACTAGGGTGAAGTTGTTTTAATAAAAACAACAAGTGAAGTCGTAGTTCTGTTCTTCTCTCGGTATATTTTTTATTGAGATTAGGTAACCTCTTGAGCTATTTTGACTAGGAATATTAAACTTTGCCGCGTGCGGAAACCGCGGAAATAGGTTAAGAGTTCATGCATCGATAACGGTGCAAAATCCCGAAAAGGAATATTATAAGTTTAAAATTGTGTGAAGTTTAAGGCGAGAAAAACGAATCAACTACTGCTAACCGATAACGTGGACTCTAGATTTTCACGCGAGCGGGTAGAATGGCATGCCAATGTTAAGAAACTACCGTCAATTTATTCAAATTTAAAGGAAACTTTCTGTTTTGTTTTCAGTGCTACATTGGCGAAAAGCAGAGTACGCAATTACTGAATGATGCGTATCTGCCACCAACAATATTGTTTGCATTAAATATTTACATGCATTGTTTCTTTTAACTCAAAATTGGTTTAGCTGAAACATTTTACACTTATCTTGGCTGTTGTCGCTCTGAACAGGTCATATATTGTGTTCAGGGCATGTCGCTTTGATCTGTGTGCGTGCGGGGTAAAAATACCTGTTCGACGTTCTGTCCTCACATTCTGTAAGAACAATTAGTGATGCTACCAAAAGAACTTCGTGACACACTTTCCGGTCGGTATTAGTGGTGAAGATCTCCAATGTCTTTTGAATGTTTTCCAAAGCTCACCGATATACCAACGTGTTTCCCTTTATCTTTTCAGAAGAGAGGTACAGCGTTCTTCAAACAGGGGAGCTTCTCATACACCGGACCAACATGGCGGACACGGAGAGGACGTACAGGTGCCGGGTCCGCCACACAGTGTCGGGAGACACCGCGCTTAGCAGCAACGTGGCAAGGGCCATCGTCATCGGTAAGACTCTCTGACGTAGCTTCTGGGTTAATCTTTCTGAAATTCCCTACACTAAAAATTATTAAAGTCTCTAACACTCCGAATTTTTCATAATCCACATCTCTGTGAATTCAAAATGTTCCGTTAAAGTTTTCGACAATGATTCGCAGATGTGGACAGTTTCGAGAGCTCTTTCGCGTGCAAATTTTAAGAGCGAAACTATGCGTCTCGTTTTCAGAGTGAAAACAATTCAATTGTTTGTTAGAAATTCTAGTATTTGGAGTTCTTCTTTGAAACGAGACACTTCTAGCACTAACTTTTCATCAAATAAACCTTTCTCAACAGCGCAGCTAGCGTGCTTCGTCGGCTCTTACAAATTTATACATATTTCTTCAAATCGTCGTGTTAAATTCAGAAGTATAAAGATGACCGTCCGCTTTAAGCGAGATCACATTTCTTCATTACAAAGCCTCGGAGAAAATTTGATGAAATGTTATATAATTATACCCTACCGAAAACATAACACCGTACAGGATAACTATGTCAGGTTCACCTAAATATAAATCCAATCTATACAGCGTTTTAGATCCCAGTTCAACCATTGTCAACGCTAGCAATCTGATTGAGCCAATTAAAACAGAACCAAAAGATATCTTCACTGCGCTCGTTGACTCTCTGCGTTTGCTATCTCCAGTTGAAGCAATTATGAGCAGTGAATACGGCGAGATCCAGGCTTTTATTTCTGCTCGTGACTAGTTTAGCTGGGCATAGCAACCGCTTACAAAGACCAGCACACCGTGACGATTTACTTTTGGCGCTGGTTGATTAGCTCCATTCGAGCGTTGATTTTGGTCGAACTCCATGAACAAAACAAACAAAAAAAAGAGAGTACGGTGATATATTTTTATGTTTTGCGATAGAATACCATAGATGCCAAGAACGCCCCCCGTCCCGACTAGGACTCGATTCCTGGGTTTTAAAATTTGAGAAGAGAAATAGAATACTGCACTCAATTGAATTAAAACGAGCCAATAATTTATGGCATGTTATTTTTTTGCACAGACATTGGGGAGTCTGCGTCTCCGCGAATGAGCCTCTTCAGGAACGTCATAAGAGTCAGCGTTGGACGGACAGTGGACATGCCTTGTGTGGTCACTGGATTTCCTCCCGCCAACGTCACGTGAGTTATTGCTGATAACGTAGCGATGCGGGTCAGTCATACCGAAAGTATGGTGTAGCGAGAGGACGATCCGCTAACGCGCTAGCTTAAAGCGCCGGAAGGCTATGGTTAACCATTGATGTTATTCTACATTTGTTTTGAAAGTCTTCAACGGACACATATTATACGATCCAGCTTCCGAAATCTCTAAAGAAATTCAGCGACGAGTTGATGGGAACGCCGTGTTTTTTATTTATCGTTTTCGGATAGCGAGGAAATTGACAGGCGAAGGAAAAGGGATGCTGTTTAGAATCAAGTACTCATACGTGAAGGATGTTGGAAAATTGGGTCGATTTCCCTGTCGCTGCTACACCGAATTGATGTTTTTAGAGCGCATCTCTTAGGCGTCCGTTTCCGCATTGAGAGCGGCGTTGGCGTAACCACGCACCTTGCGTTATGGGACGTCAGAGAATTTCCCTCGCTGCATTTAGCAAGGAAACTGAATTAGTGTTGACGTCATATGACGACTGGTTTACCGCTACACTTAGCGGGTAACCTGAATTAGTTCCTATGCGAGGTGAGACAAGAGTCATGGCATGTCATTTTCCCCGCTAAATTTCAGCGAAGAAATTGATAGGTGCTGAGATCACGTGGCGTCAATTTTCCAGCTAAATTTAGGGTGGAGCTGTGGGAGAAGTGGAGGATAGGGAGGAAGAGGAGGGGAGGGTACGGAGGTTGAGGGTACGCAAGAAGGGAGAAGGGGATGGTATGGAGGAGGAGAAGAGGAGGGTGCAGATGAGGGAGGCGGAGGAGGAGCGGAGGGTACGGAAGAGGAGAAGGAGAAGGTACGAAGGTGGGGAAGAAAACATGGAAGAGGTGGAGGGTGCAGAACCAGTTTCTGGTGAGGAAACGGATCTATCTCTGTCTCTCTATATATATGGGTGGTTTCAACTCAAATCGTGCAGGCAAAAAGGGTCGAATTTTTAATTTCGCTGAAAAAAATATATGTTATGGCGTCGTCTCTAAAAACGCAGTAGCCACAAACCGCAAGTCCGTCGGATTTTTTTCGTTCTCGACTTACCGAATTTTAAAAGAGGCCGCGGCGGAAAGCAGTGTTTTTCACATCCGTCGTGGGTCGGATGTTTCGCTCAATCTCCCGTCGTGGATTTTCAGTCCACATTATATTAACTTTTTCAAGCACTCTGTGGGTCACAGGTAAAACGCTCTAATACCATGAAATAATTTTAGGCGTTTTGCTTTTTTTCTGTAAAAATGTCAAATACGCCCCCTCGGTCAATTGTTGACGAACTTTGACAATTAAATACTGGCGATCTACTTGGGTTACATCAATATTTTTTATGTCTATAGAGAGCCCAAAACACGCTCTTTATAGATATTATAAAATGATTTAGCTGTATTAAATATCCTTTGCGGGACGTTTACGTTAATGTTATGCGAAAACCAAAAAGTACCAATTTTAAGATCGATTTTCTAAAAAAAAGACTTCTTTATTTTATTTTATATTTTGTTAAAATGTAGATATGATAGTTGTCTACTCGAAAAAGCAAGTCGAGAAAGTGTATATTTTGTTTGTATGTTTCTATATTTAAGCATCAATATCGTACAAAAACGTGTTTTTTACGGCTTGAAACGGACTTGCGAATTGCGCGTCTTCACAAACTTGGAAATATGTTTGGCTTTTTTCAACGCACCCACATAAAAATGAAATACAGTAGTTCCACCCTGTTATATTTATTGATAATTTAAATTTTATTACAGGCGGCAAGCTACATAGGAGCAGTTCAAAAGAGAAAGCAACACTTCTTAACAGACCTGCAGGTGTCGTAAATTTTAATGTATAGAAATCGGCAGACGTTGTATTGATTCGGGGCCTTCATTGGCCATATATGAATGTCCCGCCCTTTCCGGAACCAGTCAGATTACAGTAAAGACGGTAACAGCGCACGCCTGTATCATGAGGAGTGAAAATGGTACGATTATGTCGTTGACGCGGCGAACAGTGACGGCCACCCAGGAGGAGTCAGTCAGTCAGAGTATTGCAGAAGGGAAAAGCAAAGTAACTGTTGCCTGGGAGGATGAAAACACCATGGCCTTACAATATCGACGGTCAGCAACAGTTCTGCCTGCCAAGCAGCGCCGCGTGCGAGCTAAAACCGGCGGCGCGGGCAATCGCACACGAAGATGGGCTGGTTTCGTTAGGGATGTGGGAAAATTTTGAAACCAGCCATCCGTGCACGCGTGAAACGATACCGCGTATTTGCCCAAGCTTCGAACGCCCTATCCCTAGAATTGGCCGTGCTCTGCAAAGTGGTTGTCCTGTGCTTGTCCTCCGTGTTTTATTCTTTCAATTTTATGTACTCTATCTCCTCCAGCGAAAATCTGATTGCACCGAAAGTGTTATCTCTTTTGGAAACAGCAAACCCCGGAGGCTAGCATCAAAAACGAGCGTGTGGTAAACAAACTTTATTGTCTATTCTGCCCGGAGACTAGTTGGGTCGAAGTCAGCCTCCTTGTCAACTATAACCGTTTGTGAAGAGTGGTCTTCTCCCGAGATGAAAAGTTAGCGCCGGCTGACGTGTTCTTTCAAAAAGGGGAAGGGAAAGAGAAAGTTTGATTAACTGCATGCAGTAACTACCTCGAAAGCTCCTCTCCCGATATGAAGCTCGAGGCATGTTACGTCTCGGTTACCTTCGCGCACCGCTGCTCGGAACTATTCTTCACTTTGTTCCGCACAGCCTCGACGGATGTGCGGAACAGAGCGAAGATATACTCGAGCATCATCTGGACGCCATCATCCTGCCAGGCTTCAGTGTCGTGGGACTGGACTCGGCGTCGGTCAGTGGAGACTTATTTTTTTTTCGTGTTTTTTTTTACCTCTTTGAACTTTGTTTCTCGGGTGCGGTTCTGCTGAACTTTTTGTTTTTTATGTTTCATTACTAACTGTTTTGTTAGCATTGTTTACTTGTTGGGTTTGTTTCTTCATGGCGTACGGCCTGACGGTGCGGTAGAGAGCGTGTTCGCACGCATTTGGTTGTTTACTGTTTAGGGAATGCCCGGAGGAGTTGGTTTCGTTCTTGCCGTGTGCGGCTGAGTTTTTCTGTCTTAATTGAAACTTTTTTTTCCTTTACGTATGCCTTGACTTCTTTGTCTGACTCTCCACCAGGTGGACCTACTCGCCTTGCCAGCGCTCGAACCTAAATATTTTATTATTTTTACCGCAATTTTCGTTCAGATCGGATTTGGGTAATTTATTCTTATTTATTTATTTTATTCCCTACCCTACTCCGTGACGATCTCTCCGTGTGTTTCGGATCATTTCTGTGTCATCACTTTTGTGTATTACGGAAGTGACAGGCCATTCCCTGGTGATCTGTGCGATGTGCGGTGAAGAAACCTAGCGTTTGGTTTCGGAAAGAGTTGTATATAATAGAGCAATGATGTGGTGACTTTTTATGTCTTAGTAATATGACAGCTATATAGCTAGTCATGCTAATTTACAGTGAAAGTTTTATAACTCGAAAAAATACGTCTGTGCCTCTTCGATATTGAAGGTCTACTAGGCCTGCTGATTTGATTAGATATATTTCTCGTGGTTTCCGCTCTTTTCAAAATATAAATAGCTATTCAACACCACAAATGCGTTTATAGTGAATAGAAAACGGAGACAAAAATTCAAGAAAACCTGATTACAATTCATAGAAGCGCACGTTCTTTTGTCTGACTTAGGTCTTGCAAAACGAAGACGTCTTTTTCCGATATTGCGGCTTAAATATAGAACATACAAAACAAAATACACAGCTTTCTCGAGTTGCTTTTTGAGTAGACAACTATCATATCTACATTTTAGTAAAAATAAAAAATGTTTTTTTTATAAAATCGATTTTAATATTGGTATTCTTTGGTTTTCGCATAATATTAACGTAAACGTCCCGCAAAGGGTATTTAATACAGCTAAATCATTTTATAATATATATAAAGAGCGTGTTTTGGGCTCTCCGTAGACATAAACGATATTGATGTAACCCAAGTAGATCGCCAGTATTTAATTGTCAAATTTCGTCAACAATTGACCGAGGGGGCGTCTTTGACATTTTTACAGAAAAAAAGCAAAACGCCTAAAATTATTTCATGGTATTAGAGCCGTTTACCTGTGCCCACAGAGTGCTTGAAAAAGTTAATATAATGTGGACTGAAAATCCACGACGGGAGATCGAGCGAAACATCCGACCCACGACGGATGTGAAAAACACTGCTTTCCGCCGCGGCCTCTTTTTAAAATTCGTAAGTCGAGAACGAAAAATCCGACGGACTTGCGGTTTGTTGCTACGTGCGTTTTTAAAGACGACGCCATAACATATATGTTTTTCAGCGAAAATAAAAGTTCGACCGATTTGAGATGAAACCACCCATATATATTTATTTCTCCAATTGTTTAGCACGGTATATCGCAAAATCAAAATACGAGATCTGCGCTCTAATTTTGCATTACAGAGAATTTGTAAGCGTCTTCTATTTTTTTTTTTTTTTTTTTAGAAAGCTCCCAAGTATTTTACTTAATACCGATAGCCAGAGATAAATTATTTACTTTGCAAACGTAAAGCGGTGGTTTTCATAGCTCGAGAAATTTTTTGAATGACCTCTACAAAAGTTGATTGATTTCTCACAACGCGTGTACATTATAGAGGTTGTTTCTTTTTAAGTGTAACAGATTTCTTTAAAAAGCCTTTCAAGCTGCACTAACGAGGTTTCTTCATGTGAGTTATACGGCGAAGTGGACAATCACTAGAGGCTAATCGCCTTGATAGGTAAAATATTTCTTTATTTTTAAAATTAACATTTAATAAATAAAGATAGAAACGCATTAGAAATTTGCTGAGCATCATCGAAAATGAATAAGTCAATCATTTAGGAAAGCCTTTGTGCGCATGGGAAGGGAAGTAGTGCACTTAATTCGCGACTCGTGCAAGAGACACTATGCTGGGCTAAAAAAACGCTGATGAAAAGCGACGGAGAAAACAGCGCCGGCACGTTTTTGCACCGGTATCCTTGCTTCTGTGGCACGAGTCGTAACTTTGAAGCCTCCACCGTGCTTTCTACCTGCTGCAAGTGTTAATAATACAGACTGATTTTGTAGTATTTGATGACGCTCAGAAAGTTTTTATAAGAACCGTAGGTTGACTTTCAGTAATTAAAACGTTAATTATTATATTTTAGTTAACCGACTGATATTTACGGTAAGCTTCCAGTACTATGTTCTTATGACCGGAGAACTCACCTGCACAAACCGCATTAGTGTAGCTTTCGCGGCTTTAGTTTAACAGATGTGTTCAGATGATATGTTCAGCTGAAAAATAAACACATTGTATTTAGGTGGTGTTCACTGGACACCATATTTGAGGTAACTCCTCACAGGGCATGCTCGGGAGGAGTTTCCCGTCAGCTCTCGGGCAATCGCAAGAGAAGATGGGAAGGGGAAACTCTCTTCCCACCGGGACTTTCCTTTCTATGTCCCAGGCTTCCCCTGTCGTCGCTATTCTCCCTCTAGAAGATTAACTTTCGCTCGAAATTGTAGAAAAGCACCTTTCCCTCTCTCTCTCTTCCCCGATGGTTCGAAAGCAGCAGCGAGCTCAGCTATGACCACAAGTGATTTCACCCTATACAAATGTGATTAGAAAGTGATCTTATGGCAATTCCTAAAAAAAAAAAAAAATATGGCCCTTATTTTCCAAGGTTATAAGTTCGCGGACCATTCTAGTTAAAGTTAAAATTTTCCCGATGAGGACTATATGCGGGTGCGGACTATGAGAGGGGTTTCTTCTTTCTATACACCGACTCATGTTTACAAACAAACCGGAGCGCCCGGAGCGCCCCTAGCGGACGCCACCGGCTTGCCGCGCATGCGCGATGGAGGTGTGGGCAACAAGCTCGCCGTCGCCCATAAACACATCATTGAAATGCGATGTTGTCGGCGTCAGTGTGAGTCCCCCTGCCCTTTTTCGCGTTCGAATTGTTGGTTCTACGTCTTCCTGGCGATGTCTGACTATCTTGAGCGGCGTCAGCGAAATTACCGAGGCTCGTTACACCGCAAAACTTCGCGTGAATAATGTGACATGTGGCGATTCATTCCGCGTGGACGCCGCAGAATGTACGCTAAAGCCTGATTCACATGATGAGATTTCGCTCGGAATTTTCAGTCGCGACGCCGCTCGGGATGCTAAAGCGTGAACCGTAGCTGAGATGGTCGGCGTCGATACTGAAAATCGCAAGCAGAATCGGACCAACTGAATTAGGCATAACAAGTCGGTGATGGTCACCGGTAACAATGATCAACATCTTCTTGTATCTACTGTTTACATCGAGCCTGCTTACCAACCTTCAAATTTAAGTCTTTTGAGGCCTGCACTTACTTCTTATCGCAAGTACCGGGCCAACATTTGGTCTACGGACCGGCGTCGTCTAAGAGGAGCAGACGACAAGCAGAAACGTTTGAAAGAGCAGACGACAGTTCGAACAATCAGGCGGCCGTTTGAACTTGAAGACGCGCTGAACGTAGTCCGCAGGTGGTCCGCACAACTTGACGGTTTTCTGGCGTTCATGTTGGAACAAAACAAATAAATCTGATGACCACAAGTATCCGTGAATTCAACCCACAGTGCTTCCCGCCCAAGCAATCGTTGTCCGACGGCGTCTGCTTTTCCCTTTTCACGGCACATATCCAGATTCTCGGACAAACCGGGCACGTGAAAACTGACCTTCAAACCTTTCTCGACACTTCTGGTACGGCTACAGTGCGGCGTTTTGACGAGAAGGCAGGTTTTTGTCTGGTTCCTTTCAAAACAACGCAGGAATACACGTCTGGCATGGGGACTTCTGCCCACAGCCCCAGACCGGAAGTGCGACGGACGCGCCACCACCGCGCCGTGCCGTCACAGAGAGATGCGTTCGTGTATAGTCCTTTACAACTTGCAGATCGAAGGGCTAGGCAACACGGTCGAGGAGGAAGAAGCAGACGGAGACGCCAAAGAGAGAAGGAGGTTTCCCCTACATTCGCTGTTCATGCCTTCCTCCTCCCCGGGCCCGTCTTGCCCTCGCCCTTCGTTCTTAGGCCTGCAACGGACTATAGATCTTTTGCTGTGACAAGACACGAAGGATTTTATAAATAACGGAGTATAATAATGTTTATTTACGTATGATACAAGCTTCTTTGTGAGCTAATGCAGCAGGCATTTGTCAAGGAGTACAGTGTGTGATAATGTTTACGTTCGGACTAGGCATTAAGTGGGGACTATGAACCGGGTGCGGACTATCTAAGCAAAACCATTGATTTTGGCGTCAAATTTGCCCCTGCGCACTATGCGTCGGGTGCTCCGGAAAATACGGTACCTTTGGCTTGTATCAGGTAAAGAGACTGAATTGTAGAATATGTTATCGAACATGCATCTGTGACCAGGATGAGCCAGCAGCGTCGGTACCTCGCGATAATAGAGTACTTGCCAAAAAAGTTGAAGCTACCCTTACCTTCCTATATAATGCATGAAATATTGCAACAACATCACCTAAGGTTATCTAGGAGCGGTTGCTAGGAGAGAGGTGAATGGGGAGAGAAATCGAGAGGTAAAGGAGGAGTAAGATAGCGTGAGGGAATTGGTGTGTCACGTGAGGTAGGTTTTCCCGCTAAACTTAGCGGGAAAACTGGAGCGGTTGTATACGTCACGTGACGTTACGACACGTCACGACGATTTTCTCACTAAATTTGGCGGGGAAACTGGATTGCTTTCTAGGCCACAAGACGTGAACTTTCCCGCTAAATTTAGCGGGTAATTGAATTGGTGTATACCTCACATAACGTTAATTTTCCGATAAATTTAGCCGGGTTAACTGAATCGATGTTTTGGCTACAAGACGTGACTTGTCCTGCTAAGTTTAGCGCCGAAACTGAGTTAACGTAAAAGTCACGTGCCGTCAATTTTCCCAAGGTGTAGAGGTCACGTGATGTCACGTGATGTCAATTTCCCCTCTAAATTCAGCAAAAAAATATGTACGGACGGACGGGCACAACCTTGAGATTGTGGGTAGCGTTAAAATTCATTTTAAGCTTTATGATAATCATTGATATCTTAAAAAAACAATGCATGGCGTAGTGAGTACCGCTGTTATCTTAATTTTCCCTCCTCAGCCAGTAAGGTTGCGGCAATGACCTATGTGAACGCCGGAGAACCAATCACGAACCAAGAAGAGATGCATGCTCTGCGTCCTTTAAGCGCGGGAGGGACTCTATAGCGCAAACTATCTTTGCAATTGAATCCGTATTTCTAAATACTGTAAACGACTTAATATTTGCTGAAACCTAATATTCGCGAGTTTCCCGAATCACCTATAATTTTCGAAAAAAAAAAAAAAGACCCGCGAACAATTCCGGTTATATGTAAGCTCATTGGAATCTATATTGAGATACCATCGCGTCACGAAATTTAGAACCCGCGAATTATTCCAAAACTTCATCATTGACCTAAAATCGCGAAATATTGAGGCAGCGAGAAAATAAGTCGTCGTACAGTATGCGATAATTTCAACAGAATTCGTTCTACGACCCGCCCTTTAAATTTATTGAGAAAAATTCCGGCATAAGTTAAGCGGGCAATATAAAAAAAAATGGAAAAGAAGAGGTAATGTATTTAATGCAACGCCGGTACTTTTCAAGTCAGTGCCGTAAAATTCTTCTGTTTTGAAACCTGACGGGATAAATAAGTATGTTTGGAAAGACAATAAATGCACTCGGATTGAGGTGAGAGATCTTATGACAATGTTATCGAGACATTTTAACATTTCATTGCTGAGGATTATTGTTGCATTTAAGTACACAGGGACACCACAAGAAAACAAAACAAAACAGCGCACAGCGTTTATTTATTTATTTTTACTTCAAGGAAGACAAGTGAGAACGTAAAATGTTTTGAAAATATCTGTTTTTCTTACTTCCGAGGTCTCGCTTATTCATTTGCCCAAAGATTTTTTGATCCTTGAAGAGCACCATTTAACTAGCCGTGTTTATAGGCTTCAGCTTGTGACTTCTAGGAATAAATATATTTTATCTTTTAAATAAAAAATAGTTTTTCTGCCTGGCCTGACATTTAAACAAAATGTCGACGGTACAGACCCTTAGCCTGTATGTGTACTTTCTCTGGAAAGTACAATTCTGGATATTCATACCCTTGATTCAATACAAAAAGAATATTGGACGACATTTGTAATCCAGTAACTAAAGCTGCATTACCAGCAGAGTTTTTTGTTAGTGATAGTCAATAGTTACTTAATATCACATAAATAAAACCGAGACAAAGTAGGAAAGGTTTCGTAAATTTATTTATTCTATTTTTTTTATTAAGGTCTTGTAACGCAACGAAGAATAACGAACGTAGCAAGGTTTTTCTTGAAAACTCACGAAACCATAAAAAACGCTCCCGTAAATATTTAACACCAAATATCTTATCCGCGGCATATCTTTGTCATTCTCGCTGCCTTATTTATATTTATTTCCCTATGTCTCAGAGGGCTTGGAAAGATGCGCTCTTCAAGCCTGTCAGTCATATATGCGGCAAAATATGGGACAGACGGCACTCTACTGAAAAACTTTTAACCGCGTTTTTTTGTGTGTGTGGATTTTTACTTTGATTTTTTTTTCAGCATAACATCTAAGTAAAACGTCTGAGCGTAAATCAAGCTAAAAATATTTACAAGAAAGGAAAGGTTATTTGTACAAAAAAACAAGGCAGCAATATCCCCAAAGCTCACCTCGCAGTCCAACAAAACATGTGGAATATCTTGACGTGTAGACGAGTATGTCCAGAAGAAAAAAAAAGGGTAAATGCAAAATTCACTGCTCACCGCGCTTAGTAAAACATATTAAAAAAATAAAAAAAAACTGAAAAAGATTAAAGAAAAAAAGACTGAAAAAGCGACTTATTTTTTTCTTCTTATTTTTCTCTCTGGCCCAACTGAGTTTTTGACACACGATTTTCCTCGGGGGAGTGAAACCGTTTCTATTCATATTTATATATTTCTACGTTTTATTTTGGTAGCCGTCATTCTCCTCGAAACCAGACCCCAAATATGGCAAAAAGTCGGAATCACAAACAAAACAACTCTCAGCCAGCGCCAGACGCACGGCTCGCGTGATTCATCATCACGGATCAGGGCGAGAAGCTTTCGCTTTAAATCTACTTCTCTCAAGGCACTAACTCTTCCTTTGACTAGCGATTATTTACGTTTTAATATTAGTAATATTGTTATTTCTCAAAATCTAGATAAAATATCAGCGCAAGACAAAGAACTAGGGCCGCGACAAGAAGATGGAATAATGTCGGAGTTTGGTCGCCCCTTTTTTCTTCTGTCATTCTTTTTCGTTCGCCAGCATTTTGAAGACAACCAAGTCAGTGGTCACACTTCCTTGAAACTTCTTAGGAATAAACTCTGTTCCCATTTTTATTTCATATTTTGCTGGCTTTAGAGCAAGTCGTTCTGTTTAGTCTTCAAGATGACGACTTAAATTCTGATTATTTTTCCGCGCCTGAGTGTTTTTGTTTTGCTATCATTTCAACTTTCTTTTAATAAAGAACAGAAACAGAAGTATGGAGTGGTCAAAGAAAGTCGGGCGCCCTTTCTTCAACGGCTTTTGAAGGCGAATGTAAAGAGTGCTTCGCGCTCGGCAAAGAAGCGAAGCTTGTTTTCCGAAGCGAGCCGAGTGATTCTATTTGCTCCTCGAAGAGCACGAATGTGAAATGTAATATTTTGAGAGCACAAAGACGAGAAACGATGAAAAAACAAAAATGTTTACGGGATCGGTACTTCAAGAACACGTACGAAACAAGGTCGGGCAGCTGGAACTCTCATTTCTGCTTCGCGGCCGGAAAACCGTGCAAGTGTGTTTTTGCTCGAAATAAAATTTTAGTCGCAGCGAGTGCTTCAACAGATATCACAACCGGCATTGATTGAGACTGACGTGATGTGTGTTTTTTTTGTATTTTATACAGGGTGGACTTGGTCTTTTTAAGAACCTTTTTGAAGCCTCGTTCATGTGGAAGAGCGAAGGTTTTCTGATTCAGGGATGAAAAGGAACTCTATGCTTCCATGTTTTTAGGACAGCTGCATTTCGAAAGTACAAATAAGGTTTCTTCTGTATTCTCGGGAGTAACTTTAGGGTTTCTTTAATGCCTTGAATAAACAGTCATCAAAACACCGTTTTTCAATGTCCGAACGAATTTGTAATTAATGAATACAAGAATCAATCCAAATTAGAACATCGATATAAGTTAGTAATTCTCACTTCTCCGACACAATCGGAGCCTTTAGTGTTGTTTAACGCATCTCAAGATGCTGTCATCATTGTAGAAAGGCATGAGAAAAGTTCGCTCCTTTTTACTTATATTACTACATGTGAATTCATCAATAAAACGATTTTTCTGCTTGCAAAAAAGCATATAAGAACATTGAAGCCCCTACGAAGAAGAAAACTTTAAGGCAAAAAGTAATCAGGTTATTACCACTTCAATATACGTGCTCTATAAAAAAAATTTCGTTCTTGAAAAGTTATTTCACGCCCCAAGAACTCTTTTAGTTCGTGAGGAACTGTTTCGCCTCAAGCACTATCGCTCCCTGGCGCACTAGGAAGGCAACTAAAAAATAATGCACTCTTTTGCAAAACAAAATAGTGCATTTTATAGAGGCTTTTCAAGCATTTTGTAGGCTTGTTATAGGCTTTTCACGACAAACCCTTTTGGGAGGTGCTTAAAAGAAGGTGTCCCAAAAGAGCCCACAAATGCATGGGGCAAAACAGAGCGAAACTACCAAAAAGTTGAATAAAATTGCATATAACTTTTGAATAAGATATCGGGTAATCCTGAAACCTTTACACCCAAGCAAAAAGCGCCGAAAAAATACAGGGACACAGACGAAGGGAAACAGGACAAGGCGCACTCTCAACTGAAGTTTATTGAAAATTCACACGTTATATAGTTATAGAGGGGTTTTTGTGGCTATATAACGTGTGAATTTTCAATAAACTTCAGTTGAGAGGGCGCCTTGTCCTGTTTCCCTTCATCTGTGTCCCTGTATTTTTTCGGCGCGTTTTGCTTGCAATGAACCAACTGGCCCAAATCTCCACTTTACTCCCTTACACCCGTCGGTGGACCAGACAGCAGGGATACATTTAGGCTGAGATTAAGCGTCCGGCGATAAGAAATATATATTTTTTGTGAAAACAAATATAGTCATGTTTTCTGCTTCAGTGACACAAATCGAGCTCTATTTGTCAGCGTTCGGAAGCCCTTAACCTTTCAACCTTGAGGTTGCCATATAAATTGCTGCTACGGTATTATTCATATCCAGTATTAAAAATGAATTATAGATAATTCGCTGATCTCTTCAGGTGAGGGAAGAAGTTACTGATTGTGTACTTCTTTCTTCGTGCGCTTGTCCATCGAATCTTCTGATGGTCACCAGGAAATCAGTGTCCTGCACGCTTTGTCCCATGAACATCTCCTCGTTCGATCTTGAATCGACCTCGGAAAATCCTGGTGAATAAAGCTGGGTTAGACCATAAAGTCTACAAATGCTTGTGCTTCGGAGTAGAGTAGTATATAAAAACGCACACTAAAGTGAGGTTAAACATGCAATGAACGACACACTAGAATTTTGACACTGGAACGTGGGTGTAGAAAGACAATATATTCTGTGATATGTTCATATTTGTACGCAATAAGCTATTCACACGCAAAAAGAAAAATCTTGGCCTTACTAATTTACGACGTCAATAAGATTAAAGCACAAACTCTTGAGAAAAAGGGATCTAAAAAATAATATTAAACAATTCGATATAGTAGCACAGGGGACTATTATGGCATGCGGAATGCTTTAAGAATAATGACGCTCTTAGTTATAACAACTAAACAATTTATTTAGACGAAAGGTGTTTTTTTCTAAAAGCGGACTGTGTAGAAGAAGCAATTGGTCATTTTAGTAGAATTTTATCCATACAGTGCTGTAGACAGTTACATTTCAATCACAAAAGAAACACCCACTGAAAAATATTATAAATCATTAATTATTTGGGCTCCTATTTTGAATGCTGATGGCAAAACAAAATATTTTGTTTCAAAATAGATTTCTAAACCCGGTCTGGCAGATATAAGTATTAAAATGACATACGAGACAGCAATAAATTATAACTGTTTCTGAGATAAACTTTTATGCCAAAATATCCTAGGACTTCCGATTGTTGTAAAGTTCTCTAGTGAGCTTCACCTAGTTGCATTGTAGTGTCACAAAAAATTTACTTCAGAATTAAATGTTGCACATTGGATTTACAACTAATACATGCATCTCGATACACTTCAAATCTCAAATAGTAGAAAACAATAAATCTAGTGCGCGCACCTCACAAAAGCTCCCGAGGTTAACAATGCATCATTGATTACATAGCCTGTGTGGATACAAAATTTTGCTTTCTGATCGTAATTTATGTGCTTGTAACACTTGCTTTAGAACCATAAAATATATACCTCGCTTCACCCAACAATTTTTTCTACGTGGTTGCTACGTTTACTTATTTCGTTGTCTTCTTCACACATAACTTTTGCTTGCATCTGTCGTTCGTACTAGTTCTTTTTTGTCACACTGCGCAACATTCGGCACCATTAAGATTTTTTTTAAATTCCCAACAGAGCAAGTACAAGCAATGCAAGCACAAGCAGAGCAATAGCAATGCAGAATCGGCAAGCAGGGCATGCCGATTCCTTGCATTAATAATAGGTTCACAACCAGTTACTTTGCGGCATTTAACGATAACAACGATAAGAACGAATCATGAAGCAGAAATCGAGGTTATAATAAACCACGCCCTGCGTTTCTTTACTTGTCGGTGACCATACAGTTCCCCTGCTTTTATTATCAATTATTCTTTGGACGAAATCTGAACCACGGCTAAAATGCGTTTTTTCAACGTTCCAATTGTTTTTTGTTTAAAAACGAAAGGTTGCGACACAGTGTGTTGAAAACGCGTGACTAGTGACATCACCGGAAAGCCTTTTGTGATTGGCAGTCAGCAAGAGCCATCACAATTTTTTTAATGAAGGCTAAATAACGTGTATAGCTCCGTAAGTCATTGTTCACCTTTCTGGAAAGGACGTTTTTATTGTAGGAGAAAGATGGAAAGTGGAGAGAACTATATTTATATAATGAGCAGAAACAAGGGGGAGTAACACGACACTCCCGCCTCACAGCAGCGAAAGCAGGCAATACAGCCGGCGCGCTATGTGCCCTAGCGCTGCTAGGGTATTGAGCTGATTGAGCGCTACCCGTCGGCCCCATCGCCCCATCGGAAATCCGAGTGTCGGGTAAATCGGAGCGTGTGCGAGACGCTTATTTCCGCCATTTGAATCCGCCGTGTGTCGCGTGCTATTCGCGCCGTTCAGTATGGTGCCTCCGTGCTTTTGTGTCACTGTGCACAATGCTCGCGGACTCGATTGGGCGAATCCGTACGTGGGCGGCTCCGACGGCTCTGCACTGTAACCCGGGAAGCTTCGTAGGTCTAGCGAGCCAGACGCTATTCACATGGGTGCCAGCCAAAGCCTGAAGCTTGATGACGAAACAAAGGTAGAGTTAATTAGAATTCAGGACGACCTTGTGTATGAGCTATGTATGATCATGCGCTAGTCGCATCTTGCCGGCAGACGTTTCCTCTCGAAACTACAAATGCCATATGCATATCCAAGTTGACTGCAATGAAAGCAAATTTGAAGAACGGAATGTTTATTTGGAGTACGCTACACTTTGCAAAGCGTAAATGGCAAAATTTCGAGATCACCGCTTCCTTCGGTGTTTTACATGAGTTAACATGGAAGGCTGCTGCAAAACGCGAGTGCGTCAAATCCTTGGAAGACAGCCAGAGGATGCTTTATTAAAAGCTACATTATAATCTTTATTTTTTTGTTTCCGTACTTTTATGTGACATTTTGGTAGAAAATGAATTTTCATTTGCACTTGTTACTCCCAGTATTCGCGTTTTTTATTTTTCGATCCTCTCAGGGTGCAACTCCCTGGCCCGAGTCACCGCTTTGATCCCACTGCTCTGGATACTATGACGGGGTGCGGCGAAGCGAACGGCGAACGTCGCCCTACGCCAGCGCGCGTTGTGTTCGCCGACGCCGAAGTATAAACGGCGTTATCACCTGACTCCAGCTAATAACGCCGTTCGCGTTCGGGGCTCAACTTACGACGATGCAAGGGGCTTCAGCGACGAGGCCGACGATGCGTGTACGCCATCGGTGCAGCAGCCATGGCCCTAACCATAGCCTCCTCGATACTCCAGTGTTGGGCACAATCCTCGAAAGAAGAATTTAAGTTAAGCTACTAAATACCTGCTTCATAGAGGATCTAAATACTACTCAAGTTACTCTCACTGTAAAGTTTCTTGAGTAGAGTACAAATACTTAGAAAAGTAATTCAAATACTTTTGACGATACTTCCTCATTGCGTAATTTTTTATCGACGTCAGTGACAAACACAATTATACAGTTGCGTAAATCTGATTTAGCAGAACAGTTTACTATAACGCAACAACACAAAATTGCAAAAAAAGTTTCAAAAAACACAAAAACAAACATTGTAGGAAGTAGTTATATGCAGTCCAACTATAAAGAACAGGATATCACTGATACATGGTACAAAACATTTCTTAAGACAAAAAAGGTTGTTTTAGTTATAATGACATCGTTGAATATAACGGCCTGCGCGCACCTTAGACGCTTCCTTTCACTACAATCCATATTCCCTATAGAGGGAGTTCACTATAAATGAACTTGGAATACGAAAATGAGTGTACGGATAACAAAGAGAGCCAACATAGTAGTCACAGCACTGGTCGCACCTTCTTCAAGTGGGTTGCGTTCAGAAAGGCTCTCAACTTTGGGGACGCTTTGTTGGCGTTTTGAGAGGTCATCGTGCTTGTAGTTCGTTTCCTGTGCTGTTTTCTGCTTCTGAATGTTCGCTTGCAGATAGTGTGAGCGAGGGTAATAAGTGCCAAACTGACGACAATAAACAAAACAAAACAAAAACAAAACCTCGACGTTTTGCCGTATTTTTTGTTTGTTATTTTCTTGACACTGAAGTCTACAGTGCTGTTGTGGGTTGTTTTCCGTTCTGTGTTGCGCCTCAGTGTGGCAGTCTTTACTTGCGTAAAACGACTCCTTTCATCGTATTATTTTTGGAGAGGAACTTTGGGAAACAAAAGGCACCTTTGAAAAGGCAAGGGGAAAACCATCATTGTACGAACTTTGGGGTAAAATATGAGTCACAATCGGCACAAAACCGATCTTTTCACGAGCTCAAGCTAAGTCACCGTAGCTTATCCGAGCTAGCAACAGGATTTGGTTGCTCAAAACAATCTTTCTGGTTTGCTCGTGCCACGCTCACGCCGCCTCATTCCAAAAAACTGGGAAAATGGTGGGATGTCAAAAATGTATTTGAGATAGTGAGTACAAGATACAAAGAAATGTAATTAAAATGCAGTATCAAGTACTCTCGGTCAAATGTATTTGCAAGATACCAAGATACTTCAAAAGTATTTGAAATAGCAGTATCTTGAGTAGAGTATTTGAATTACGCACAAGTCTGCTATACTCACAAAGCCTGGCAGTTCTACGACGGAGCCATAGAGTGCCGGGTCGCAGATTTGGAGAGTGGTGATATGCTAGCACAGAGCATCAAAGGGCCATTTATCGGGGAACCTGAACGTCAGCACACAGCTTTTGAAGCGGCGAGGACCTGAAACACGTTTGTTCGCTTGGGAGAAGTTTGTTTCGGAGTCTCGCCGCAGCGGCGCGCCAGTCACGTGGCTCTCCTGTCATCCGTTGTCTGCCGCTACACATTTTCTATTTTCGGCAACCGCTTCTCGTGGCGATCTGCCAGGCTTTGTCAGTATGTAGAAGGCTATGGCCTAGACCGCAGTCAGTGGGCCAGCTGCTTCGCTCCAACCCTCCAATCATTACATTTTTAAAACTGTGTCATGGAGCAAAAATGTTTTGCTTCTTTCTGTAATCTTAATTTGCTAATAATTCTCAAAATAATTCAAATTTCCAGGAAAAACCAAAGCATCTTTCCTCCATGTACCTACCTTCGATTAGGTACTTTTCAGCGTTAATTCCTTCCAGTTCAGAATACATTGGACTTCCCGTTCAAAGTTTACTAAGAGGTATACTTTTCGTGTACTTAACGTATGTTATACCTGTGGTTCAAGTGTACTCTTCGTGACTTTCATGTCACGCGCTTCGACGGTCCTGGGTGACTCGCACTCCTGCGAGCAGTAACCACCCAAGCCGCGAGACCTGAAAAAGAGGCTGGACCCGCTCAACTCACCTGTGAGTCAGCCCGTATCTTGACGGTGGTCCATCCGATGTAAACTGTTCATAGATCAAAAGCCCGGTGCGGCTTCTTACATCCCAGCACGTATGCTTTCGCTTTTGAAAATGAGAAAAGTGCACGTCGTTTGCTATGACTTTGAAAATTGAGCTGCAAAATCCCCCTTCGTATCCTTCCTACCTGTAAAGAAATGGGTGCGCATGCATTAATACTGGTCATGATATACACGTGGAGCCTTTACTGTCGTCAAAGTGTCAAAGGACACCTGCACTCCGTTAATATTTCTGTACAACCTTGAAAAAGCTGCTGGCACGTGTGAGTATGTGTCCTTATTTAGCGTTTATCTCGCACCCTCTCGCGTCACTAAGTCGACCCCGTTGCACAACAAACAAGAAACGGAGTATAGTTCACTGTAGTTTTATAGCAGATGAAATGTTATGCATGCGCACGGTTCACAACTATAATGACACAGCGTCCATAGCTCAAGTTGCATACGACTCGCGATCAGCACCGTATGCAATTCGAGCAACAAGCTCCCAAAAAAGTAAATATAAAAAAATACGCAAAATCATGAACCTAAGAAGCTTCCGCTCGCAGCCTTTCCGGTTAGTCCATCTTAAGAGGATAAGCCGTGCAACAACGCGACGGTGTTGAAAAACGTAGCCTAAATCCGCCATCACATGCACTGCTCACACTCATAACAAAAGACACGGTGCTGGCTGCACACATAACACAATTACTTGTGGACACACCTCCAAGTATTTCTGAAGCATATTTACCTCATGTATGCGTTTGAACATGTTTGCACACAGTTATGCTATGACCAATGTGACATGAGGGTAGGTACTATATGGAAGAAACATGCCTCAGGCATTCGGAGCAGACTCTCACATGTATGATATAGCAGAGTGCTGTGTGACAGCGGCCTACAGCTATCGGGTTAAATAGCTCTGTCGACCACATCACAGTTTGGCATTGTACCTCTAAAGCATCCGTCTAAAATATATTCATCGCATCGAGAGTAACAATGCGACATCTAAACTCGCTTATCCAAGACGGAAAGGAAGGGAGAAACGGTCGCAAAATCGCAAATAAATTCAAACATGACGAGATGTTTATTGGGGATATGGATACAAGTATGAACGCGGAACTGCTGCGTGAATTGTGAAAGACAAATATATTGCTTCTATCCGGAGCGAGTGATAAGAGTGGCGTTTGAAAACAGCAAACTAGATAGGGTTCATCGTAAACCTTAGAGTCCAGATACAGAAGCGGGAAAAGCGACTCGAGCAAGGTCGACGACGAAAAGCTCTTGCAAAATATGCGTTCCCACACTTGAACTGAGGGAACTCCAAGGGTATAGTCCAAAACTCACATTCTAAAAAAATGTCTGTGCGTCTACTTTCACGCAGAACACTCGGAGAGCAATCACCGCAACTTACGGAGGCAGCTCAGCGAATGACGATGCCGAAACATATGTTTAGACCAAAAAACGCAGTCTGAGTTGTGACATTAAGCAATGCGAGCGTGACGTTTTGCATTGCTCAATGTCACAACTCAAACTGCGTTTTTTGGTCTGAACATATGTTTCGACATCGTCATTCGCTGAGCTGCCTCCGTAAGTTGCGGTGATTGCTTCCGAGCGGTGTGCGTGAAAGTAGACGCACAGACTTTTTTAAGAGTGCAGTTCAAAACGCATATTTGATGCGAAGAGGAAACAAGTAAGGACTGCGAAAATCCCGCACGGAACCACCGTCCGCCCGCGAGCGCATAACAACTTCAACTGACAGAAACGTACTACGACGTGTTACTCTGCCACATATTCTTTTGTCTCAAATTAGTTTAACTTTATTTGAAACAAACGTTTGTCTTTTGGTCCGTCCGACAGAGTAGCAAACGCTATTCGTCAACTTTGTTGTGAAAAAGGAAAAGAAACGCTGAGTAAAGATCTGGAGCGCTTTCCAAAGATATAGTTTTTGTTTGTTGGGATGTAAACCCTTATTTCGAGCTTTTACGTAGGTCACGTGACTAAATGTGCAAAGATAAGCGAAGCTCGCTGAAGCTATCGGCGCCGCTGTCAGCCGCGGCCGCCTATCGGGCGTCCAACGTTTTCTTTACTTTTCCTCTTTTTATGTTTTCTCTTTGTTTTTCCTCCGTCTTCGGCGGTATCGTTTGGCAGTAATGTGTGGTAAAGCCCCGCGCTCCCGCCAGTTAATAGTGCCGGTTCTCTCGTCGTTTTTCGTCATATTATTATGACTTTGGCAGGAAAGTAGCGAATAGCAGAGTGAAAGGGATGTTTCAGGTCCACCATATGCATATAAAATATAAGTAAATATCTTTCACACTCCAGTATCTTTTTATTACTTCTTTTTTTTCAGACAGACATTAGACTTGGCACAAATCACCCATGCAGCTGAGGTGTCCATTCGAGAAAATGCCTTGTGTAGGAACTCGGGAGGCATTACTTTGCACCATCCACCATAAAGAAGGAAAGGAACAAGAGCTTCTGAGCGGTGTTCGAGGTGCATAAATTGCGCTGCAGTTCAGGCAGCCTGGCGCTTCGAAGCGGTGAATTTTCGTGAAAGCGGGCCTGGATCACTTCCGATTTCTGCTCTGAATACCTTGCCGTTGGCCTGACATCGTTACAGTGTGTCAAGTTTTTAAGCGCCGAGGTTTGGTGCTGGCCTTAGTTTGGTTCTTATGCGCCTACGCTTTCTTCTCGTATGAACCTCAGGTTCCCGCGCGGTGCTTTTGCGGATCCGTGTGCCTAATGTTCCATAACGCAATAAAGTAGTACATTCTTCACACAAACAAATAAACAGTAACTTAAATAAAATATTCAAGTTAGTTGCGTCCACATACATGGGCATCAAAAATTGAGTCTTTTGTGGCAATACGCAATTCTCCCTCGACGGAAAAGGATTATGTTTGTCGCAGCTCTACTCAAAGAGTTATGTAAAAAAGCCCAGAATAATTAACCCCTTCTCAATGTTCATGCGCATTTTCTTCAGAGACATCCTGGATAAACATTTCGGCGTCCCTAGACTGAAAAGTAATTAGATATTTGCGCTTAACTGTACTGCACTAATTTTCTCTGGTATTGTCATTCTATGATTTTTGCTTTAATTTTTTCCTCGTTTTTTGTTTTGCTCGGTACCACGCGTTATCTAATATCGGCCCTGAATATTGCCATTTTAAAGAAAAACATCGTAGAAAATTAAGGTTTGTATGATATCTCCAACACCACCTGATATCATATAAACCTTCTGGCATCAGATTTTTTCCGAAGACCTGACCGATGCGGAAGCAGTAATATAATTTTTTTTATTTAACTCGATTTTGCTTTCTGTTGATTTAATTTCTTTAAAACTGTTAAGAAACATTGAGCTTGCTTCGTCAAGTTATGTTGAAGAAAACGTGGTGCACGGTAAATGAGTGATATTTTGATGCTGTAATCTTAAATAAGCGTAAAAATCACTTAGTAATAACTAATTTCTACAAACTCAGTGCAGTTTCACACCCCTCGTGGCTATCTCCTTTTCACACCAGGCTTGTACCTATCTCAAATACTCTACTCAAGATACTATATTTCAAATACTCTTTGTGGTATCTTGGTATCTTGAAACTATTTTTGATTGAGAGTATTTGATACTGTATTTTAATTACATTTCTGAGTATTTTGTACTAGATATCTCAAATACATCTTTGACATTTTGCCCTTTTCCGAGTTTTCGGCATGAAGTTGCATGGGCGTGGCACGAGCAAACGTGAACATTCTTTTCAGCAACCAAAGCCCATAGCAGGACTTTTGGTTAGGCTAGTTGGTTCGTACTAGACATGATTTAAAGCGCGAACTTTATAAGGACGAAAAAAGCACACGTACGACAGGACTGGACAGCGCCAGTCCTGTCTTACGTGTGTCTTTTTTGTTCTTGTGAGGTTCGCGCTATTTTAATCATGCCTAACCAAAGCCTGTTGCTAGCTCTGATAAGCTATGATGGCTTAGATTGACCTCGTGAAAATTTCGCTTTTGTGCCTATTGCGACTCATATTTCACCCCAAAGTTCGTACAATGAGGGTTTTCCACTCGCCTTCCAAAATGCGGCTTTTGTTTCCTAGAGTTTCACCCCTACAATTCCTCAAACAAATGGGATGGTTTTACGGAAGTAAAGTTAGCCACATTGAGGCGCAACGCAGAACGGGAAATGAGCCACGACAGCAATGCAAACTTCAGTGCGAAGAAAATTACAAATAGAAGAAATTGAGAAGTGGACACAAAAAGAAGACACTTTTCCGCTATGGCAAAACGTCGAGTTTTCTTTTTTTTATGTTGTCAGTCCGGCACCTATTGCTCTCGCGAAAACTGTCTGTAAGCGAACATTGATAAGCAGAGAACAGGAAAGAAAACGAACTAGGAGCATGATGACCTCTTAAAATGCCAACAAAACGTCCTCCAACGTTCAGTGCCTTTCTGAACTCAACCTACTTGACGAAGCTGCGACCAGTGCCGTGACTATTATGTGGGCTCTCTTTGTTATCCATTCACTCATTTCCGTATCCCAAGTTGTCTACATATAGGGAATTTGGATTGTAGTTAAACGATGCCTCTAAGGTGCGCCGCAGGACGTGATAGTTATGCAGCGATGTCAGTATAGTTAAAGCGACCTTCTTTTTGTTCAGAAAATGTTTTGTAACATGTATCAGTGATATCCTGCTCCTTATAGTTGGACTGCTATAAAATAACACTACGATGTGGTTGTTTTTGTGCCGTTTTGTGCTGTTGCTTGCTAATAAACCATTCTGGTAAACCAGATTTGCTCAACTGTTTAATTGTGTTTGTCACTGACGTCGATGCAAATGACGTAATGCGGAAGTATCTTCAAAAGTAATTGAATTACATTTCTAAGTATTTGTACTCTACTCAAGATACTTTACAGTGAAAGTAATTGAGTAGTATTTTAAATATTTTATGAAGCAGGTATTTAGTAACATTACCTAAATACTTTTATCGAGTGTTTTGGTCCAACACTGATTCACACTTTCCAACAAAACAACACCACACGAATACAACATTCCCAGTTTATAGGCGCTGCATGAACCCATTGTCGAGTTAGTTACTGGAATTGGTTAGTATATATCATCCGTACAATTTAATCAACTTAAGTAAAAGTTAAAGTTGCACTTAAAATTAATTTATAGTGCGCTTACAGACGTATACTCTGAGTATCATTTCACAAATTTTAGTGCATTGATTTGTACGGTCTCAACACAATTCTAGTATGATTTTTGCTTTGTATATAAAAGTTTTGTGTTCACAAGTGTCCACTGAGTACTTACCTACAAGCACACTTTTTCTACACTCAAAGTATACTTTTGCAGGGCAGCCTTCTTAAAAATATTTGATGACACTAAAAGAAAAGTATACTTTCAGTAGGCTCGCGCGACTTTAAAATTATATTATATCCTGGATGTATGCATGAGTATACTTTGAGTGTATAGCTGTTTACTTAGAAAATCTGCTCCGCGCACCAAGTGAAATCTTGCTTCCTCGGCCCTGGGCGAGAAATAGGCCACTAATCTTCGCAGAGACGAAATAATCAGCTGTCACCACGTGAGTGCACACATATGCTGGTCCTTTCACTCATCCTATGAGAAAGTTGTTTGGTGATGGGCGCTGGTAAAACTATCTCAAGAATGCTTTCGTCTCGAAAAACAAAGCAATAAGACACTTACCGCTTCGGCGCGCTGAGTAGCTATCTCATTACCTCAGTACATGCAGTTCCTAGCGCAATAAAATTAATTCAAATGCAGGACATTTGCAAGAACGTTCTGTATGTTCCGGAAGGCAACTTACGGCCATGCTGGTGTTGTCTATCTTATTCCTTTGATTTGCACGTTGACAGTTGCTTACTATGTGAATGTCGATTTGTTAATTTTGGAATGGATATGGTTTGAAAATGCTGATGTGGCACAAACCGTTTTTTTGTCTATATTTTGTTAGGATAGGAACCGCATACCTTCCGCACTGTTTCCTGTATCCAAGCGATTGGATTTTTCGGGCGTAAGCTTGTGGTGAATCATAATAAAAGGGAGATACAAAAAAATATCTACACGCAAACGTTTTTTTCTTTTTCAGTAGCTGACTGACTCGGTTTGCCTAGCCCTACACTAACTAAATATTCTTACTAAGTTGCAACCACTGCTTTCCCACATATCAAAACATACGTTGAAAGCTGAACAGCTGAATACGTTCCAGATTACAGCTAGACGTACGCTACGTGCGCCTTCCATAGATGACGGCTTCAGATGACGTAGTTCTGGGGTCACATTTTCCGATCATCCAGACTCTTGAAGCAACTTCACTTCCCTTATGTGCGCTTATACAGTATTTACAAGCTAGAAGCGTAAATCGCAAAATAACAAAAAATAACAACAACATAATATCAAAGAAAGTCTTTCTTCTCAGAAATGGGCCATATTTATATAAAACGATTTTTTATTTATTGCTCGAGTAATATGGTAGATATGTCGTGATTTAAGTCAGATAAGGAGGAAAGGAAGCTCTAAATAATGATATCGATACGCTTTTCTCTCGGATTCTCGTCCTTCGTGGAACGGGAGCCGGAATGTTGCATTTTGAAAGTTATCCCTCGCCTCTTTTGAAGTACCATGTTCTTTCGGAGAGAGGGGGAGGGGGGGTTGTGTTTTTGGAACATTACAGTAGACTACTTCTCTTATCCCAGTTCATCTAAAATCCGCAAACTCAATAAATATTTAATTTCTCCCTCTCAATGTGCTATCTCAATGCAGATTAGGGACGTATGTCGGAAGGGCGAGGACATTTGCACTTGCCAGTGAATGATCGAAGTGCATATCGCAATCAGACAACTCATCTACTAAAACTAAGGGTGACAGTGGATTCGGGGTATGATGACGTGCACAACTGACCTGAAAACGACGAGAACATGTGAAAATACTGCAGATCCGGTTGACACTTTTTTTAACAGTGAATATTGCGATATATACCTGCGCCCTTCTCCCAAGATCTATCTATCTTCCAGTCATTCTCAGTGAATCATAACGTTGTAAATGCCTAATGTTACTAACAAATAACATTGTGATGGATGTTTCATTCCAAATATTTTTTCTATTATACGACAATTTCTTATCCAATGTTAAAACCTCGCCCGGTACTTTAAGTGAAGTTTGGGGCATTAAATGTTTACTGCAGGACGTTTGTATTTTATTACTCAAATGTATTGTATTACTCCATCCATATTAGAATCTCAACTTGTGTCACTAATAGTAAAATAAAATTTCATTTTCATTTTCTATTTGAATTGTCATGAAGCAAGTCCAATAAGGAGGTAGAGACAACAGGCTAACTGAGGCTTCTATTAACCGTGGTTTGCGGCAAGTACACACAATGGCAGAAAGAAAACAGATACACACAGAGAAAAACACAGTTGGTACATTCATGCGTAATAACTATACACAGATACACACTTTCAAAAATCAATAATATTAAAAGATGCTCAAAAACGTCGTTGTCGCTCTTTCTTTTTTTCAATTTTTGCATTTTTGTTTTGGAGACACATTAAATCTGTTCAGATACCCTAGCACGAAAACAATAAAGAGTAAATATGTAAAGAAACTTTATTTCAGGAACCAAAGTATTGGGCGAATGTTAAGTGTAAACCTTTGAAATCACGAGAGTTTAAAAATACTGTTCCCAAGACTCATTTCGTTGTGATGAGCATGTTCTTTTTTTATTTTATTCTTGTAACAAACCTTCTAGTCTCATGTTTCTTTCTGTAATGTTTTCTTACCTCCGGCGTTTTTTGTTTCGTCTAAATTTATGGTGTCGTGTAGGGACATTATATGTAACAATGAAAGGATGTATGTATTATGTGCTTAAATTTGAAGTAATAAATCTCCTTTTGTTGAAGCAATTACGAATATAATACGGCGGTGAATTATAGTTAGACAGATATAAACCCTATAGAGCGGGGAAAAATATTGGAAGTCTTGTTAGACCTCGGTCAAAATCTCTTTCCGAATGTACGCATGTTATTCAGCTGTTTTTATATTGATTTTTTTAGGCTTTATGCATTTTTTTAAAATGAAGTAATAAAATCTAGACTGATGCCGTTAATGAAGATGACTTACATTGCCAAGGTGGCATAGGCTAGTGTTGCATCTTTATGATAAGCACGGTAATTACCTAACTGTTTTGAACTTTTTAGGTTGCGGAAATAATCACACAGTTTCGAATAGAAGACCTCTGAGGATCGCAAAAATATTATATAAGTTAATTATAGAATGATTTTGTTCGCGTGCTTTCTGTTCGTGGGCCCCGAAAATACATCCAACATCGGCACTCTCGAGCGGTTTTCTCGTCTTTGATCCAGGGTGTCGAACCGGTCGTTTTTCCTACTCGGCTCGTGCTCGAATTCACTAACTTCACATTTTCTTCACAGTTCGGCTCCGTTTTAGTGATGCATTCCAAGTATTCGTTTGGTTACCGGTTCCACTAAGCGCGAACTGGTTCAAACCGGTTCAAGCCGATTCTCATCTCTACCGCCAGACTGCGGTTGCCCGTACATTTCCAGTGCTAAGCAACAAAAATACACACCTGGTCGTTAAAAGCGTTCAACTCGGCGTTCTCGGCATTAAAAAAAGTAAATATAAAAGAACTGCTTAGCAAAATACGTGCTGCAGAAACGAGGATGGGTGCCTACGTGTCTATCTGTTTCAGGAAGAAGACGCGCTCAGACCGTGATGAGCTGGCGCACTCAAGTGCGTGACTTGTGCGGTTGAACGCATTCTCAAAGATAAGGGTATCACCATACACCCTCTTGTCCCATATAATGCACCCAAAAACTTCACTTTGACGTACAGAGCACTGTAGTCGAACAGACAGCCCAAAATTTTACGACGGGCTTGATAATGGTGCGATATAACTTATTAAATAGTTAAAGTACGTATCAAAGACCACAGAAAGAAAACAAAAATTTTGCAATAAAGCCAAAAAAAAACTATTTTTTTTAGTGAGTAACACGTACATTAGCCATTTTAATAAATTGTAGCAACACGGCTATCGAGCCTCTCGTGTAAGTTAGTACCGACAGATTAACGTCAGTGCGCTGTACGTCCAATTGAAGATTTGGGGTGTCTTATATGGGTCAAAGTGTGTAAGAAAACACCTTTTATTTTTAGAGTGCGGCGTCTAAGAATTAGCCAGGGCCATGCACTCCAGCTGAATCCCACCGGTTGGCGCTCACTTTAATATACATATAAAAAAAGGAACAAACGCTAGTGCGAAATAGTGGTTGAGATGTCACCGCTAAAGCAAAAGTGCGCGTTTGAACGACAACAAAAAGCAATAAAAAATGATTTTACAAAAACACAAAATGAGTGAAAACTGGAACGTGAGGTGTGCTGGATTTGGTAAATACAAAAAAAAGCAAAATAGTTTCCTTCGGCAGCGTCCAGAGTTCCGGACAATATTGCCGTCCCGGCGACGGTCGCCCCAGCATCGCTCTCCTCGCCGCTTGCCTCTCCTACGCCAGTTTTTGCCACCGCGTAATAAACTCACGCTGACAGCCGCCTACGTGTTTTTTTATGGTGTTTTTAACGTTTTTTTAAGAAATATTCTATTGAAGCGGAAAGGCACACTCTCAGAAACACACAGAAAATAGGTATTTAGCGTCTTGCCAGAGTAGACATACTTTGCTTCACCTTACAACTGACCACAGCGGACCGCAGCCAATCCGGCTCTGTGAAAGTTGAACGCAACTATGCGCCACACCCGTCGCTGCATTCTTCGCGATGGTCACGTGACACTCACACGGTATGGGATTGGCTGCGTTTGCTCGTAGCGTTCACTGCGCCCCAACAGGAAACGGATTATAGAAGTGGACGAAGCCGCGCCGACGCCGCGTCGTGCTGGTCACAGACGGAATATTTTTTTCATTATTATTGAGCTCTTTCCACATCGCTCTAGTTTGTTTAGTCAACACTCCGCCGCTGGCACCAGTATTGGGAATACAGAGCTATTTGACTTCGAGCTGCCAGCCACCAGAAAAAACAAAATAAATAAACTGGCGCGGCTTACATTTAAGGACGCCGAACCGTTTTCAAATAAAACGTCAATCGCAGCATGGGATTACGGTTTCGTTCCGGTTCGGGTTCATTCTCAAATTTTCGATTTTGGTTACCGTCTCGTTCTGGTACGTTCAAAAATACCGGGTTTTGTTCCTGGTTTTGGTTTGGGTTCGGTTCGACACCCTGACTTTTTATCATATTCGTTTTTTGAAAGCGTCCTCGTCTCGCCAGTATAGCACTACGTAGTGAACTTGAGCGAACGCTCGCGCTTCCAACAAGTTCGAAGTCTTTCCAGAGTTTAATATTTTTGAAACGAACCTACGTCGCTGCCATGTTGTTGATGATGATGCCGCTAGTGCGACACTCGGGTCTCCTAATAACGAGAAAGAGTCGGCCCCCTTCATGGGCTACTCAAACCTGCTGGTACAGCTCCCGTCCATGTTGAGCATTTCGAGTTTTCCGGTCTTTTCTTGAAAGTTGCCACTTTATTTTATTAAATTCATCCTGAGTACCTCTTTGCGTTATCTTCCGCTGTGAGCATTAGTGCTTCTAGCCTGATAGCTTCTTATTCAAGATTTCTTGACAGGCATTCCAAAGAAGAGAATAAAGGGACCACGTCCGACGACCCTCAAAAGCGCGACGTTGCGTAACAATTAGAAGAGTTCTACACTGAGATGTTCAATTGAGATTCCTTCGCCTCTGCCACAAAATCTTTCCGAATTGGGGTGGGATACAAATCAGTCGCGTTATTTTATTTTTTTTGCTGATGTGTAAGAATGCGACCCCTCCAAAATTTTCATCGAAGCTAGTTCTTCCTGCATTCCGTCCGATAGCCGTGAAGCGACTTGTGTAGACAAAGTCCAATTAATGTGCTGTGCTTCTTGAAATGTTTCTCAAACCCTGTGTGGCTAATGCGGCAAAGTGCATTATTTGAATGTTGAGACTCGATGAATTTCTGGAGTGAGTCCAGACAAAGACTTCGGTAATCACATTGTTCGTACCTGGGAAATTTGCACGCATTTTGCTTACCTACTAATGTAAACTATTTTCGACAGCTAAGTGCCTTTTCGATTGACAATGCTGAGCGGGCGACGCAGTCTACACTTGGAGCAACTGCCACTCCCATTTCCTCTGTTGTGCAGGTACTCGGAAAACAAGTTTTAGTTGTTCGCTTTTCATTCGAAACTTGGTACAGTGCTTTCTCAATGACCTCGTGAAAGTATATTCGAGGGGGAACCCAAAAGTGACGGAAATTAAATTCTGGAGTGCGGGCCGTTCTTAGTACCAGCTTCTGCAACTATGCAGAGCTTAGTTGCACCTCGTTTTCAGTCAAGTTGCTGCCTGGCATCTTCTGATAAAGTTCTAGCGGCATGCTGGGATTTATGTCCCAAGCGCTTCAACATCATTCCTCGCTTTTTGTAATGTCTGATTTGGAATGCGTTCCACATCTACAAAACGGCTTCCTTTTAGACTTTTTTCTACGCGCCAGCTGAAAATATGTAACACTTGGCAATACGCGGTACATGGGGAGGCGGTGTCATGCCATCTTGTTCAACAGTTGTGCCACTGACAGGCCGGTATGCTGGGCCATTGTTGGATGAAACCACCACTTCTTCTCACACAATCGGGCCGTTTTGCGTCACTGAGTTGCACAAGCGTGGCAAGACGCCCTCATAAAAACCCTGATTGACAATTTCACCAGGGAGAACAAACTCTTAATGAAAAACGTTTGAATTTTCTCAATGTTTTCACCAGATGATGAGGACTAGGGGTTAATCTGTATGAGGTTGGTCGTCGATCAATAATTCATAGCATCTTCTTTGTATGCTATCTGAAGCATTAGGATAGTTTCCGCCGGAGCTTTTCTTAAGAGAAAACAGAATTTCATGGCAGCACACTGTTCCTTCAAGTCAGATATTGTAAGAAACAATGAAATTATTTTGAAGCGCGTGGGGATAAAATTGGCAACATGCCGCTAGAACTTTAGCAGGCGACGCCGGTCTGCAAACTGACTGGAAGAGGTGCCGCTAAGTGCTGCTTCTGGCGGAGCTTGTACTACGAGCGGTCCGCTCTTCAGAAATTCATTTTTGTTACTTTTGAGTGCCCCCTCGTAAACCATAGAACGCGAAAACAGCGGAAAAACGCGAGAAGATAGCGGCCAGCACTTTTATGAATACGTGTCTACGCAGGCTGCGCCTAACGATATCAATGACCCACTCGGTTAGGGTTGGGAGGGGGTCCGGTAAGATGCTATCCTCAAACGCAGTGATTGAGCTCAAAAACGCTTATCTTGTCCTGAGGCCGAGTTTTTCTTGAAACGTTGTATGCGGGAATGCGCGTGGATTGTCAGTGACTTGGCGAAATCAGAAGTCATAGTTTGGTTTCATATATTTTGATAAAAAAATTTACCAGTAAGGGAGATGAGGCATTCTATTACATGTCCACTGCGGCCTCATATATTTGCACTACAAGCCGTGCAAATCATAACCTTTGTTCAAAATCAAGATATGTAATAAGAAATATAATTTTCATTTTATTATTAAACCGGTGTCGTTTTTTTATGTATTTAAGCATTTCTACCGCCAAACTTATCCAAAACCGTCCGTCTTTTTCCTTCTTTTTTAACAAAAAGTTGGTTGTTTTAATTGCACTTTTGCTAGTGTGATAATGCCGCGTGCATAACCGAAAAGGAAGTCTTCGAGGTAAATCTAGAAGACTTGTGTTTACACTTACCGCCGAGTGTGAAAAATAAGGAGGCCATAATGACCTTGCCTAGTCATTCTCGCCATAGTTCGCTCCCGAACATTCTATAGGCCAAATATTCGAGAAGCCAACTGTTGTAGATAAGGAGCACAGTGTGGCTTTACCGACGCACTCAGCCCCTACAAAAATATGTGTGGACGTCCTATGTCCATTCTTTTGCCGTTCTATTACCCCTTTGTCCATCCTGTGGATTCCTGTAGACAGTTCTTGGACCATGTATAGACCGCTGGTTTGCCATAGAACGGCCACAAGAACCCTATAGGGATCTCCGCGAAACAAAAAGTTTTTGTTTCCTTTCTATTTCCATGCTATGGTCCTGGTGAGTCTATGGACATCCTATTGCCTCTCTGTGGTGTGCGCTATATATTGGTAGATTATTAAAGTGAGGACGGGTAGATGTTTTCTTTAGGTGTAGGGAGGTGTCCGAGTTAAGGAGTTGTTAATTAAGCGCCGGTCATCAATATGTTGCATTGATGTCTGGAGGCATGTCCAACCTCAGGGTATATTCATTGTGGAGATGGAAGTGTTCAGTATGTACCGATGTAATTCCTTTACTTTCTCAGTGGGAGGTAGGTGTATGTGGGTCTCTGCGGCCCCCATAAATATTCGCAACTTTCACAACCCATGGGGGCGCACTGGCGCCTATCAAAATGGCGGTCATCTGGATGATCGTCGTAGAACAGCGGTGCTAGGCTGGGTCTGCGACGCTCAAGTAATTCTAGTTTTGCTATATTCGAGCAGTATCAGAGCCTTGCGTTATTTTTTACGTAAGGGAAGTGTAGGCAAGCCCTTTTATTATGAGGCCAATCATCCGGGAGCTAGGGAGCGCGATTCTCACACCGCGGTACCACCATCGCTTAAAGTTGCGAATACCCTGTGCTTTCTCTATGGACCCCGTAGGGACTCCGTGCAGACCCTGTATGGCTTCTCTGCAGACCCCATGAGGACCCTGTGTAGACCCTGTGTAGACCCTGTGTAGACCTTCGTGAAGACCCTGTTAGACCCGGTATGGCTTCTGCAGACCCCATAAAGGCCCTGTGTAGACCCTGTGTGGACTCTGTGTAGACCTTCTGTAGACCCTGTATGGCTTCCTGTGGACCCCGTGCGTACTCCCTATAGACCTTGTATGGCTTCTTTGCAGACCCCTAAGGGCCCTACTCTTTAAAACTAACTTTTACAAAGCACGTTTTTGCGTAAAAACAAGTGGAAAAAAGCTCTTTTTGTAGAAACCTTTATTGGAGATTAGTACAAAATCACGGGAGCGTGATGTTGGCATAAACTTTTAGCTTATAGGGTATTGCGGTACAATTAATATTGTTTTTATACAGCCATGCCTCACCGATGATTTCAGGTAGCGCGTCCCGACCTGGGTGCGTCCTAACTTCGGTGGCAATTCGCGGTGCGTCCGCCTGGGAGACGGGGGTTGGCATCCTGAAACCCCTTCTACCATATATGTTTCGGCGCCAAAATGGCCGATTAAAGCCAAAATAAAAAAACAGTCACACGCTGTCGAAAATCGATGCTCCCCTAACCAATACACGCGGTCGTGCAGTTCTCCGAGTGGCCGCTGCGGGAGAAATGGTGGCGTTGCGATCGCAATTAGTTTGGTTTTCAAGTGCGGATCGGTGCCGGTTTTTCAGAGCAAGCTCTGTGCAATTTTCCAACTGACTTGTTCTAGTAACGTTGGTCCGCGGATGTGCGGACCCGTAGGTGCGGACCCGTAGGTGCGGACCCCATAGGTGCGGACCCCGTAGCGACATCGGTGAGGCATGGCTTCTGTACGGACCCTGTAGGGACTCCCTTTTAGACCTTGTATGGCATTTCTGCAGACCCCATGAGGGACCCTGTGTAGACACCGTATGGCTTCCCTGTGGACCCCTGGGAACTCCCTGTAGACTTCGTATGGGTTCTCTGCGGGCACACTATAGACACCGTGAAGACCCTGTGTAGACACTCCATAGAGTCCCTATGGACTCTATGTGGTGTCTTACTATAGAGAGGGTATAGGATAACCTCATATCGTCTATAGAATAGGACGTCCATAGAACGTCCGTTGGCCAATATTCTATAGGGCATCCATAGGACGACTTCACAAAGGCAACAGCAGTTGTGGTCTGCCTATAGATGCCTTTTGTCCTGCCTATGGACGTTGATCCATAGAACGTCCTAGGAGTGTCCATACGGAGACTTTCGTAAGGGAGGTTCTCCACACGACGAGGAACATTCACTCTCGCACTAGCCAGCTGGCTGCTGCACGCCGTCGACGCTCGCTACTACATACTATTGGCCACGAGATCGACCTAGAGGTGGCGCTATTATCGCTCTATCATCATCATCAAAGCCGGGATAGAAGCACCATGCGCCCATAGGCTGCCCACGTTCGCGCGAGGGCGTTGTTAATCCTTGCGTTAATTTTGTTGCAAAATATCGGTGCGAAAACAATTTTACTGGAAAATGGTGGAATACCGTTGGGTGCCTCAGTGAAAATCGAATCGCTTTGCAAACGGACGGCCTAAATTTAGGATAATCGATAGTGTGGATGCGTCTTCTGCTCTAGGCAGACGTTGTGAAGCATGGGTCACCACGACGGATGCCTGTCTGTGGGTGAACTGGACTAGTTATGTTAAATATTTGCTACTTTTAAAGTAGATGCATCGGTCCACCAGACCTGGAAATTCATCAAAACAATGAATTTCAACTTCTGATAATATAATATGGGCACTGTGGGCTCTGGAATGGCAGGTTCTATGCATTTTTGTTTTTATGTGTTTTAGCTTTACCAGTGATATAAATATTTAGCGTGAAGAGAAGTTAGTGCTGTATCGGAAATTTCCATGCTATATAGATCCGCTGCAGCCAATGTTTCCCTACCGTGCCATGCTGTGGGTAGTTTGTCGGAACGTAACGTTGCGATGAAGAGAGTGCCTCTTCTAGTTCCGATCCGGAAACTGTTCGTTGTCAGGACAACTGAAATAAGTGAAACGATCTATTCTAATATATCTGCCTCAAGTGGAACAAACGAGTGTAACCGAGCAACGCAGTAGTGTGCGTGTTATTTGATGCTTTTCTGGGTAGTTTAGGTTCAACCGCTTCAATTTTCTTGGTGAAGGCCGCGGTTGTCAAGAGGCTAATAATATAAATTTATGGATAAATAATCTTCGATTCAAGACATAGTAGACTTTGCAGCTCAAGAAACGAACCGCACTACGACACAGACGGCATCGTCCGCAGCGACCTCTTTAACTGATGATGGCTAGCCACTATCAGGAGACTTTCCGATCATCATCCGCCCTCCGCTAGCTGTAAATGGGGACTATGCAGATCATCCATAACCTTCATATTATTCGAATCATGCACAATTGCGATTTTGTTTCCCGTTTATTCCGAATCTAGTGCCGGAGAAGTCAGGAAAAAGTTAAAAAAAATGTTTTCTTTAATATTTCTGACGTCTTTCTTACTTTTAGGAACTAAGGCTTGCTACGGTAAACCACTTCAGCATGCTTGTGATTGTCATCAGAAATGGAAATATTCCATTGATGACATAATAAAAATAGTAAAAAAAGTGTAGTTTTCACGTCCTTCATGCAATATGACCGGTGAAAAATCAACGAACGGATTTATGAATAGATTGGTCTATTAAAGGGTAGATATCAGTTGGATTCATTTTTTTATAAAACCATGGCTCCCAATAACATTCAATGTTTCGTGAAAGCTATATTTGTGCAAGACAGCAAAAATATATGGGACCAGCGGTTGTATACAAACCATAAGATATGGAAGCATCCGACTTAATAATAATCGCTTTGCTGAATTTCCACGCATGCGGAAAACCTTTAGTAGGAAGGAAGAACAACGAAAACAAGAAGCGTTTAATAAGGTGGGCTCACCTCAGCCGGAAACGTGCTTGCGTTCGTCGAGATCCATGCTTCTGAACGTGCGCCCGTAGCAGACGATGCACTGGTGGCATCCCCGCTTTCGCATGTTTCCAATTTCGGCCACTAGGTGGCGACACGGTTCGATCTCGAGGCGAATACTCTTGCTTCACCTTACGTCAGAGCGCAGTGGACGGTACGAGCCATCAGAGCCAATCCAAGGCCATGCGAGTGTCACGTGAGCCTCGGAGAGGGGGCACAGCGTCGCGCGGAAAGCGTACCACGGGCTACGTTCACGGTGCGGGATTGGCTAAGATAGCGTTCACAGCGTCTGGACGTAAGGTGAAGCGTGAAATATAGCCTTTTTTTTTCTTCCTTTTTGTTTCTGGCTCAAGTTCGCCGACCAACCCTTCATTTTCAGTTCATTATTCATCGTCTCGTCGACATTTCATCCGCGACAATATTTTTTTTTCTTGTTTTAAGCTTACTACAAAGCGCTGCTCAGATCTCTTGTGTCTAGACTCGACAGCCCGTTTTGTGCCATTTTTCAGGACAACACAAGACCTTGTTGTCGAGAAGGTTTCCTCGTTGATTTTTAAAAGTGTAAGACGAGCGAAACGATCATCACGTAAGCTTAGCGCAGCGGCAAACAACGTCGTCACCTGAGCACGTTGCACATAGATTGGCGATTTTAACGTTTACAAACTACAGCACGTCGCATTCTCCCAAACAATACACCTGACGAGATGGAACTTAATAAAAGTTATTAATATGAGGCCAAAAAACCTGCGACAGGAGCATTAACCGTTAGAACATCCAAAGTCCGACATGCGTTCGGCTAGATCTCACAACGAAGATGCACACACGGAAGATTAAATTAGAAAAAAGAAGCACGTGCATTTCGGGGAAAAAAAAGATAAAAACTGTAGAACCATAGCCATTGCCGCAGAATTCCCAGTCAGCGAGGGGTATTTAGTCTGTCGGCAAATTTGCCTTTTCCTTCGAATTTAGGCAGCAGTTTTTCCAAATCCTCCAAATTGGGTCTCCGTATTTCTTTGTGAAATACGTAAGTTTTGGATCTTCTTTACTTGCAATATCATTATGAACTCCCTTTTCTCCCGTTATTTGCAAAAAGAAAGGACAAAAAAAAAACATTGTTTTTTATCTAAGTTTACCCCAAATGGGCCATTAGGTGGGACCTAATCAAGCTGCGTCCACTTCGCATGCTCTTTCGCCGAGTCTAGTCGCACAAAAGCGCAGGGCGCCCAATCGACTTTCTGATACATTCGAAAGTGAGAACAAACTGCTTTTGTGTTAATGGAGGAAATGTTTGTTTTCCAGTCGCTTGCGTTGTTTTTATTCAAGGTTAGTTCTAATTTTTTTAAAATACGTTAAGACGCAATCATTATAATTTAAAAAAAATGACATTAAGTTAGGTGCCAAACTCCAGAATAGCATTCAAGAAATAATTTAAAAAAGGAAGACGTTTACAAATCTCTGGATTGCCAAATTAGACCGCAGCTCTTGTGGAGGAGGAGGGTAGCGGAAGAGGGAGAGTATGCCCCTCCTCCTCCTCCATCCGCTCCTCTCCCCTTCTCCCCCAAATTAGTTCCCCGCTAAAGTTAGCGGGGAAAATGATGTCACATGACTTGGTGTCAAGTCACCTTTGAACAAATTCAGTTTTTCCGCTAGGTTTTAGCGAGGAATCGAGTTGGTGTCGGGGCACGTGACGTCAATTTTCCTGCTAAATCTAGCAGAAAAACTGGAATTTGTCCGCTAACTTGAGTGGAGAAACTAGGGAGTTTTTGGTACATCGTTTTCGCCATCCACTAAGCTCACCGCAACCCGCTACGATATTCGAAAATCTACACTCAAGGCCATCGGCGCGCGGCCGCAGTTGCGGCTTGTTCGTTACAGGTGGACTTAGCGGAAGGGAAATGCTGTCTACAAAAACTCCCTACTGAATTTTGCCGCTAAATTTAGCAGGGAATTCAATTAATGTTGAGGTCACTTAGCAGGGAATTGAATTGGTGTTGAGGTCCAGTGACGTCAATTTTCTCGCTGTATCTACTCGAGAAAACTGAATTTGTCCGCTAAATCGAGCAGAGAAACTGAATTTGTCCCCTAAATTTGGGGGCAATTGAGTTGGTGTTTAGCTCACGTAGCAGGGAATTCAATTGGTGTTGAGGTCACGTGACGTCAATTTTCCCGCTAAATCTAGCGGAGAAATTGAATTTGTCCACAAAATCCAGTGGACAAACTGAATTTGCCCGCTAAATTTAGCGGGAAATTGAATTGGTGTTGAGGTCACGTACCGGGGACTTGAATTAGTTTTGAGGTCACGTGGCGTCAATTTTCACGCTACTTCTAGCGGAGGAACTGACTTTGTCCGGTGAATTTAGCAGAGAAACTGAATTTGCCCACTAAATTTAGCAGGGAATTGAATTGGTGTTGAGGTCACGTACCGGGGACTTGAATTAGTTTTGAGGTGACGTGGCGTCAATTTTCCCGCTACTTCTAGCGGAGAGAACTGACTTTGTCCGTGTGAATCTAGCAGAGAAACTGAATTTGCCATTAGATTTAGCAGGGGAATTGGTGTGAGGTCACGTAGCAGGAAATTGAATGAGTTTTGAGGTCACGTGGCGTCGATTTTCCCGCTAAATTTAGCAATGTTACGCCGACGACGATGATGACGCCGACGCCGACGCCGCTCAACCCGGAAACGGGCGCCTAAGTGCTGCCCTCTAAAGTGAAAGACGTTTACAAATCTCTTCTAATGCGAGACTAGAGCGCAGCTCTTGGGGAAGAAGGAGGGAGAGTACGGAGGGGATGATATGCCTTTCCTCTTCTCCGTACCCCTCTCCTCCTTCTTTCCTCCTCAAGCTCCTTCAGCCGTTTAATTCGTTCATGGGTGACATGACACGAAGTCGTGACGTCATTTGTCCCGATAAATTTAGCGGGGAAACTGAATTGGTGTTGAGGTCGCATGAGATCAATTTCCCCGCTAAATTTTGCGGGGAAACGTAACTCGCTAAATACTTGGCGGAAAAGAGTTTCCGCTAAATTTAGCGGGAAAATTTTCCACTAAATTTAGCGGAAATATTTAACCGCTAACTTTAGCGGGATGGCGTTCTACAACGCAACGCGCGCGGTTACGCCGACGCCAACACCGAGGCCAACGCCGACGCCGACACCGACGCCGATGCCGACGCTGACGGCTTCGCCGACGCCGCTCAACTCGGAAACGGGCGCCTGAGAGCTGCGCTCTAAAATGGTTACTGCACCGGGCTGCGATTGATTGATTTGATAAAACAAATCGGAGTGCAGGAGTTAAAAATGCAGGTAGAGCTTCCGTGTGATGAAAATATAATCCGTTTGCAACGTAAAGGTCACTGCCACAACCTAAAGCGCTTCACTACTCTTCAAGAGCGCTTCCCTAGTCTTCAAAAAGTCCCCAGATTGAACCTCGGAGCAGGTTGGTTTTTATTTTTTGTTTAGCGGCCACCAGTAATTTTATTTATTGCGTAAATATTTTTTACCGTGGGGGGAAATTCTCCACTAAGATCAGTTTCTCAAATCACCATCCGTATTCACATATTTGTTTTTGCTCTGGTAACTGAGACATATACTAAATCAATAATTTTACATTACTTCACCTCAGGAAATGTATGCCAAAGAGTGAAATAGTCCTAACTAATCATAGCACAGGAACTAGGTTCAAAGGTATAAGTGTCAACACAATTATAAAATGATGGCGTTTTACCCCCTACGGTAATCATTGCTGTCACCCACGCAGCATGTTTAACCAAAAATTTGAATATCCAGAGCGAAAAAAAAAGCTATTTTGACACCCGCATATGCACAATAAGTATTTTTCATAGTCGCTTTCACGGGCTCAGCGTGAATACGGTGCTGCGCCTGTAAAGGCCCGTTCACTTACTTGCGTTTCACCTAGACCGACTTATGGAAGACCGGTTTCTAAGCCTCTTGCGATGGCTTACGACCTGCTACTGAGCCGTACAGCCAATCGTTAGCCGTCACAAGAGGCTTAAAACCGGTCTTGTCTCAGTCGGTCGTAGTCAAGCTCAAGTGTGTGAAGGGGCCTTTACTGGCTAACGTTTGCCTTTGAATGTTTGCAACATGCCTACAACCGTTCCTTCTCCTGTCGGTGATATGCTTAATCTCCATCGTTGCACACTGCATAACTGGCATTACACGGTTTCGAATTATAGATTGCATCTCTCATACCCTTTCTCCCAATACTAGTCTTCAGCTTTTTTTTTTTTTGTAGTTATATTTTGTCTGAAGAAGACGTGTTGAGAACTGCAACTCACATTTGGAAACTTTAACATCGTAATTTTATAAGCAATCAAAATACGTAATCCGTATAGTTTGCACCTGTTCTCATATTTTATATTTTGATTTCTAATCCTGTACGATATAATTTCTCGCTTGTCGCATCACAAAGACAAAATATAGTATAAGATAGAAAAAAAAACGTAAATGTCATTACATTTCTGGGAAAAGTTCAATAAATATTCATATTTCCATTCCATCCGTCTTAAGGTCTTTTCGTAAAGAATAATTTCGGATTTATCCCGGCATTTCCAATTCCTGAATAAATAAAAAAGGCTCACGAGATTTGTTTGAACAACTTCCATTTATATATTCATGCAATATTTTCAACAAAGATTGTTTTCGTTAAAGTAGGATTCTCACAAGAGTGCAGAAATTGTTATTAGAAACCTTTGTTATTCTCTGCTTTTTGATTGCCAAATTAGGTAATCCTTTTTGATATCGCACTCGATAGCGAGATTACTAATGTTTTATGTGTTTTGCATTTTTTACACAGTAAACTTGAAGCGCACCAGCACACAATAGTTTACTTATTTGCGTATTGATGAAAATCTTGTGAGGAAACATTAAGCTCACCGTCATGTTAGGGAATGTGAAGTTTCCATGTGTAATAGTTTTATAAAGTAACTACAATAAAAGAGTAAAAAATACAACGTCCAGAGAAATACATGTCAGAACCCTAGGAGAAATGGAGTGTCCCTTGGTATACAACACTGCAGTAAACGTATTTCTGGATTATCTAAGTTTTATCTTGAAGCAAACCTTTTTGTTTTTACTAAATAAGATGAAACTCCCAGTCAACATAAATCTAACCAGTGTACAGAAACCCCAACGGATTTCCAGTCCATCGCCTTAACCACATGGCCACAACTCTACAACTGCTGTTCTTTTTTCTATTAAATAAGGGTCGGTTAGGATTCCTTGTTTCATAGTTTTCACTATTTTTCTAGCGGATCCCGTCTATTACTTGTCGAACCTCTTTCATGGGATCAAACAAACCTAAATATGTGTTGATGGGGTGCCAAACGACATTTCACAACTTAATTAGAACCTCAACGATGGCAATACACTCAGCATAGCTTTATGAGTTATTAAAACACTTTATGCTCACGGCATACGTAGACAAAAAATAGTCCGTACATTTTCTGTATCCTGGTACTCATATCCCACAGCCGCTCTTGTCTTTTTTTATATATTGCAAAACTTTTGAAGCTGAAATATCGTACGATATCACAAATGTAATCTCCTCAATTAGGAATTTATTTGTGCTTTAACTGTTTAACCTGCAGAAGTATGCCCATGTGCTCTGTGGTTTTTAACTGGTACAGTTCGTTGTCATTAAGTGTCTGACAGCGGAAAACTGGCGTCTGCACGAAAAGCTGGTCTTCCAACCATCTCTGTTGTAAATGAAATATTTAAAAAAAAAACTGAGCATGTAAATGTTGATATAAAGTGGCATCCTAACTACGCTAGCAAGGTGTTAAAAACACGAAACAGTTTGTTAAAAGAAAAAAACAACAATAAACGTATTTGGTTATTATCTTGAAAAAAAAATTAAAGACGTTTACAATTCCCTGTAATGCCGAATTAGAGCACAGCTTTTAAGGAGGAGGACGGGAGGGTACGGAGGAGGAGGAATACCTTTGTCTTGACTTTCACGATTGACCATGACGTCACGTGTGACGTCATTATGGGAGACGTCCTATGATGCAACGCGTGGGATCCTCGTGACGTCACTCGTAAAGTCACGTGTGACGTCATTATGGTAAGTCCCATAATGCAACGGGCAGGTCACGAAGTGAAACCGCGCGTTGCATCATGGGACGTTTCCCATAATGCCACGCGTGGGACCCTCGTGACGTCACTCGCGCGTCACGTGTGGCGTTATTATGGGAAACGTCGCATAATGCAACGCGTGGGTCACGAGTGAGACCCTCCCTTTGCATCATGGGACGTGTCCCATATGCAACGCGTAGGACGCTCGTGACGTAACGTGTGACGTCATTATGGGAAACGTCCCATAATGCAACGCGCGGGTCGCGACTGAGACCCGCGGGTTGCATTATGGGAGGGTTCTTATAAGGCAACGCGCTGTTACGCCGACGGCGACGTCGACGCTGACGCCGACGGCGACGCTGCTCAAGCCGGAAACACGCGCCTAGGAGCTGCGCTGTAAAATATATTTTAGAAGTGTCATCATGGTGTGCATACTTGTTTACAAGTAACAGTTAATAAGCCTGACAAAACCCATTTTCAGTGAAGAATATATTTTTCCAGACCTTTTCATCTGCTATACGCCGCCAATTAGCTTTATACCGTTTCTTCTATCGTTTTAATCAGTGTAATAAATTAAGAGCTCTTTTTTGTTCTAGTAAGTCGTAAAAACGACGAAGTGCGCACTGTTTATAAAATCTTCACTCTTAACAAGCAAATCGATTTCTTCTCAATTTCAGATGGTTTCGGCACCAATCCCGAAAACTGCAGACAATCGTGGACACGGGAGGTGTGCGACAGGTCAATGGTGTCTTGACTTTCGAAGAGGTCAAGCAGCAACACGAAGGAACCTACGTTTGTGTGGCCACAAACGAACCTCGGCGAACTAAGAGCAGAAGCTGGCCTCTTCGTCAAAGGTAACGAATATGATCCTCCTTCCATGTGTTAACTTAAAATATCTCATCTCAAAAACTCGGCTCTGGTATGCCAGTGTAAAATATCTCGCTGTGAGCGGGGAAAACATTCGAAAAACCAAATAGCCCTCAAATGGACTCTTCAGTTAATTCTTATTATACGTATAAAACATGATATAATATGTACACATGATCCAACCTTAGGGATTCCGTGGTATAAATGACTATTATAGCGTTTCTTGCCATATGAATGGCTTATAGGTTGTTCTTCTGGCGATGATGTGACGTTATTGAATACCCCGTTTAAAAGATTGCCAGCACTAGGCTCGCCATTCTTTCTGAACTGTCTGTGACAACAAACCAAAACATAAGACGAGCCCGTAGAATGTTTTAATGTTTTTTTTCTTCATCCCTGACCACGCAGAAACGATAAGCCTAGCGCTGATGCCCAACTACCAAGTGGTCGAACCCGGAATGTCAGCCAAGCTCAACTGCACCACCACCACGGGTAGCGTGGACCTGTCGGAAGTCACGTGGTACAAGGACGGGAGGCCCCTGAAGACGGATGTGCTCCGAGTGAGACTTGAGACCATGGCAAACCTCGTCATCAGGCCCGTTGAGAAAAGAGATGCTGGCATGTACCAGTGCTTCGTTGGCGGTAACCTGGAAATGGCGCAGGCGTCTGCAGAGATTGCGGTTGCAGGTGAGTTTCACCTTAAACACGGCGTAAGAAATATATTGGTGTGGTCACCTCCCCCGTCGCAGCTGCAATATAAGGTCCTCTTTTCGCCTTGTTTGCCAGCGGCTGTACCAGATGACACTTCCATTCCCGGCGCCCGGTTTTTCTTGCTTCTCTGGGAAGCTTGCGTGTATTTCGGGTCGGTTTCCACTTGTGCCGCATCATGTAGAACTCGACACTTTTGCTACTTGTAGTTGCTTAGACACAGCTTCGTCATTGACCCTAGTTTCGTCCTTCAACAAAGACAAGAATAGTTTATTAAACGCGTTGAAGTGGAGAGATATCTGGTGCGGTGTTAAAGCTAGCGTCGTTTAAGGTCAGAAAATATGCGCCGAGCGGAAATCGCATTCGCCCGAGTGCCATGGCAACGAGACGCTTTTTGGCACTTCTATGCTTTACTCTTTCTCAGTTGATCGTCTGGCCGGCGGATACACTGCTGGCATACTTATTTGGACACTCGCCAATATGCCCTTATCTGTTCGATCACGTCTCAGCGCTTGCCGCATTGTGTGTCATCACCCCACTGAAACATTAAAGGGGCGCTAAAGTGGTTTTTGACATCCTCGTTTTATTGCCATAACTCAATCTACCAGCTCTAAGCATTCTAAAAACCCAAAATTACATTCAAGCGCGACCAATTGGCGTATTAAAAAAGTGATATAATATTCCGACGCTTCCGGTTGGCGCACAACGAAAGATGGAGCTACCGAACCTTGTTAAATATGTTCTAACGACGGACGACGCTCTTCAGCTGCTAGCAAGCGATGGGTTCTCGCGTGAACGAACGGGACTGGTCGGTCGCTCATTCACACGGGAAACCTATGCTCGCGAGGGGCTGACAAGCGCCGTCCGTCGTTCGACCGTATTCAGCAAGGTTCGGTAGCACCATCTTTCGTTCTGCGTCAACTGTAAATGTCGGGATCTTTTATAACTTTTAATACACAAATCGGCAGCCTAAGAATGTAATTTTGAGTTTTCTAGGATGCTTAGAGCTCGTAGATTGAGTTATCACAATAAAACGGCGATCTCAACAAGCACTTTAGTGCCGCTTTAACTATAGACTCTTCGATCCATTTTACCCCCGCCGTGCAGGTCCATATTCAGGGTTTTTTGATAAAATATAAGATCGCATTCTCAATATAACTATGAAGGTTTCAAGAAATCTGACCGTGTCAAAAGGTATCAAATCGATATTTTGTTAGTTGTCGAAACTTAGCTACCGCTCCAAGTGTCATCCGCAGCTGACAATATTACCATAGCGGGGGTAGTGGCGGTGGTATGACATAGGAGCAGAGTTTAGAGAGTTAGTATTGCTAGATGGCTGGCGATTGTCCTGCTCGAAGCTTCAAATGATAACATACATATGGTGGGGAAGGTAGATTAGAATGCCGTAATCCTTACGAGTCACCGAAGCTACGTGAAATGGCTTAAGAAAAAGTATGGTTTGTTCAAAAGCATGGTAGTTCCTTTTTTGGGGGAAACTTAAAACAGCGCAAAGAGGTTCGGAAGTTTTTAGCAAGAATATAGGAGTATTTTAGTTTGACTTCGAAACTTAAATATTGAATAACGAATTGTGGTTACAGCTGCATGGCATTCACCGTACTTGTTGTGAACCATTTATAATGAACGTCATTATTTTTAAAAAAATTTTCCTCGGATTTATTATTGTGGTATATTGTTCATACATATGAGCAGCATTAAATTATAGGCGGTACGTTGCATACTTTTCGAGGACATAAAAGTTAGCTCTTTGTGAGGAGAGCACGCTGTTAGCAACCATTCTCATGCAAACATTATCAGCCACTTAAGACAAGATCCCTAACTAACTAGTCCAAGTACCACACAAATTTCCTTTTGTTTAATAACTTCAACATCTGCCAAACCAGCGTCGTAAAATTGAAGTTGCAAAATCTTTTCAGAAAAAGAAATTCATGATATTGAACTCCTTGTGAGTTCCGTTTCACATTAAATGTTCTAGTTATGTGGACCCAAGCTTTGCTACTTGAACTCAGGTACCTTGTAACAAAGGCCCTAGATATAAGCAAAGTATAATTTTGTGGATAATTGTAATATATTGCAATTTGCTGAATATATATTGCAGGAAAAGTCAAACAATTTTGGTATTACCTCTCATTATTGCAGAGACAGCGCCAAGCCTCACGCAGACGTTCTACCAGAGAAGCGCAAAACCCGGCGAGAGCATATCCCTTCAATGTCAGAGCAAGGGCAGACCTCTGCCGACATTTTCCTGGGAACGCGATCAGGAACTGCTCCTGAGCGACCGTCGCGTCCGCATCACGAGCGTCCACATCAGCAACCAGGTCATCTCTGTGCTCAACGTCACCAGGGTATCCGCAGAAGACTCTGGACTCTACGGCTGCAGAGCCACAAACGAAGCGGGATCGGTGGCTCACTGGGCGCGCATTGGCGTCCACGGCAAGATCTTCGTGCACCAGGGATTGTCTAACGTAACCGCCGTACCAGGACAGGACGTGCGGATCCAGTGCCGCTATGGCGGATTTCCAGTTGACAGTGTCTCCTGGTACAAGGGTAAGGTTTCTTCTATTTGCGGCTCCCGTGTAAGCGCTTTTCTTACAACCCCGTAACAAACTTGTGAAGATTGTGGCCTGGAAGGCGTGAAGCTCTTCTATTTACTGAGTTGCAAAGTCCACTAACGGCAGATATGAACACCTCATGTGAAGAACCAAAATCATCCAGTACTAAAATGACACGTGTTCATTGCGACTCATGCGTAAAGTTTCCTTGAAGAGAACGTAATAAATTTTCTTGTATCACTACGAAAATACTTGACTGTAATGAAATTTGCTAAAGTATTACAGGATTAAGCGAAATGGTCTGTCCGATACCTAAGTGTTGTTCGAATACACCAGGCACCTTTTTTCTTCGACATTTTACACAGTGTTAAGAAAAGAAACCGCACCAGAATGCCGTTGCTTCGCTTTTTTTCACCGTCACATGTGTGCAAACGCATTCAGGCATATTTTGAGTAAAATATATATATGATATATGATGGTGGCTAAAGGCACTTAGCAGCAGCTTGGCTTGAAGACATATTTTACACGGTACAAAATTTTAGTATCGGGGATGCGAGTTGTATTCGGCGTGTTTTATTTCAATAACGATTTGCCCATTAACTTGGTAAATATTTTCATAAATTTCTACCGCAGCTCCATATGTCTGGGTGATTAACGCCATTGAGGATAGCAGATTATTTGACGTGACGCATGCAATTCAACCTTTGAAACAACGTAACTATAAATTGCACAGATAGATTTTAAAAATTGAATGAAATCGAGCCTTGTAACTCGAGCTTCAATTTTTCATGCTAGCTTAACAACTCTGACGATTGTTGCTTGTGGAAAGAGTTTCGAAAAAATATATTGATCTTTCAGAATGAGAAGTTTCAGTATAACTAATGCTTAACCGTATATAGCTGTTTACTTCTCAGAAGAAAAAATTCTAAGTAGTTGAAAAAAGAGGCCAGCGCAATAAAGAATTGAATGGCGAAGCACAAAGAATCTAAGCAAGCTCAGCAAACAGCATGTAGTCGATAAATAATCTTGAACAAACCTTAATCAGGTGCTTTGAAGAAAACATCGATATTACAAAGCACGCTATTTTTGGTTAATGATTAAAGCCTAAAGCAGTAGCGAGCGCATAAATTATTTTCAAATAAACCGGGACAATGGTTATTATCTCAGACATCTGCGCTACAAACCAGCATAGATCTAACGATGAAATATTTTGGAATAAATTTGACACATTATTATTCCGCCAGATGTCATGGGGTAGTTGCCATTTTTATTGTTTGACCATTCGTAGCCTGCTCCCTCAATTCGTGGCATGGAAAATTCGTACAGCTGCACATTTCTTTATCGCACACTGCAGTGCTACTTCTGGAAACACTTGAACGAACTATGCTGTGAAAAAATACCAGTACATAAGTCCTTTGCGCCTTTTTTATTTGTTATTAAGCAGTTATTCTCACATTTGGCAGTATAATCTTTAATTGCTAAACGTTTTGTCAAAATTAGTTTTAATTGTCGACTGCAAATTCGAGTCTGTGTGCAACCCAAAAAGCAATAGAAAGTTAATCTATTATTTCCGCGAGGTTATATATGACGGTCCACGCCTTGAAGGCTCTTGAAAAGTTCGCTATTGTTGACGAAAATACCGTAAGTCTGCAGGCGAGATGATGTAAGTGAAATTTAGAGATATTAATCCGAGACTGTGGCACAAGGAGGCAAAAGTTCACGGTAGTAGAAAAAAGTAGGAACAGACTCTCGAACTCAGCTAGTGTGCGTGACCTTGTAAACAAGATGTCATGTGGTTTCGCGGCATTGTGGTGTCGCATGTAAGGAGTATGAATAAATCAATATATCAACTGTGTTCGAGGCATTATCTGTACTGCTTCTTTTCTTCTACCCCTGTAAACTTTTTCCTTCTTCTGCCCCATTATCTGTTCAATATCGCTATGGTTCACCATTATATTTTCAAAATCCGGAGTCGAAAACATGGCTGAGAAAATACGGCCACGGAGTGTACGCTGCCAGCAATGAATCGTTGAGGAGCGCTGTTGGTAGTTTGGCTTTCTTTTAGTTTGAACGGAGGATGTGAGGAAGCGCCAACATATAAAATGGAAAGATACGAGAAAGCAGATGAAGGTAGAAAATTGTGACTGGAGTTTAAGTACGTAGAGGGAGAAGCAAAAGCTAAAAAGATACTTCATAAAATATAAATAATTCTTTTTTATCACTACTGTACTCACAAGAAACCGTCGCATTGCCACCGGCATCATCATCACCTCAGTTTTGTTTCAGATAACATTGTCTCAAGTCCAATTCAGCTCAGCATAGTTAACAAAAAAGAGGCTATTGTCTGTCGTTACCTTTTATTATCTCACGGTAGCATAGCAGCCTTCAGAAGAAAAACACTTAGTGCAATTTTACCACCCGGAGCACAAACTTAGGTAGTAATACTCGGTACGGTCGAAATAAAAGAAAACACCAGTGGGGTGTCCAGTATAGCTTTTCGAACTAGCTGTTGTCGCTCACTTTACACATCAAATAACGTTGCGGTAATTTCCTTTTTTAAATCCCCTGTTCAGGAAGTTTTGGTATAAAAATGCACGTGAACACCGTAAAGAGAGCGTCGGCCGTTGCTCGACTACAAGACCGAGATACTGATGGCTTCATTGAGTAGCAGTTACTTATAGATTGCGCTCTCCCAAAGTCCCTCCTGTGCCTATTATGGTTTATCTTTTGTCCGAAGTCCGTTCAATGGCGCTTCATCCCTCTCCTTCCGAATGCGCGCATTGTTTTATTATTGGATCCTCTAAACGAGTCTTCTGCCAGTTGGCATCAGTTATTTCTAAACAGGTGGATTGTGCGTATCGCGCCGTGGGTTGTGGCGGTGTTCTAATAACAAGGTTCCTGAGCACATAAGTAACTCTCGCAAAGGTTGGTTCATTGAGGGCCCGTATTCACCATTATTCAGACGATGCACTACTGCCCCGCAACGTCCGACATTCGCTGGACAACGATGGCAACCTCCGCATCCGAGACTTCACGGGCTCGGTGGACGCCGGAGACTACACCTGTGTGGTCAAGAGCAGGGACCAAGAAGTTCGGGCTACGACGCAGCTCGTCCTTGTTGGTACGTGATTGCAAGTTACTAAGGCGGCTTTTTAAAATGTATCTATACTCATGTTGTTACCTAACATCACTGCAGTACAATGCCACCTTCCAAAGAATCTCATCATCTAAAAGTTGTCCTAATATAAGGTCCTGTTTTCGCCAGGTTAATCCTGTTGTCCTAAAAGCATTGCATAAATCAGATTTAAAAAAATGGTGAAAGTTTATAAATCACACGAGGCAGGGTGCAAAACATTTGAAGAGTACAATAATAATTTTTGTTGCAATGAATTATTTACCCGAACAGCGAAAAAAAAATGTTACCACTATACTGAACATATCAAACTACCGCCATGTAAATTGGCATGTTGCGTTTGTAATATGACAATTTTGTTTTCAAGCCTAGAATTACATTTATGACTATTTTGAAGCATTATTCCTTTTGTTGATGTCTCGCTTATAGCGGTACTTATTTTCAAAACCTTGTTGTTGTTGTTTTTGAACCATTAATCGTTCAAGCAACATCGAGCGTTAAGGTGGCAAGTCGTATTTCGCATAACAGAACCATCGGTCACGATGCCTTGGTAACAACTTATATATGATTTTACCTTGGCCTGAGCAGTAAACCTTATATTTGAGTGTGGTTTGATATTGCAACAAAAGCAAGGCGATATGAAAATAGATTCTTCACTGCATCTGCGAATCGATTCATATCAGTGGTCATAGACATCTGACACTTAAAATAAAACTAAGTTCGATCCATATCGGGGACACTACTGCAACAATTTTGGCGATACTTAATTGGCTGGATGGGATCGTTGCGTCGGCAGCAGCCGTACTCTAAGTGAAGAGGAGTACAGTATACTTTGGTATTAAAGGAAAAAATTTCATAGATGATTTTTTTTCTCTCCTCAGTGCCTCCGGTCATCGACGACCACTTCTTCCCCGAGACCATCACGGTGGACGAAGGGTCCCGGTCCCGGCTGCTGTGTTCTGTGTCCAAGGGCGACGGACCCCTGCGGTTCCAGTGGTTCAAGGACGGGCAGCTGCTGAGCAGCGTGCCGGACGGCTCGGTCCAGTACTCGGACGACTCGGCCATGATCAAGTTCCGCAAGGTCCGCTTCAGGGACCGCGGCAAGTACACGTGTTTCGCCACCAACGACGCCGCCGGAGACAACCGGACCACAGACGTTGTTGTCAACGGTGAGACAACATCAACGTTGTAATAAGTGCTTCTTGGGCTGCTCGCTGTGTCCATCGCCTGCACGCCCACCTGCATGACAAAGGCGGGCTATAGCCCGCTGCTGGTTAATAAAAGCAGAACAAGCTCCTCCCACGGAACCCTCCGTTCTTTCCACTTTGGCGGAGCCAACGATGGAGAGAGAGCAAGTCCTTCCTCGCCCCCTCTTGCCTCCTCCTAAGCGTTCACTGTGCTAAAATGTAAAGAGTTGGAGGCTCTAATGGACGAGTCAGTTCCGCTTTCTCTTAACCTAAAACAGGTAGTAGTTTTGCAGTTTTAGGGTTAAATATGTTTTAATATGGTTGGTTCATTGAAGTTTGATGTGACACGCTTCGAGTAACGAAAGAGCATCACGCAAAACTTAATTTGGCATCAGTATACTACGTCAGCGTACAGCTGTAACTGGTGCACTCGCTGATCAAGTACAAGTACCAGATAGACGCTGAGGTCGCACCATGATTACAGCCTTGAGCCTGTTGCACGAGTTGTACATTGAGCCCACTGCCGCGCTTCCCACGCGCTGTAATTTTCTTTATTGATTGATTTAGATTTTTGGTATGACGCACAGCAAGCTTTTGGTTAAAACCACATGTTAATGACTTTACAAAGTAAGAGGTTATTAAACAAATTTCAGTTCATTGTTTAGCTTGTTTTGAGGGTTTCCCCCTGTATTATGTAGCCGTGGTGTAAAAAAACAACCTCCAAATAAAAAAAATAAAAACTATATAGTTTATTGGTGGGCACTAGACTCGAAAATGACATGGACTTTCGGCAATGTGCAGTTTAGACTTGAGGGCCAACAAAGACACCGTTAATTTTTCTCGGTAGTCACCTAACTAATAACCCACACGAATAAAAACGTTGTGGAGCAAGCCTAACCGATGAGTTTTAGAAGTTCAGATTTTGCCACTACACAAGACGCCCATTCAAACACTGCTGCTTTCTTTAAATTTCTTCTCACTCGATTCACGACGATGAAATCATACACGTTACGGTATTTTTTTCATGCTTAGCGTTTAAGCTACTTGTGGCAAAACGCACAAGGGCGGTTAGGCGTTGGCGAGCGAAGCAAACATTTCAAAGAATATATGGATGTCGATTGCCGCATAGTTTTATCTCCGAAATTCCATTCCATGGTTTATGAACTGAAAAATCAAAGGTGTTGGCAACTTTCTGATCAGTTAGGACTTCAAAGTGCGAACGAATCAATAAATAACCAAGTATTGTATCCTGGGGTTCATGATGTCGCCAACAGAGCGCCACATATTACTACACATTGCACTATTCAACTGCAATGCTTATGTTTGCTTTCTTTTGATATGCAGTGAGTCCCCGGATTAAGGTGGCTCCCCAGAACAGCACCACCAGCGTCGGAGGGCAGGTGATGCTCGACTGTGTTGCGGAGGGATTCCCGACCCCCGTCGTCACTTGGCAAAAATTTGGTGAGTCACCAAACTTCATATTATACTTTTTTAAGCTTCGAAAGCGCTTATAGAAATCACTTGCTGATCATTGTATATGTATAAGATTCGCTTTAGTAGAACACTTAAAACTAGCATAGTGCCTAAGAGACATTTTAAAGGGAGGAACATTGGAAGAAGGGTATATGAAAAGAGATTACTATTTGTTTTGACGAGTCATTCACAGCATTTGTTTGTCTTTCTGTGTGCGTCTCTTTTATTGTCCTAAATGTTTGTTTCGCGCTCTTCCTTACAATATGGTCATTTTTTTATCAAGACTCAATAAAACAAAATGCGAAATAGATATCCAACTAAGGGCATGAGGAAAAACAAAACGTTTAAATATACCATTCTCTCAAGAATATATCTGAAAAGACACATGTCCCTAAATATTAGAGCGTGTTTTATTTAATAAAAAAGGAAACTTTGTTTAAAAAAGATGAATCCAATGGACAAAAGGGAACTCCAAGCTTGAAGAAATCGTTGATGCAATTCTCGAACATGCAAGAACAAATCCGAGTGCGTTTAGGCTACTGCGTTACGTGTGTCACAGCGAAAGCAGCTTGGCGCTTGTGTAATTCGCTATCATTGTGGCATCGTTGTCGTTTCTTCACCGCACCCTGAGCACGATTCTGGGAGTATTCACGCTATTTTTGCTTCCGCTCACGAATCCGCTCCCGTGCATCATCCTTACTTCGCCTACTATGAACCTCTTCAGGCCGCCGTAACTCTTCGGACACACTACGAACTTTCAGAGGCTTAGCCATGTACGGCGTGCAAGTTCATCTGCACGGATGGTCGTGCGCATGTTCCGGCACATCACGGTATCGACTACAACGAACGCAATGAAATCAACTCAGTTACGGAGCTTCCCGTAGACGCTGCCCCAACGAGCAGTAACCCCTCCCCTGAGGTCCGCCTTCCGACGTTGGACCATCACCTCCTAGAAATAAGGCCGTAGCGCTCTTCTGCTGACGTCGCAAAGGAAGGCCATCAGGGCGCGCGGCGAAGCGAAGGCAACGCGCGTGGATCGACCGTCGTAACGCGCTTTTAGTCACATACGCGTCTTATTAGCTAAAATGAAAGCTGCACATAGCGACGGGTCTAGAAAACATTTTATTACACGGGTCAAAATATTACACCGCTGAATAATCGGTACGAAGATGGCACGAGGTAAGCGTAGAAGACGTCTATAGAAAAATGTGATTGTTTTTAAGTCGAAAACATTGAGTCACGCAATTATTGCTGTAGGCATGCATATTTTATACAGAAATACGACAAATGGCGAGACGCACGCAGTGATTGGACACAGCAAAACAGATAACAGTTAAAAATCAGGTAGACGTAGTCAACGCGGGCACGGCTCGACAAGTGTCACTTGCGATCATGCAAGCGATGTTATCGCGTGATGGGCCGAATTAAAATTAATGTAATTTCGATCGAATGACAATATGGGGTCGACAAATTAGCTTGCGCCGCTCGTATAATCACTCAAGACAGCTGATCTGATTAAATCTCCTGTCATTTAATGAAAATATATTAACTTTTCCATGTGGCAGGGGTACTAAACTCACTATTTCTCTCTATGGGCTCCAGCTGCCTAAGACAAAATATAACCTATTTTATATGCACAATATTACCATTACCTTAATACAGTTAAGATTCTAGTATAAACGCGATAAAGGCAATAAAATAACATTAGTATAAACAAACACATAAACACAAACAATGCACTTTCAATAATCACACAAACTTGTTATTTACCTTCTAGTAAAAACTAGAATATTACCATGCCATTTTACAAATGTCGACGCAATAGCAAACGGATAACGACGAAGAAAAAATTTTATTCTGTCCCGAGATTTAAAAAAAAAAAATCGACTGCAGCACTTTACTTGCGCCTTACATCACCAAGAAAGCCCGTAAATAAGTTGTTTCTCACCTGTCGATCATATCCATACATCCCACAATATCGATCACGAAAACATTTGAACACGAACTTTCAGCCAGTCTCAGCTAAGATGCTGTTTTCTACCAAGCCGGCCCAGAGAAAACTGTCACCGAGACGCCGAGATTGAACGCTTCTTTTTTCACGCTTTAAATGACGTTTGCAATATTGTGACGGCGCGGTCCGCTTGATCGGGTCGACGCTGTGTCACCCGCTTAGTTTACGCTCTGAACCGCAGGGGGCAGTATTCGGCGCTGGAGGTGGCATTTGCTCCGCCCATTGGCCAAACTCTCCCAATATACGGCTCTTACCTCCCGTCGTTTGATGCGCCATCTAGATTTTCGTTTCAGAACTTTGAGTTCCATAGAGCACGCTGGAACGCCAGCCAAACTCTGTGCTTCCGAAACGTGCTTGTTCCATAGCATACACTGTGGCTACCATATCAGCCGTCCGGCGCGTCGAACGACAGGACGCGAGTCGTGCTGGGTCTGGAAAGGTACTGCGTCCGAGCAAGGTCCATGAGCAGTTGCGGAACTGGCTTAATCTAATGACGTTGGTTTGTGTTTTTAAATAGCGTGAAATGCGTCAATGCACAAGACCCGTGCGCAATACGGTTCCTGGAAGCAAATGGGGGGCAATGCGGTGAAATGAGCGGCCCGGAGAAAGGGTATGGCGTATAAGCCTTTCGATCGCGGCACGTTCGCTCGTTCACGTAATAACGGTTGTCGGTACTTGTAAGAAGCGAAAAGCGTGTGGTTGATCATGTGGCATTATGTGACGCCGGAACGGCGCACCCTCTTTAGACTGACAAAGTGGAAACGCCTGGGTGCTTCTTTTTGTACGCCCGGTCTCCGCCACGCGCTTATTGCCTCTTGGCACCCTCTGGCCTCGCGCGTACGCCGATGCTCACGGAACAGTTTAGCATTACGACAGGCAGAAAAGATGAAATGTATAACCGCGTTTAAGGGACCAAAATGTATCCCGTTGATGCGGACTTCCGTTCTCTTAATTTTCCAAGCAATAAAACAGTTCTGTACAACTTGTTTGTCCTACCAGGCCATCAAAGTTTGTAGAAATGAAGAATTATGAGTAAGAGTAATGAACCGCCTCCGACAACAAAATCGCATTTTACATTCAATGCTGTTAGTGGGACACTTCACGGTTTCGCGCGGTTGATCGCGCTCCACACTGACGCGGGCCATCTGGCTACTCTGCCGAAACATTCCACGGGTCGCTGATAAAAGGATAACAACAAGCAAGAAAGATAACGCTCGCGGTGATGCATGGTAGGATGACATGCATGATCAGTAAAACAGTCCCCTCAGGGCAATCTGGCAGAGCACTGGGATACGTGCCCCCGTCACCCAGAATTTGCACAACCAACAATTCTCGGTGTATAGGCACATAAAACTTCCTCAGAACTTTATGATGGATTCTATATAAGAAAGTAAGGGGAAAGCAAGTGCGTTATTTCTCCGTCACACCAGACAGATGCAGAGTTTTAGCTTATAAACGAATAGCCAGCAAAATGGTAATAATTGTGTGAGTTTGTTTCGAAAATACCTTCACTTGAGAGTGCACTTTGTGTTGTATTGTTCCTTGTCCCTGTTTATTTTGCACTTTTCGTTTAAAGGGATACTTCAACGAAATTTGAAATATTCCCGTCGTGTTCAAAAATAGGTTGAATATGATCCACAATATCCGTAAATGACAATCGCCCGTTTGTATTTTGATCCTGGTGGCTGTATTTTTCGTTATAAACGGCCCACTCTGGCAAGCGCTCGGAGAAGGCCCAGCGCAATCGTGACGTAAGTCGTCTCAAACGAGCAAAGCCAGGCAAAGCTACGGCGAGGCTGACGTCGAGAGGATGGCCTAGTCGGTCCAGCCACCGAAGCGGCTGCTTTTGTATGAATTTTGAGTGACGGGTTAATCTTCTATAATCTTGTAGGGGGACAATAGCGACTTCTGCGACACACAAAAAGGATTCTCGGAAAGAGGGGATTTCCTCCTTCCACCCTTCTCTCGTCGTGGCCGGAGGCGAGACGACTTCCGTCACTAGCTGTCAAGGTTCCTAGACGAGCATTACAAACGAGGCGTTAGCGACATCCACCAGGTGCTCTTTGCTAATCGTTTAATTCGTTTTAAAATTCCTTTTCGAGACTTTTTAACAAGATATTGGTATGTTCCATGTGATACTGCTCTTTTGAACACATATAGACCAAAAAATGAGCGCCGAAATTTCGTTGTAGTATCCCTTAACACGTGGGCATTTCTGTACGGAAGTGAGGTACGAATACACGTTCCCCTCATTTGCAGACAGAGCGGAGATGCTATGCGTTTGCTACACCCTGACTGGTTCCAAAATGCACGGAAGTTCCGTACACTGCAGTTGTTACTTGGTTTAACACGAAACGCCTACGGTAACTCTATGGTGAGCGCCTCGCTAGCTTTACCTTTCATTGAGTCGGTCTGCTCCTAACTGACACCTTAGCGGCTCCGTCGTCCCGCCTCAGCTGCCTCTGTGGTTCACGCCTAAGTGTTGCGTAATTTTTAAATTTTGGTGGAGCACGATGAGCTCTAATGCGCAGCGTGTAGGAAGCACAACCTGTACAGTTTGACTTGTTTCCACTGTTTGCTGCATGTAACGGACCGGCACCATTTTTGGTGCCTCTTTTGGTGTGCTTTCTCTAACCTCGTAATCTTTGTGTAGAGGTTTATGTTCGCCTGAACAGCCAGATTCATTCTAAAGCATTTCAGCTTTGTAACTTTGTATTTGCATTTGTGCGCCATGACTTAATCAAATGTCCAACTCTAATATGGCGTTACATTAGAGACGAATGGATGTATTCAGGGCGTTTTATTTTAATTCGTTGAACATATCTTTATTATTAAGGAGGTGAGAGCTGCGACGAGTGCCGTCTTCATCATGTATTTATCAGGCTCGGCGGACATTGCTACGAAAGAGTAACCACCATAGTAAGTATGCTAATTAGACAAAAAATCCGCTAATTGCCTTTTTAATTTTTGGTTTTAAGGGGATTGTGTAATTGTTGCAATTATTGTGGAAATGTCTATTCGATGCGAAACCAATTAAAGTGATGGGCAAAAGTGCGATGTATATTTTTATTTCAATATTAAATGATAAATGTTCACGTTTTTTTCACCCGACTGAAATATTGCGCTCCGAATGCGCGTCAAAAGCCCCGCCTAACATTGGCGCTTAGATGCGTGTGACAGCCAGCACGTTATCAATTTAGTTTGCGCTTGTCTTGGCAGCGGGCCCCGGGTGCTCTCTGTGGGCTGCTACCAGGCGTCACACCCGCAAAACACTCAACGAGCCAATCTCTGCGATCTACGAAGTCTGCTCAGCCGAATGATGAGGCGGGGAGCATCTGTTTAGACCTCAAAATTAAGTCTGCCTGCGGTGGCATTACGCACAAGTATGACGCTTTGCATTGCGTAATGCCACAGCGCAGACTTTATTCCTAGGTCTAAACGGATGTTCCGCTTCATCATTCGCTGAGCTGATTTCGTAGATCGCAGAGATTTAAGCCTTTTGCAGGGGTTCTTGCGGGTGAGTAAGGACGCGCGAGGCATTTTTTTAAGGACAGGTGGGCGCAGACGACAACAGCGACGATGTGACCGAACCGATTACGCCGTTATCCCGAGCCTCAGTGCAGGCGGGGCTTCCGGCGCGCTTTTAGAGCGCAAATTTTAAGTCGGGTTAGAACGCGCCGTGAAACTCGATAAGTATAATATTGATGACTTACTTCCTCAAATTCTTGCGCTTGGCCTTGTCTCTAATTGTAATTGCCATTCATACTGGAATAACACACCCCTCAAGCTAATCATCAAAAAAATTAATTAACACATTTTAGTTAATACTGGAATTGAACATGGACCCTCAAGCCAATCATCAAAACGTTCGCAAACACAATTTCAGTTAATCAGCGAAATCGCCATGACGATAATTTCCTTATCTAATGTTCGTCGAGCCTATAAATACATGGTGAAGACGTTCGTCCTCTAACTCTCACCTGCTTTCAAAAACAAAAAAATATATATGTATACATATATTTGTTTGATATTAAAATGAACACTTTATATATGCCAATATGTATGAATGTTTATATTTATCTGCTTCTTTGTTATATAAATTCCACGAAATAAAGATATAAAAAGAATGGACAGTTCAGTTGGTTAAGGTGCTGAAAGTAGAGGAAACAATTGTCCTCCAAAGGTCACTGGTTCGCCTGTGGCTCGACGGACTAACTAGTGTTTTGTTTTCTTGATAAACTCGGCGACGACGGCCGGGAGCAATAACGCGATTGATAATGTCACCTGGAGCTTTCGCAAAGGACTTCTATGTGATTTCTCGTGGAGGTCCCCAGTAACAGCTGTCACTGTAAAATAGAGTACCATCGGAGTAATTTATCTCGGAGAATGCGTTTCCACAATCATCAACTTCGAAATTAGGGCTTACGGTGCTCGCTGCTTCGTCGCTGCATAGCCTGCAAGATTTCCTTGATATCTATAATAAATAACTCCATTGTCCCGTATGCATACTTTTCCGTTAGCGTTACGTAAGGAATGGTAAATATACTGCAGCTTTTTGTAATAAAAAATTACAGAGCCTATATTCTAATTACGCATACAAATACCTCTCTAGCAATGCGGAATAGTGGCGATAAAAACGGTGAATCCGATAACTAACATTACAGAATACAGAAAAGTATTTTTTTCTTCTATAAGTATAAAGAAATGTTATTTAAATTGAATCTCACGTTCACGATCCCAAGTCAAAGCAGAAATCATTTAATTCAAGTTAACTGTTTTGCAAATGGTAGCACCTAATTAGTTATCGCATTCAAGTATTGAACGAAATGTAACTTTAAATGACATCCCAAGCAGCCCGACAAATGAGCGCCTTAGACTTGACCACAGATTTTCAATCTAATGTATTTAACATAGGCCAAATAAGGACTAGCTGCTGAAGGAGTTAGTTAGGCCCAACATATTCTCTTTGGCCCTAACTAGCCAGCGGAAATGCCAAGTCTGGCTTTTCTCTCATCACAACATCTTTACCAAGTTGAGGTGTGAGCCAAAGCGTAGTTTCTTTCATTTGCTCGATAACTCAATAATGCGACAACGAAACAGCAGTCGGTGAAGCCTATCTCTGGCACCTGTTTTGGCCCTTTAGGGCAAATATACAAGATTTTGGCCAAAGAGTATCAAGTTTGGAAGCAGGTTGTTATTTGTTTTGTCTTGAATGCCCTAAACATCTAAACTACAACCAAATTTTTACCAAAATATTATATTTCGGACGATGCATTAAAAAAAAATAATGATATAACTACCATATTCATTCCTGTCTTTAGCAAATCGTTCTTAAGGAAGGGACGGCTTTTTAGACTCCATTATTTTTCAGAGTTGTAGCTTAGATCGAACTGATTGCTTCTCCCCATGCAATGCGAGGAAATGTGAACGAGGGAATACGTAGAGTGCGGAAGAACGTGTCAGTTGTATCGTTATTCACTGAATTTCATCCGCAGTTCGCTCTCTTCACGTAAAGCAGAAGTACGGAGCTTGACCACTGCTCAAACGCGTATTTTTCCCGGTTGCCTACGCTCACACTCAGTCGCAGCAGACACCGACTCTCTGCCATTGTGACGACGCTCATTGAAAACAGACTGCATCTTGTAACATTGATCAGCCTAATTTTAATTCGAATACACCTCAATTTCGTTTTGCTTCCGTTTGTAACACCGATACAAGCGTCCCAACGAGTATAGAGTCACCGAGAGGCTGATAACTGTAGTGCGTGATATATTGTCCTCACAGTTCTTTTTATAAATCTTGTTTTCCAGCGATTTTTTTTTTTTTGGATAACGCAGCAATGACATTGGTATTGGGCGTTTATAACATGCTCCGGAACTCGCCATGCTACAAAGTTTCGAAAGCAAACTGAGAAAAAACGTTTTCCAAATTATTGATAGATTGCGCCGAACGTTCGCGTAAAATACTTGTCGGTGAATGCGATATATTAGTTACCAGTACCACTATCTCGTTTTCGCAGTAGTAGACGATGCGTCCATGTGGAGCCCTATATATTTCGCATCACCTTCTAATGAACTGCAACCGAGGCTACGGGCCACGAGGTCCAATCGCGAGTCAGAAAGGAACCTAGTATTACGTTGCTCCAACATAGCATATTCCGTATCACCTTAAAGGCCGAACCACATAGGGCACATTTTCGACGTATTAAGGGCGTTTTGGCTGACATAATCCCGACGTATAGTGGGCGCAGGAACGAGCGGTTCCTCGACGCCTCAAGGTCGCCGTAAATTCGCTCTTATTCGGCGATCTGACCAGGAAGATGTCAGTGCTCCGGGGTATTTCGGCATGCCGTATCCGGAAGCGCGCGGCTCAGTGCCGGCCAATCAGCGTTCGAGTTGACAGCCGGAAGTTGCACGAGGATCGGCTAGCCTAGCTTTGCCGCCCGCTGACTGGCTTGACTCAGCCACCGAAAATGGGCGCTCGCTTGCCGCGTTCGCCGGCTCATCGGCGAACTGTACCAAACTGCTATATCTCTTTCGAACGAGCGATGAACAAGTGAGAGAGAAGAAAAGACAATCTATGTGGCGGGCGATATAAAATAGAACGATAAAAGAAAAGGGTTTTGAGAAGGATCGCGGCCGTCCTCCTGCCGGGACTCGTTAGCAACTTGGCGATTGCAAGGATTGCAAGACAGGCGCTAGCAAGTTAGGCTATCGTGGCTGATTAAAATTCAGTTATTTTTGTCCCCTTGCTGGAGGCGATAATACAGTTGCCGATTTACATTTTGCCTGGTTTCATGAAAAGTGCGAGCCAAACGCGGAGGAGACACCGACAAAAAGCGCCGTGTTTGGTTTGGCAACCTTCCCCTCTTCCCTTCTGTAAAAAAAAAAGAAAAAAGCACGTTAAATGCTTTGATTACGCCCGCTGAAATGCGCGTAAATTCGTCGACAATACGCCCTATGTGGGTCGGCCTTAAGCCCGAACGTAGCCTACGCTTCGATTGAATGGTTTTCAATCAAGCTGCGCGGAAAGTGCATACTGTCACAGCGCTCATCGTTTTTGCGCCTTTGCAATCACAGAATAAACCAATTCGAGGACAATGAATGCGCCGCGATTTTACGCCGTTTCTTTTTTTTTGCGTGATTGGTTTAGCCGGTTACAGCAAACCCACAAAGAAAACGACCGCCATTAGGTTGCACTTTATAAGCTGCTTGATTGGCTCCGTCGGGTTGTAGCGTCGGTCGCGGTCTGCACTAAAGCGAAACGCAGTATTCGCACCTCGAGCCCGCCGCTCGCCCTCTCGCGGACGAACGAAGAACCGGTGGAGTGGGGACGGCGGCGGAGACGGTGACAGGGAATTATCGGCCTCAGTTACGCCGTTACCGCACGGTTCTGGTAGGAGTGTTCGTGCACAATGCCGTTCTAACGAGGAAAAAGCGAGTGCGTCAATATATGAATCGTTGTGTTCCGCTTTCCAACTTTTAAACGTCGGCATGCTCATTTTCTTTACCCCCTTCGACATCTCAGTCGCCTGTGACAATCTCCTGGCCTGACTGCTTCGTATTTGTAGCCAAATAAATTGATATTAGCGCATTGACCAGCGTCAGTGAGCAGCAGCGTCAGAAATCCTAGATAATCTATCCCCGTCTCTTCCGCCATTTCGGAACTACCACCCCGCCACCTATAGGGCGTTGGAGTTGCAAATAGTTCTCACGTCTTGGCGACACTGATGGAAACGTTGGTACAATCTACCGCGTTGTTTCCTGACTGGTTTCACGATTGGTCTAGGGACGCGTGTGTGTGTGTGTGTGTGTGTGTGTGTGTGTGTGTGTGTGCGTGCGTGTGCGTGTGTGTGTGTGTGTGTGTGTGTGTGTGTGTGTGTGCGTGTGCGTGCGTGCGTGCGTGCGCGTGTGTGTGTGTGTGCGGGTGTGTGTGTGTGTGTGTGTGTGTGTGTGGGTGTGTGTGTGTGCGTGTGTGTGTGTGTGTGCGTGCGTGTGTGTGCGTGTGTGTGCGTGCGTGTGTGTGTGTGTGTGTGTGTGTGTGCGCGTGCGTGTGTGTGTGTGCGTGTGTGTGCGTTTGCGTGTAGTGTGTGTGTGGTGCGTGCGCGCCGTGCGCTTTATTCCGTCGTATCGGCCGAGACGAAGTATACAGTTTTGCCACTCTGTCATTGGAGTCTTTGAGGGGGCGGCCGTACTCGTAAATTCAAGAAGAAAAAAAATTAAAACTAGCCAAGAAAGGAACGACGACATATCGAAGAAAGAAACGTAGAGCCAGCATCGTCTATCGCACAACCACCCCCATTAGGTTTTTGGGGACTCGATCGATTCCAGCTGAGTCGTCGGAACCACCGTCATAAAGATAGGCCGGGCTTGTATCGCAGTGAGCACACTGGCCGAGCAAATAGTGCCGAGGCACAATATACCCGACAGGAAATAAGCAGAATAATTCTTAGATATAGTTTTTTGTTTTGTAGATCTTTTTATTCACAACGTTATTTGGGAAAGGAAGAAAGGAGAGGGCCTCGTATATGTTATGGCTTTTCTAAGTTCAGAACATTGTCAGCATTTTACAAGTTGCTCGAGCAATAATTTTTTTAGGGAAATTGCCCCACGGAGAAAAGATTTTGTAAAATGTCGGGGTTGCAAACCTCAAAGTCAAAGAGCTTGCTTATTTTTAATATATAATAATAAAAACGGTTGCTGTATATGTGACTACATTTCTATTGTTTAATACACTTACCTTGAGTACTGTATTCCTTGACATCTACTCTCCTGTTAATACTTAACTATTTGTAATTTGTAATAATATTATAGCAAACTTTTCAACGGGCGATGGTCCCAAGACAATATACAAAGAGATAGGTTTTATTATCTGTTTTGTAATAACACCTTTTCTATCAAAATGTTAGACTGATTACTATAATTAATTTTGAACGTTTTCCTTAGTAGTAGGGTATTTGTAGAATTAATGCATCGCTTTATTAGATTCCTATGTCAGTGACAACTTTAATAGGTCCGAACGTGGAAAACAAGTTTCTCAATAAAATAAATTCTTAAAAAAGCAATTTCTAGTAATAAATGAACTATTTTATTAAAAGCTCCACAAAACAATCTGGATGAAAATGCAGCCTTACCAGATTAATTTCAAAGTGTGTATAGTGACTATGTATAGCCAGCTATCAACCCTGTGCTTACAAAAGTCCCACGCGCAGAGTTGCTTCCATTAATTTTATTTCACGCAGTTCATCAGGCAAAAAACGCTTTCATTGCTTTTGACAGCAAGAGGTTTCCGTAATGGAAACTAGTTTTCGTAAGTTTATTTCATCCACTACAAAACAAAATATCTAGCTGATGCAGGGCAATGGACCTTTTTCACATACCGACGGCACCAGGCGGTGGCTGCACGAACTAAAATCGAGGAAGGGACCTACCTGCGCTACCAATCGATAATGGGAGCTACGCTACCAGTTGCTTCGTTCTCTGAGCAGCGGGGCCGTCCCCAACGCGACTTCCAGTGGAGGCATCCGTGGCGTCCACTTAAACGTCGTTATTCTTTCCGTCCGCTTTCTTTTTTGCGTAACACAATTATATGGCATGCTGCAATTACGTTTTCTACTCGCTGATCCACAACCTCCTTCCGAATTTCCTCGATTTTTCGTGCAGACTTCCGCCGCTTGCATCGGGCGCTCGCGCGTGCGCGAACGCTTCTCGGAAAAGGTCCATTCTGTTGCAAAACGCACTCTGTTCTCTTGTATACTTGTCTTTACACTATCCTAAGCTAGAACTCCATATAATGAGAAAAATTTGCCTACAACAACTTGTCAGGGAGTCAGGGGTCTAAGTTTCAGTATCTTTCATTTGTTTTCATTCATTTGTGTTTTTGCCTGTGAACGTTTTTGACCAGTAGGGAATATCGAACAGTGGAAGTATCTTCTAATACCTTATTGGCCTGAGAAGGACGCGAAAAGGACGCCTCAAGTAAAAAGTAAAAACAACCTCCAGGCGTTATTTATTCGTTGCACAAACGCAACGCGGAATTTCAGAAAAATATTGGTGCAGCCACTGAAACAATTCAAAGATAAGAGAAGGTATGAAAATGCACTCGCAGTAAATCATGACTAAATTGACTCTTAAAGCGCGCACGCACACAAATACGCACCCGCACACGCACGCGTCAAACACACGTACGCACACGCGCGCACGCACAGACACAGACACGATACAAGTACACACACATAATACATATATATATATATATATATATATATATATATATATATATATATATATATATATATACAAACAGGATTCTAGAAAAACACCGAAACAGTAGTTGTTGGAGAAAGTAAAAACCGATACCCCAAAATATGGCACGCATTTATCTCGAGCCTACTTGAAGTCTTGACTTATGGGCGACTAAAAATGTTTACTCAAGCTCCTAGAGAAAAAGTAGCATACGATAAAGCCAAGGGCAGAGCTGACAGGATGAATTCAGTGATCGCAGGCACCTGCTTCGGACAGGTGCCATATATTACCCATAGGAGAAGAGAAGGGGAAAGGGAAGTAAGAAGAGGGAGAGAAGGCAGGAGTTGACGAGGAGGTTACAAATCTGCCAAGGCCTAGGCAACTCTTGGCAGATTTGTAATAATTCTTCCTCAACGAGGCGCAATACTGTTTATCACCGAGCGAGTGGTGGGGTAGGGAACCTGTCTTTTGAATATAGTGCAGCCGACGTAGTCGCCATCAGAGCTGCCCGATGTTCATTTAAGAAGCGCGGCAGTATTTAGAGATCAGACCTGTTGAGAATGTGTCAAAGTTGCCGCTCCGTAATTATTTTTTTGTGTTTTACAAAATGACACGCTATTTATTGTCGTAAACTTTGGTGTTAAATTGTTTGTTATTTGTACTTGAAAATAGGTTGTTTTAATTTTATTTTAGGTATGCAGTTGAGACTGTTTTAAAGCCGCTAATTTATGTCAGTTTAGTTATTTCTGTTTATACTGTGCGTAATTTAAAGACAGTTTCTGGGAATTAAAGAGCAATAAAAGCTACGCTTCGAAGAGACGATAAAGCTACGCTGATGAGCGGCTGAGGCAAGAGTAGCGGCGTAACCTTCGGGTACTGGTACGTGCAGTTTACTGATTGCGCGATTTGGTCACACAAGTTTTATAAGCGTGCACCATGCAAGGGGGCGTGCTGAATGATCAACTCCGACGGCAGCTGAAATTTAGCACTGTCTGCTCGAAGATGACACTCCTTTGCCCAATGTGGCTTCGGCAGCAATTAACTCACTAAAGACGTGATGCATAATAATCAAATATCGGTTTCAATAATGGTCTTGACGTTTTTTATGCTATTCTTTTGGTCCGATATGTTATGTCCTAAGTGGCATCATCGGCATTTATTTTTCTTTTCTTATCCTCAAGACCTACAAAACTTCTGAACAATTGTCATATTTCTCGAGTGCGGTAAAATTTCCTGCAAATATGCATATTTAAGCAGAAATACTTACTTGGTTGATTCTAAACTGCAAATGTTGTTAAATTGCCCAATTCTCCTATCTTGGAAGCGGTAACTCGACCCCTTTACACTGCAGAATGTTTTATCTAGTTGTTCACACGAAAATCAACCTGTTTATAAGTGTTTTCACGTAGAGCCGTCCAGTGAAATGGACATTCGTAGAAAAGGCTCTCAGAATGCCAGGTGATGAATCTTAAGGACCGCCGTTCAAACGAAAACAATCCCTGCAGCTCTTGTGTAACCTTTCAGAAAAAAATTTCTTCAGGCAACCAAGAAAAAAAAAAGTAAGAATAATTTGTGCCCCTCATTTTCCGACTTTCATATCTTTATTATCATATTTTCACGCATAAAATGTATCACCCAGTTGTACTGCATCAGTCAAATAAACCCTCTTCGAATTTTCAAGCCATCTTGTAGCTGTTGCACAATTTATCCGTGTCCTTCATTATTTGGACGCGTCTTTTGAAGTTTAATAAGGCCGGAGGGTCGCGTCAACGTTCGGTGTGAACTGAACTCACCATTTTCCAGCCGTCTTGCATAGCAGTGACTGACGGCTAAACAACAGAACGACGCGTGACTCTCGAATGCTTTGACCATTTATTGGCGAATAATTCATAGGGGATGAGCGAACACCAGAGGTGTTACAAGTTTGAGAGTGAAGCTCCCTAATAATTAGACTATGGCGGTTCTTCGACCCAACGAGGTTATTAAGCGCGCAACCAGATTCGGCATGAGACAACTTCTAACATTAGTTTCCCTGCAAGCTCTGAGGAGAGCGCACATCTTTTTTTTGTTATAGTTCTGATCATCTAACATGTTACATCCGAAATTATATTGGTGTCTGCTAATCAAGATCACTATTTCTAGTCGACCTCACTGAATCGGATATCTGCATTAATATTTCAACACAGCCAATCATTTGTAATTGTACTTAGTGCATATGTAGGAGTGATTACAATATATCTACGAACCCAACCTGGGCCGAATAAATGCTAACTTTAACCGCACATTGCTGCATTTATATTTGCACTGTATAAGCTTTTTTATATATGTTTATAACACGGATGCTTTTTATGTCCCTTGATAAGGTACCATTCACTTAAATGTAACATATCGGTTCTAATCCAGTGCTGCGAAGATTTCAGGCGTACTATTTATGAGAGAGTGGGAACTTCCACGACTGTTGTTCTGCTGCCGCCAGCAATTATGAATATGTATTTGTATCGCCCGAACACCAGACATTTGTAGACAAATTACGACAAATTAATGAAAATTCTAAGTTTCTGCGTCGGCCTTACAGTGAAATTATCTGTTGTGGCCGACATTGAGCGATACTCCGTCTCACTTTAAGTTCGACAGCAGCCGACACTACGACCGTGTAGAGTCAAGCAAGGCGAGACAAAAGCGCGTTGTCATGCCGTTCATTGGCTTTGTGTGCTTGCCAACACCAACTAAACAAATCAGGAGAGAAAATTCGCCACGATCCAGCGCTTTTCAAGGCGAAAGTATTCCTTGTTCCATTACGCGAAAATGCGTCGGCGTTTTGCCCGAACGATGGTCACAAAAATACATTATCGAGCACGCGCCGCTCAAGGTCACAACGGAAGCGCCTCAAAAATAAAACAAAGAAAAGCAAAGCAACGCAGATGCTGCTGTCACTGGAAGGCGGCAGGGCTCACAAAATCAAAGCGGACGCGCCTCAGAAATAAACCACAAAGAAAGCACAGCAACGCGGATGCCACGGAACCCGTTGCCAGAAGCCGGCGGGGTTCGCCGCGATTGCGCAGAGGGGAGCCTGATGTCACAGCAGGGGCGCCGCGTGAAAAAGGGAAGACGGGGCGCGTTGCTTGCTGGAATTCGCGCGTAAGAATGCTTCCGCGTTCTTACACGTAAGCAGTCTTATAGTGTCTCTGCCGAATTTTTTCTTTGTACGTGAGTGGCTTACCAGATAGTGGTCAAAACACAAAGATAGCAAGCGCCGTGATTACGCACTTTTGGTGCTGCTGGATTAGCTAAAGTGGAAATAAAAGAGCTTCCTACATTCTTTAAAGCGCCGACTACGTGACGGTGCAAGTGTGAGGAAGCGAATGGTGGCGCACGGCAAATGACTGAACTGAATTACTCCATCTGGTCACAGCATGATGTGCTTCGTCCTCTGTATTGGTTGTGGTTGCTTGTAAAAAGAAATATCGAGGGACTTATGGATATGCTCTATAGATTCGTAGGGCCGGCTGCGGTGGGAGTGAATGTGAAATGTGTAAAGTGTACTGTATATACTGTATGAAGTGTCATATAATTATTATTTTTTCTTTTTTATAAAATGATTATGTTTCACATTAATGTTAAAAAACGTATCGCACATTACTGGGCAATTATTCTATTGCACACGCGAAACGTTCTTGCACCACGTGACATCAGGTCACGTGACGTCAATAGCCCCGCTAAATTTAGCGGGGTAACTGAATTGGTTTAGGTCGTGGGATGTTAATTTTCCCACCATATTTAGAGGAGAAACAAAATGGCCCTATAAAATTATCGTCCCGTGACAAATACACGAAATCAGTTTCCCGCTAAGTTTAGCGTGGAAATTGACGTAACGTGACGTCATTTCCACGCTAAGCGTAACGGGTGAAACTGATTTGGTGTGTTGGTCGGGGGACGATAATTTTTCCCACTAAATTTACCGGGAAATTGAGGTCAGGTGACCTGATGTCACGTGATCTATACACAATTCAACTCTCCGCTAAATTTAGCGGGAAAATGAATTGGTGTGTAGGTCTGTGACGACCCATAACGCAACACTGCGCGAGTTGCATTATCGGACGTCACAGACCTATACACAAATTCAACTTCCCGCTAAATTTGGCGGGGAACTGAATTGGGGCGTGGGTCCTGACGTCCCACAATGCAACACTCGCGCGTTGCGTTATGGAACATCACGGGCCACGGCTTCACCGAAATACGCAGCAACTACCCAAAAAACACTGCACGTTAAAAATATCAGATATATTCTTATTTGGGGGGAATTCTCGGCTAGATCAAAATCTCGGCGCCGAAGGTAGCGAACCCACCATTTGAACCTCCTCAACTCAACAGAGATTCGCATAAAATGGAGACAGAAATAAACCTACCTTATACGTGACCAGGTACAAACATTTCCACGCGAATGACGCAATCAAAGCGGCTGCGTATGACTGGCGCAGGCACCATTACGCGCTTCTGACTTTTTCTGTCTTCTTTAAACGTTCATGCTGCTTTTGGGCTGCCCAAATACAAAAGGAAAAAACAAAACTATAAAGAGAAAGTGTTTTCGTTTTACGTCAACTTAAGAGGCTCATTTTCTCCCCACACCTTTGGATCACCCGGAAACCATTGCATCAAAGAAAACGCTTTTTCGCCTACGTCGTTCTACGTAGAAAGCGAAAGAAAAACAAAAACATGGTCTGGTGTTGAAAGCAGTTGCGAAACGATACGGCAAAGCGAGGTGCGTATCCTGAAGGAAAAGCGTTCAACTATCGCCGTAACTTCAACCGGTCTATTTAGTTTCCATCATTCGTGTGTATTTCGTTCGCATTTAACCAGGAACAGAAGAGTGCACTTACTGTCATGTAATGGACAACTCCATCCGATTCAGGTTACTCCGTATTGTTACTTTTTCTCCAGCTAATGTAAACTGGAGTCGGCATGCCGGCATGCACTTTTCGGGGGTGCATTACGCTGAAACATAAAATTAAGGAAATAAATAATTGTGATTTTACACCAGATAGTAATTGCAACAGGTTCCAACCCACAAAACGAAAGATTGCTTATTTTTAAGGTTTGTGTCATTATCTATATTTGTTCAATTTATTTACTGCCTATTTGTTTTGGCTTGTTTATTTGTAAATATATATTTGTTTGAAGAATACTGGTCTATGCACTCTCCTAATTCAGTTCAACCGACAGAAATGGCACTTTTATAATCAAATTGTGTTACTAAATAAAACTGATATTGATTCCGTCAAAATTAGTTTTATTGACCATATTGTGACAGACAAGATTCGAATATACATAGAATACCCGAGACTGTGGTAAAAGCCGGAAAACTTGGTTGGAGAAGAAAGACAGGGAAAAGAACGTCTCTCTGTCTTTCTTCTTCGACCAAGACTTCCCAGCTTTGCCACAGTCTCGGGTATTCTACATCATGATCGACATCCACCAGCTCGCCTGCACTCTCACCGTTTTTTCATTGAAGCTTCGAGTATTTTTTTGTTTACAGCCAGAAAAAATATTTTTATAAAACAGATAAATAGCGGTTCAAAGGTGAACACTCCAGAAAATACGTGAGATTCCAGGATTATCCTTTGTGTACAACATCGTTTTAGAAAGATTAAAAATCTGATAGAAGTTAAACCAGATTGCGATTTTTCATCGCTCTGTGTACCCTGTGCACCCTGTGTACAGTCACCCATGATGAAGGAGCCGAGCCGGCTTTGAAACGTCTGGCCCATTGAAAGAGATTGGTTCGAGTCTACAAAGTACCCTGTCTTATTACTTACCTAACCAGGCGGAGTTCCGCCGAAATGTTTCCTTTTAACTCTGCGTACCTTCGCCTATTGGGACTTGAGTTTTTGAATCAACAAATTGTAGCATGACTGAAGCTTGAAATTGTTTATATATTCATTATTAACAAAATCATAGTGCTGAAAAATAACCACAATGCATGTTCTATTATTTTGAAAAGAATATTTATTTATATCCTTCAGGCACAATCACTCTAATTCTTTAAATACGCTGATGACTGTCTTAATATATCCTCAGTGTCTGCGATTCCTTTTTTTTTTCACGCGGAACGTATGTTTATTTTATTTTCTTGTAAAATAGCAGAGGTGTTTACACATGGGTTTAAACGCGACGAAATTCGGTTTGATAGAAACTCGGCAGTCTGAGCCATTTCGCAGAAACGGCACAGGCTGCCAAGCTTAAAGTTATATTTCTCCAATGCATTCGGGCGTTGACGAAGAGACGACACATTAAATCACAAGCGTATTTTAAAAAAAACAAAAAAACATGATTTTTTAGTTAGGGTTATGATTTAAAAGGAACAAGGTAGCAGAAGGTCTGAAGCATCGCTGGGGTCGCGGCGTTCAAATACTAAAAAAACATCCGCTTTTCCATCCACCACTGCCGAAAGCATGAAGCGGTTCTAAAGTAGCCAACCCTGGAACTACCGTTTTCCATGAGTGTCGATTGTGACACTGTAGAAAAACAAAAAATTTAGTTACCAAAATGTATTAGGAAAAGACCATGGTTTGAGACGTGTTCGAAGCGTCGCGGTTGTAATGCATCGTTGCAGAATTGTGTATTATGTATTTTTGTTTTGTAGTTCTACACGAATAATTCCACAATAAAAAATGGCTTGCGCGCCTGTTTGTGTGTGTGTGTGCGTGCGCGTGCGTGCGTGCGTGCGTGCGTGCGTGTATGCGTGCGCGCGCCTGTGTTCGTGTGCGCGTGCGTGTGCGTGTGTGTGTCAAAACTTTGTTGCTAAAAGGACTCCGAGTCCGGCTTTAAGAATTGGGTTTGATGATCTTTATCATTCGGGGCTCTTGAGTATCTACTCGATGTGAGCGACCAGGGCACTTTTGAAGGAGAAAATGAGCGGCACCGGGGGATTGAGCCTCTCCACCAGTGTCCCGGGGCGCTGATGAGGGGGAGCAAGGCGAGAGCAAAGGAGCGTGAGGGGAAGAAGGAGAGGCATTCACACGGGAGGTGAGGGGTATTTGGAAAGGCCCGTCAGAGGGGGCAAGCGGGCGCACAGGGAGGGATCTGTAATAGTGAAGCAGGGGGGGGGGGTGAGGACGGAAGAGGTTTGAGCTTGGCGCCATAAGGTGCCTTCTAACCAAGATAAGGATGGATAGGGAGAAGGAAAGATTCTTTAATATTCCCGTAAGCATGAGAGAGGCTTCCTGTCGCTGAGCACGGTTTTAAATTAGATCCTCCAGAGGGTCATACCGACTCAATCCGGCACAAGTGGGTCCTGGTAGCGTGTCGCAGGCAGAGGCGTGGGCCGCCTCATTGCCCTGATTGCCCAAGCGGTCCGGAGTCCACTGGAGGCTGGAGGGTCACCTCGAGGCTAAGACGGTTGGCCAGAAATTTGTGGAGACAAGCAAATATTTTAGGGGGAAGGTGACGTCTTAGAATGCCCGACAAGCCACCTCACTGTCCCTTCAGATTAGTATTTGGTTTTTGAGACGTGTGTGGAATGTGATAGTTTCGGCTATGACTAAGGTTTCAGCGTATGTGGATAGATTTATATTAATGTGAGATTTATAAAAGATGGGGAGTAAGTGGCGTGAACGACGGTGCAAGTTGTAGCCCGGAGGAAAGAGTGGAAGCTTCCACGTAATATGTGGTGGTAGAGTATGGGGAAGGGGTGTTATGGGGGATACGAGCGGCCTTGTCGGTACGTCTGCCTCCGTTCCTTTCTGGGTTCATATTACTGGGAATAGGGAGTACGTGGCGCGTGGAAGGGTAAGCCCTAAAGACGTCTGAGTGTTGGGGTGCGGGACGTCGTGGTCAAGGGACTGCAGCATGAGGCGGCTTGGCTCTGGTGCCCGAAGGCGATCTACCTGACCCTGCAAATGGATGCCGTTGCGTTCTTGGATTGTATTAAAGAGCGATATTGCATGTTTTACTGAGAATTTGTTTGCATATTTTAATGGCACTCTCTACACCACTATCCTCCATCATTTTTGCGGACGGTATATCTTACGTGAACGTGAACTACTGGGTGAAACAAGGAGACGGCAGGCTTTCTTTAAATCGACCGGAAAATTCGGTTTCTTAACCTATCGCGCTACGACTTTGTGCAGCGTTGCCCACAGATGGTGCATTTTTTTTTGTAAAATTTGCAAAGAGCGAACTTACCTGAGGAAAAAGTAAAGAAAGAAAAAGGCTTAGCTCCTATGGAAACGCAGCGACGCCACTGGTCTGCAAACAACACGGCGCCGTTTCGCACGGGAGACAAGAGATGGCGCAAGCGGTCGCGACGCCAACTGCCGCCAACGAACGAGCAGACGACGCCGAGAGCCGGCGTGTTCAGCAGACAAGTAACTGCAGTTCCTTGTTGTTACCGCTCCTGTTTTTGTTTGTGCGACCGTCGCCGCCTGCGGAACGCGAGCCGCTTTTGAGTCGAAAGGATCGTCTGCTAAAGTGCCGGCTCTCGGCGCCGTATGCTCGTTCGTTGGCGGCGTTCATTGCGCCATCTCTTGTCTCCCGTGCGAAACGGCGCCGTGTTGTTTGAAGACCGGTGGCGTCGCTGCGTTTCCATAGGAGCTAAGCCTTTTTCTTTCTTTACTTTTTCCTCAGGTAAGTTCGTTCTTTGCAAATTTTACAAAAAAAAATGCACCATCTGTGGGCAACGCTGCACAAAGTCGTAGCGCGATAGGTTAAGAAACCGAATTTTCCGGTCGATTTAAAGAGCCTGCCGTCTCCTTGTTTCACCCAGTAGGTATCAAACACAGTAACTTGCTCAGTTTGCTTTTGAGGTTAACTGGCAGAGCTCTAAGGGTGCTCACTCTTTTCTGCTTTAAGAAAATACGTTTGAAAAGAAAAGCTTCTCAGGCTTGATTAATCGAAGCTTTTTATCTTCCCGCGTTCGAAGGATAAACACGTTATCTACTAAACATTTAGTGGTGAGTAACCCTGTGATTCCTTGAAAAATTATTATTTACACATTTATTTAATCAAAGTTCGACTCCCTTTAACACTCACTGTGAATAATTAATAAAAAAGATGGCACACTAAGGAATAGGCTTCCTACATTGCTTACTGAGCATGCATTGCCACGTGTCCTTACCAACGTTTAGTTTTAAGCACCAGATACTTCGTGAGCGTCCGCGAAGCGGAACTTTCGAGGCAGTCCGTCTGCGCTCCAATTTTTCTGAAGTGTCGTCCTCAAGACGACTCCATCCACACTGTTTCTCTGATCAAATCCCTTTTAAAAGCAACCTACCGTATCGAAATTCGTATCTACTTCCTTGTGTCAAAGAAACTTTCTTGTGCCTGCAGCATCGCATTCCACGTAAAAAAATTCCCACGATGTGCATGAAAAAAAAAAAAAATACCACCACACTTGATGTTTTAGTTATAATCAAGATGCTATCTCGCCGTTCTCAGTTTATATACTCAACTTATTTTAAACATATTGATGCACTCGCCAGTACATGGGAAAGACTGCGGTGTATTTCGTATAAAATAAATTTTATATAGAAAATAGTATAACTTGTAATATGTTTCGTTACATACTTTGAGAATCATGCTATTAATATTATTGGGAGTGGAAACGTCCTTCATCATTGCGGCAACAAGTTCAAGATATAGCAAGTTTTCCCTAACACCGAATTCAAAAGTATACCGAAAATAAAAAAAGAACTTGTTTCTAAGGTTTAAATTCGTGTCAATATTGTATTATTTTTGCCTGTCCATTAGTCTTTAAGGAAATATAAAAATGACTAATTTTTCGCTTCAAATGAATCTTTCGAGACTGTTTGCTGGGGGCCGGGGAAGGGGTGCGAATTACCAAAAATGCTGGAAACAACAAAAACATGAATCGTCTTTATTTTTAGATGTCCTTTAAAACGCACCATGCCAAGATCCACTCGGCAAGAAATTACCCAAGAAACGCGCGATCCGTGCCATATTCTAATGGCGTAACACTGTCAGTAAAAAAAACGGTTGATTTTCCCATTGAGATTTTATGGTAATTCGAAGTTGCTAGTGCTCGCACTTATCAATGGCTATAATCTAAATAAACGAACAAAAAATACTTTTTTTCTTAAGTAAAACACGTTGTGCTGTGCCGCTAGAAAATTATGAAAGTAGTTCTAACGAAAGTATTGTAATTCTAAGGACCAAAATAGAACAACGATCGATCGTTTGTTCCTGCTAAATTTGTCGCGCACTTTGGAATTTGGGACATATGAGTGTTGTAATCTAGGCACCAAGTGTCCTAGTGAAAGTTGTGAATTGGTCTTCAAAACCTTATTCAGGCGTCAGTCTAAACTTGTGATTCTGGTTTCACATTAATCTGAGGGTTAGAACCACGGGCTTATATTTATGAGAGATCGCAAAAGCAAAACCTACCGACGGCAAGTACCTTAGGCCGGGATCACATTGAAAATACATTATACAAAAGAGAGTTTGCAAACACGAGTTACTGCGATATCTGTGGTTCGTATGCCGCATGCCAAGTTTCTCCTGGCACTGGCTTCCATCCGGAATTCAAAGCATGGATATCGTAGTGACTCGCGTATGAATCGGTTTGCAGACTATATTTTTTCTTTGTATAATGTATAAGAAGTGTTACGCCGGCTTTAGGGTTCTAATTTTCCCCCAAAGTACATAATAACTTTAACATAATCAAAGTTATATACATAACTATACTTCGTTTCACCTTCCGTCCAGACGCAGCGGATGCTACGAGGGAACAGGACCAATCAAGCAGCGTCAAAAGTGCAAATCACTAGGCTTGTTCTGTTTATGATTGGTTCAGCGATGAAAAACACAGACAGAAACATTACGAACACCATGATGGTGCCCTTTTGACGCTGTCTGATTCGTCATATAATCTCGTAGCATCGGCTGCGTCTGGACGGGAAGGTGAAACGAAGTATAATGGTGGGCCTATTCTGAAGGGTAGGTGCTTTCACGTTTTTTTTACAGAAGACAAGACTGTGCACCGAATAAAATCTGTCAATAACATAACATCGGCGAAAGCGAAAGTTCACACAAAAAGCGTCATGTGCAACACTTTTCATAGATAGCTATCATTCACATTTTTATCCCTCCCTTCATTTTTTGTTGTGGCAGCCATTCAACCAACTTCTCATATATTTTTTTTCGTTCCTTCTATCCGCTCCTACATTTCATTTATCCCGAAATGACAACGCAACACGCGTCCACCTCCTCATGTCATTTTTTTCTTATTTTCTCTTTGTGTGCATCTGACGTCACAGCGGAGGAAAGCGGAAGTGGCGGAAGTGGCTTCGAGGACCTCCGGCTCAACTTCCGGTCCTACGTGCTTCCGAACGGAAGCCTGTGGATCGGCGATGCGGAAGAATTTGACGAGGGCCTCTTGCGATGCCGCGCCCACAACGACATTGGCGCCCCTGTCAGCAGAGAGGTGTCGCTCCATATACGAGGTAAAACTACACATAAATCTACAGGGGTTTTTGTTGGACACAAATGAACTAGAAAAAGGCCGCGCGATGCTTCCATCACCGAGCACGACGTGAACATTCGCCATGTTACCTGGTTGTCTCCATTTGGTTGTCTAATGATATATCAGGGCTTGACGTTCGTCGAGGCTATCTCAGTAGATTGCAATGGTTGGAAATCAGTTGCATCGCTGTGAAAGTACACATGAGAATATTCAAGAGTGTTCAGGGGTGTATACACGGGACATGAAACTGCGTAGTTTGAGCTTATATTCTTCCACACTCCTTGCTGCTGATTTTGTTTTTATTGGTTTGGGGGGGGGGGGCGTTTTTATCTGATAATACTTTAAACTCACTGGTTTCGAAGTCAGTAATGGAATGTTGGGGAATCGCCAAATTCGCCGCGTTTAAGATAGCGATGAGGATTGACGCCTTACGATAAAAGTCGACGGCCCTTTGCAGCTAAAACAGAAAGCTGTCGCGGCAGGTTCGTTTACCAGGTTTTTCCGACGAATCACCTATTTACCGCGCATTGCGATCTAAAACCGAAATCGTGAATGCAGGTTCAAAAACAAGCGATGGAAATCTCGAAAAGTTGCCACTTATCATCTGCTGAAAACCACATTATACTCATCGGGTTAAATGCGCACTGAACTTGAATAATCTTGGATTATTCCCGGTCAAAATATCTCTTCTTTTTTTTGCGGAAGTTAAATGGGTAGATAATTACCAGCCTGCGCGTTGAACAACCACCTACAATATTCCGTTCCTGAATATGTGGGCTTGAAATTGGATGTGTCGAAAAAGATATGGTTACTCGTCAGTCGATTTGTAGTCTTTTAGCTCAGTCGTTTCTCGTTAATATGAGCCCGTTATATGGATAGCCCACTATATGAACACAATTTCCAGAGAAAACTAGGAAAACACGGCATTTTTTGTCTGGTTATATGAAGATCTCACATTATGAATGACATTTTAGGAGGAACGTAGATATCCCCATGGAGACAGAGACACCACTGTATCGGCCAGCGAACCGTTTTGTTATCTATGTGGCAAAACGGTTTTGGCCGGTTTCAAACGCCAAAATTTCCGATGTGAGCATGCCAATAAAGGGCCTATGTGGACACTTTCCTGCGGAACACGCAGGTAGCCAATCACCGCGCAATACTCATAATACAATCAGACACGATTTTTTCAGGCTGGTGGAAATTATGAGCAAGCCAAAACGTTGCACACTCATTAACCCCGCGCAAAAAGTAGCAGTTAAGGACAGACGAAAGCATCCTGAACGTGGTTATTCACAGCGATCCTCCAGCTAGCTCCGCCGCGATTCGATATGTTAATCAGTTTGAGCCACAAGGTCCGTTCGGGCAATTGAAAGGATTTATTTGCATGTATTTGTGGGCCTCGTCGGCCACCATTTTCCTACATCAAAGATTTTAAAAAAATCGCATATGACACTATATTCAGAAACTTTTACCTGTCCTCACCGCTAAGCGCTGCATTTGGCGGGACACGTAGCTTTCTGCGATGCTTAGTTTATTTGAGCGGTTAATTTAAACACTGAATATTTTCTGGGACACCCCGTACTTTGAAAAGCTACAATTAAGCGCTTACTCACTCCTTCTTTTTTTCCTTTTTTTTTAGAGGTTTATTATTTAGCTCATTTTTTGTGGGCATACACTTGTTTTTCTTTCTAGAAATTTAGGATCTAAAATAGCACGAAGAGCCTAAGAGCCAAAGTTGACCTCCTTCGACCAGAATATGAGTGTCCTGAACCTGATTCACCAAACAAGTGCCAAAGTTAGGCTTCAGTTCTGGTACAGTTTGTCATAGGGCATCTTTGAACTACATTGCCAAGAAAGTTTAAAGCTTCGTTGCTTATCCTTCGGTTCAGACCATGAAGCCTTGACACAAGTCTAGCATCTTGAGAATTCTGTGGCGAGCCAGAAAAAGGCAAAGAGACGCTAAAAAAACGTGATTTCGGTGCCTACTGATCTGTGGAGCAGAACCGTATTACGGCCGAGTTAGGTCCCTAGGATCGCCGAGCTTGTGCAAAGTTAGGCGTTTTTTTTTCTTTTTTCTTTTGCGTGCTATTCGGGGCGCGAATAGTTTCTGAGGCGTACCCAAGACGAACGCCCTCTTCTCGCAGAGCCTCCCCAGTTCAAGGGCGGTTCAAGGTGCTGTACGTGCGGCGGGGGAGACCTTCCAGGCGCAGTGCTCCACGTCGGTCCGGAGACGCTCCGATCACTTTCGCCTGGGAGAAGAACTACCGACCCCTGAACTGCTCCAGGTGATGACTGCATCGCTTTCTGATCATGCCCGCCTCGCTAGCCACTCCTGGGCTAATTGCCGTAATCCTCCCTGGATCGTCCCGAGTCTACTCCGAGACGGAAGAGGAAAGCGAGATTGCGATTTGTTTATCCCTGGGATCTTCGAACATACCATCATTACTGAGGTTTTCCCGTGCGATTAACGCGACATATAATAATATTTTATGAATATATGTATCTTCTTTAGTGAAAACTAAGGTTCTTGCAATCTAAATTTTTTTTCTATAGAAAATGTTTTATGCGGCATTTTGGAGATGAGGTGAAGAGGCATGCGGGGGAAATTATGACGTAAAAACGTGACGTCGAGCGAGACTGTCACTTTAACATTTTTAGCTAAATGTAGTTGGGAAATTGTGACATCACGAAATACTAAATTTCTGCCCCTTTCTGCCATATTTGGTGATAACATTTCTACTCTAAATTAAGCAAACAACTTCGTGTAACGTGACGTCATGGTGCCACTTGATCCCAAAGCGTCACGTGACCATGTAACGCGATAACGTCATGGGGCTATAATCTAGACGGCTGGCTTAAGCAGGACAAAGATGGGACAAGGCCGTTTTCTGCGATTAGTCAGCGGCGAGGCGCTAACCAATCGCAGCAGGTGGCGATGTTATGGTCCCTTTTTCCCGCTCGGTCCCGCCGTGTGGCTTAGTGACCCATCCCATGACATCATGTGACGCTACAACATAACACTTACACAATAACATCACCCCGTAGTCACAAGAGACTGACGTAACGGGACGTCACTGTGTCACGGGACCACATAGTGATGTCATGGTGTCATGGTTACGTCACAAGGTGACATGAACACCGTCCTCTAAAATTACCGGGACGTCAGTCCACTAAGTGTAAACACGGAAGTGTACCTGTGTGCAGCAGGCTGTTCACTTCCGTGGCTTTCGACGCAGTTTCGTTTTTTTCTTTAACTTTCCATTTAAAAAGCTCCAAGAGAAAAACATCAAAGAAATTGGTGTTACTGTCCTTTCTGGTTTCAGACAACATTTATCATCATGAATTCGTGGGCTCAATCGGCCGTAAAAAGCCGATTAAAAATTTTCGGAAAATTGTATAAAATGTTTTGACCAAGCTCCGAAACTTTGGTGTCTGGTCTGCACCATTAGCGCTACATTTTCTGGGAGACCAATTAAGCGTTCGAAGATACGTAGTTTATTTTATCAACGAAAGAAAACACTGTACATCTTTTTTGCGGGCACCCTCTATATACCCTGTCCCATTTTTGTTTTCGAACACTAGGCTGACTTCACCGCGATCCTGCAGACTTGCCTTTAAAAATGCAACAACAATATTGATGAAGTGCCTCTTGAAACCACTATGTTTGTGCTTCTTTTTGTATTTAATCTGGTGCAGGTGCGTGACGAGGAATAACACCGACGGCTCCGACCTCACGCTTCTGGGAACCATTCGTAGCGATAGCGCGGTGTACGCTTGCATCGCTCGGGTGGTGCCGGAGAAGATGTGACCTTCTTGCAAGTCGTTGTCCAAGGTACACTTCCGCTTACGCAGGCAGTCCTTGACCATATGGTGCGACTGGAAAGTACGGGGGCTTTTGAGTAAGCTCCTCACATACGCAAATTTATAGAAGACTAGACACTTAATCACCACAATAAAAATAAAAAGTATCTACATATTTATTATCCCAAAATGTGCAAACATTACGATTCGAGTTCATCGGCGTCTTCCTTAGTTGGTGAGGTCCAGTCGTAACGTGTGTGTTGTGGTTGACTAAAGGTTTTTCAGTTCACTAAGATTAACTCTTCTCGCAATCCGCGGGAAAATTGCATATCTCTATTATTGCGTTTAAAAGCCTAATGTAACGCCCCCGTATATTCCCGCGCGTTTTTCTCCGTTGGACACTCCAGCCGGTATCTGCAATCTGCCTAATAAACTCGTTAAATAAAGTCTAAAAAAATTCTCAGCAAAAGGAAGGTAGTCTGCGCTGTGACGCAAATACAACATTATTGTGAGATGCATAATCTTGCACCTTTAACAGTGTACTATCTAAAGGCTGGTTTGTATTGAAAAACAATTTAAAAATAAAAAATGTGTCAAGCATTTTTTTATTTGGCATTGTGAACTCAAGCTCTCAAAGAGGTCATGTATCACCACCAAAATACTTTAGAAAAATAATACATTCTTACTAACCACTTGCATAAGACAGAGCTCCCAGGAGCAGCGAATTTTCATTCCCTAGCGAGGCCGCCAAGCCCCGCGTCCATGAGAACGTAGGTGCATCGCGCTGTTCACGCTGTCGCGCTCTCGCGCTGCGCCGAGTGCAGCGATACACCGATGCACCGAGATTCTTGCATACGCCGAGATAGCAGTGAAGGCCGCCTCCGCTGTTTCCACTGAGCGAGGTTTCTATGAGGATAGTTGGCGGCGGCCGCACTAAGTCTCTAATTCGAAGGGGAAAAATCCTCGAGGTTGCGTGCATCCGGCTGTTCCGACTACGCAAAGTCTGTCAGAACAAAGACCGCTGGATTTTCATAGGGTAAGATGTACTCTCTAGCAAAGAATTATGCGGATCCTCAACGCACTTATAATACTACTTTTTACCCTTCATCGAGTATTTCTGTCGACTGAGAAGTGCGAGGCGGTATCGCCCATCAGTGTAGTTTACGATCAGAGGCATGAGAGGCTTCGCCCTCCTACCACTAAGACAGCATGGACATTGCAGGATGCTACCAACCTCCTTCATACGGTATACTCACTTACAGCCTAAAAAAACGCGGGGCGTGGTGAGTTCCGAGCGCCTTATTAAGTTATTATCCCACTGTAGCTAATGAAAGTGCAGTAGGAGCCCATAAGAACCCTCAATAAAAATACGAAGCAAGAATCCACAGCATAATAATCCACGGCCTGCGCTTCTGTCATAGCTGTCAGCGACTGTGCTGAGTGCAAGGTCGTCTGTTTCTTGCTCCAGGGGCGGCGCCGAGGTCAGAAAGCCGAGCTTCACGATTGGCTCTGCTTGAAAAAGGATAGTAGATAGACCTCAAGTCCAAGCTGCCTTGAGGTCTATCCGCTATCATTTTAATCCGAGCCAATCCGAGCTCGGCGTTCTGAGGTCACGCGCGATGCCTGCACAAGAAGCATACGAAATCGCGCTCAAGCCGTATAGACATGATTTCAAGATTGGATTTCCGGAGCTCTCTGCTCGTCAGGACGCATTCAATATCTTCTGTGAAACCTTTATTTCGTTTACGGCAATATAATGTTCATCATTTCCTGGCTTGCTGCAGAGGTCACCCGACGCCCCCTGGGGACTGATGCTGACCAATCACAGCAGCAGAGACGGCATCCCATTCTCTGGCAACGCGCCGTACGACGGCAGCAGCGACATCATTAAGTACAAAGTGCAGTACAAACTTGAACAGGGTGAGTAGTGCGCGCCGAAGTAAAAAGGCTATGGCAGTGCTTTCTTTTGCTCCGGTCTCAGCTCGAAGACGCCGTTTCTAACAAGGCGGCGCGTGGTCGGAACAGTGGACATGAGGGGATGCAATTCACCGAGAAAGTAATGGAAAGGAGTTCTGGTTGGGACGATGAATGGGTCGACCTAAAGCTTAGCAGCCTTTGTCTGAGAGTTAGACTCTAACTCCTCTGGCCGAATGCTTTGTGAACGCAAAACGCCTGCGTCCGGCGTTTGGCTTTTTGCATTCGAATGCATTTGCACGGGGGCAGCAGAGACAAAAGGCAGCCCTTTCGTCTCGACTGCACTCGTCGAACGCGCTCAGAACGCGGAACGCAGGCGTCTGGCGTTTGGCTCTCGCATTCGAACACGTTTGACTGGTGACGTGAGGCAAAGGTAGCCAGCTTTCGGTCTATCCACTAATCATTCGAATCAGAGCTTCGCGTTCTGACTTTGCCGCTTCTCCATCACCGTATCGGCGCATAAACCACTTTCTGCATGACGCATTCACCAATGAGCATGCTTGGAAGGTCTTGTCCGTTTAAAACATTCCAAGTAAATATCCAAAATAGGTGTTGACGAACACACGTGCGAAGTCCCACTTCTTTTGATATGGGCTTTATAAGGTACTGTTGGAGACGCCAGCACGTGCAACGCCTGTGATTTCACTCTCGGCTAACCCAATGGGGCTTCGCTTATTTAGCAAAATGTCTATTGTATAACGTCCCATTTCAAATCGTATCTTTCTTTGAAATATTACACTTTGAGCATGAATATTAGTTAAACGTCTCCAGTTTATCACTGTTCTTTTTTGCTTTTGTTAATTTCCGGAAACGTATACGTATGCAAATATCACCAATAATATAACATAAACTGATTATTAGCATTAGCTTTATTAGTTGAAGAAGGGTCTCTGGATGCGCTAGTTTAGTTAGCATGTGTTGAACTTCCATTCAACACATGCGTTGAACACTATGCTGAACATTACCCTGTACTATCTATATGAATTTGAGCCGAATTTTATTGATGAGAGAAGGTTGTACCAATAAGCCAGAAAGAAAAACATTCACTGACATTCTGCTAATATTCCTAACATTCTAACCAAAACTAAGCGATCCAAATATACCCCCTTTAATAAAGAACACCTTAAGCAAGTATCCGAAAATATAATATTAAGCTCTCAATCATCCGCCTATTCATCAATCAAAAGAGATTTCTGGGAATCATCCGAAGCCCCATCGATCATGCTTTGCCACTCTGTAAATAGAACCGTTGCAACATCTAAAAGCAGTGATTTTTTTTTTACTTTAGAAGTGACACGCTTACACATTTTCGAATGATATATGAGGACCGTTAGACACTTGTGCAGGGTGAGGCATTCGGAACCTAAAGCCAATGACCCTGTCATACGTATACGGATAATTCAGAATGTGTACTTAGTCCCAGGTTTTACGGAAAAATGATGTCTGTGAGAGAACAACGACACTGATGGCATCAATTTGCATGTTTCTTCCGTTACATTTTTGTTGCAGTGGTGTATTTTCCAGCGTCATAATTCCCTATAGAGCTGTGCGGCTGAAATTTGGCCGCGCATACACAGCGCCACCCCTTAACGAGGCGCGCCCATACTTGTTAGCAGTACGGGGAGCAGGCTACGCGTGTGGCTGGTGTGCTTGTCGTGCGGGACTTCGGCTTCGTGAAGTAGTGTACGCAATGCAAAGGGGCAGGAAACAGGTACTGTCGTGTAGTCGAATGCCACAGCATCTCATTAAATTGAAAGAAAAATATGTGTATCCCGAAAAGTTTTATTTTGTTCATGGGAGGTGATTTAAGAACGATCACCAGAAGCATGAATCGCCAGCCGAGCGAATGACAGCTTTAATTATTGTTTCACCTAAAAACATGTGTAGTCTCCCACAACTGTGCTCAAAATTATCGTTCTGGGTCACATAAAAAGGTTAAAATAAGAAGACAACAGTATTGGCGCAAATTTAGGTCGAGAGGATGCAAAGGATGAGGGAATACTGACCCACATGCGTGAAATACGATTCTACGGCTATGGTGGCAACGGTACATGTGCGCAAGCACAACAAAATGATCTCGGCGGGTAGTAAAAGTTTTTAATTTTGTTTTTTGGCCCACTCGTAACGCCTGGAACCAGATGAGTTGTGGCCGTATTCGCGTCCCGCTTTAGGGGTTTTTATACTGCTTGACCTAGTGTTGCGTTCTGGCAGTGCATGCCTCGTCGTTGACTTCTATCGCACGAATTAAAGCAGCCGCGGCAAGCTTCCAGCCGTCGGTAAATTCGATTTTGAGATTTACTTGCCCGAATTCAAGTAGTTGGTGCGACAGCGTAGCTGTGCGCGAAAGGACAAATTGCACAATACAGCATCCTTATCTTTGTCCGAATAGTTCTTACTTTCAAGAGCGAGGCGAAACCATAAA